>PVHX01001865.1:0-187490 GCA_004024805.1 Geosciurus inauris
TGCAGAGGAGAAGAAATACCTTTCCTGGGCATGCCCTACCCCTACATTTTCCACCACTTCTCAATAGTCCATTCAGCTACCAATGGACTAATCCACTGATGAGATCAGAGCCCTCATGATTCAATCACTTCCCCAAAGCTGCACTTCTGAATGCTGCTGTATTGCGGACCAAGCCTTTGACACATGAGCCTTTAGGGCACATTTCAGATCCAAACCCTAACAGAGAGAAAAACAAAGCCAGGCTAAGTGCTATGAAGAGATCTTAATTCATCGTGAATTCTATTTCTATTACTCTTACACTCACTATTGTATACAGCTCTGGCATCTGATTCCAGCTGGCATTAAAATATCTAGATATAAAGGCTAATTAAATCTGTCTCTTCATTCTGAAATCCACATTCCTTCTTTTAATATCAAACATATGCAATATCATTCAATACTTTAAAAAATATTTTTGGCCCTCTTCGTTTGCCCAATAAAACCAGAAAAGACAGAAAGTTGACAGTCTAATGTGGACACCATACGTTTGATTATTTCTCATCTTAATTTTAAAAGTAAATGATCAAGACAACTTGTGCAATGTTTGTTCTGATTAACCCTGTGAATTTCTCCCTTCTGTTGGAACCTAAGGGTAAACCTCCAGGGTTAATGTCTTATGCAGGTGTGGAGCTGCTTGTGTTCTTTTCTAGGTGTCTGTATTAGCATTACTAAAGGATTATTTTAGAAACAGTCTTCTGTGGGATTTTGGATTGCACTATAAATTAGCACAGATTTTATCTTCTCAAAAAATCTAAGCAAAGTCATCACTGAAAAAGTAAAGATTATGTTAAAGTTCCATTTTATTCTACAAAATAGAAAAATAAAAATATAGGATTTTCACATAAGTTTAAGTTCAGCACCTTTTATGCTGCATTGGTGCCTACATCTTAGAAAATATCTTCTGAAATGAACTAACTAATGCTCTATTTGTTTTGAATGATAGAAATAAAGAAAGTCAAACTATTTGAACAATCAATGTTACTTAAGATTCTAACATGCCAATCAATGAATATAGCAACATAAAATAGTTGTGTAATAACATCAACATATTTCTTATACAACACCTGTAAAATTCTAAATTTGTCTTTGAACATCTGTATGGTCATATTCTCCAGCGTTAAATGGCAGATTTAATTATATTAACTTTTCATAAATTAATGCAGAGGTAAGAGTATATTTTCAGATATTAAAGTTGAAAGTGTATTCTTAATTGACCAGGTGCATCTAAGATAACTATTATCCTAAAGTAGGGTGAGGTAAGAACACAATCCAGATGAGGCCACTATGGACTCCTTGCGGTTCTCTGAATACAGTAGGATGTTTGCACTGCTGCTCTCCATGGCTGGAAAACTCCTTCTCTGAGACATGGGCATGACTCACTTCTTCATCTCACATAATGATATCCTCCCACTCCTATCAGAAGGTATCCCTCTTCTTCCCATCTTGTCACTGTTTTACTCCTCTGACTTCTGTGTTTTTGTGTATTTGCTCTACCTGCCATATCACATATGTACATCTATTTTCTCCCAACACAATTTGAAAATAGGGACTTCACTTTTTCAATGCAGTAACCCCAGCAACTAGATCAGCATTGGCACCTAATTCATGCTCAATGGCCACTGATGATATGAATGAATAATGAATGAATGAATGGAAACAGACTGAATGAACATGAGTTTATCAGAGACAAGATAAATTCTGTTAATAAGTTATGAAATAATATTTGATCCATGCAGTTGCAGATAAGATTTCCAATTAAGCTGGGCATGGTGGTGCATGTCTGTAATCCCACCACTTTGGGAGGCTGAGACAGGAGAATCCTGAGTTCAAAGCCAGCCTCAGCAATGGCGAGGCGCTAAGCAACTCAGTGAGACCCTATCTTTACATAAAACACAAAACAGGGCTGGGGATGTGGCTCAGTGGTCGAGTGCCCCTGAGTTCAATCCCCAGTTCCAAAAAAAAATATTTTCGATTAAGCCCATAGTAAGCTTTCAATAGTGCACAAGGTACACAGCAATTAAAATGAAGGGAAGCCAGGACTGGTGGCATATGCCTGTAATCCTAGTGGCTCAGGAGGCTGAGATAGGGGAATCTCAAGTTTAAGACCGGCCTCAGCAACAGCAAGAGGCTAAGCATCTCAGTGAGACCTTGTTTCTAAATCAAATACAAAATAGGGCTGGGATTTGTGGCTCAGTGGTTGAGTGCCCCTGAGTTCAAGCCTCAGTACCAAAAAAGAAAAAGAAAATTCTGGTTATTTTGTCAACTACTAGAATGTAATGTCCCTTTTAGAGAAATAGTCTTGTTACATTTATTAAGCAAGATAGTGCTATGTGGGGCTTCAAAACTAGTGTATAGCCACACCATGTCGAAATTGAATTTCACAGATGAGAGGCTGCTGCCTTGAATGGCCCCTTTTTATCTCTACAACCCAAACCATCAAACCCCCATTCAAACATCACTATCTCCATGGAAAGTTTCCAGATCTAACCATTTCAAAGATATACTGTCCCTGCGAAGTCATTCTTTAGTTGTAACTTTTCCAGGCCACTTATATTTTTCTCATAGTCTGTTTTTTTGTGTGTTATTTTCATTGTTGTGTTGTTTTTAATCTTATGCCATTATTATTGTTTTTGTTAGATTTTTGATGTATATTCTTCATGCCTTATGTCTCCAAGATGCATGCCCCACTTTACGATGTTACAAAGCAGGCTCTGAAGCACCATCTGCAAACTTTAAGTACCAAGTAAATTTGAATAAATAAGTAAACATCATCTTCAAAATCTAAATGGCCCAGTATTAAGAACTAAGTCTTGTGAGAGAAGACTTGCTCCCTACTCAGTTAAGATGAGGACTAAAATTCTGCCCCTGCTTTCCATCTATAAGGGTTTACTTGATCATGAATAGGAAAGATGGTTATAAAGAGGAATTTGACTTGGGGGTAGCCACTCACATTTCAAACCTGAGTCCAACAAAACTGCATGAATTCACACATCTTCCTTGGCTGCCCCAGACAGAGCACAGTTGCCTAAGACAAACCACCTGAAAAGAACCTGTCAAAGATTTCACCTTGTATTCTCAAGAAGAGCACATTGTGGGAGCTCCTGGACCATCAATGATTTTGTTCAATGGAAGAAGGCAGCAGCAACCCCAGGGGAGCAAGGAGCTCACAGCACCTGTGCTACAGGAATGGGAAGCACTGAATGGTGGACTGTCTATCAAGCTAGTGAGAAAAAGAATATCACTGAGCTAGTTGAGTTCAGCTCTTTCTAAGCAAATCCCTACCGTGAATAAGGAAGCACATTTTTGTACCTAAAATACAAATATGGTTCATATAAATGCAAGAAGGATAAGATTCTGGGTCACCATGGTATAAATGTAGTCTTGCATTCATTTGTATGACTAAATTTGTATTCACTAAAAATATAAGTACTAACACCAGAAAACACCCCCAATTTTATTCCAAATGCATCTGCATCCTTTTGATGTTTCCAGTTTCGATTTCATGCAGCCCATATGTAGACAAGAACCACCACCTAAGATGGGAAATAACAAATGCAAGCAAGGCAGGGAAGCTCACATACCGATGCACTCCGCTGCTGCACATGATGATGTGGCAAGCTCCCAGCCTGTCGCACAGCTCAGAGGAAACCGACAGCAGTCCAACTCCAGAGGCGCTGCAGGCTGTGTTTGCACAAGCAGCTGTGCGTTTCGATCTGATAAATGAGGCTACCAGTCGATAAAGTTCATCCAAAGCATTGAGAGGCCTCATTAGCTGCAGAAAAAAGTGATGAACGTAAAATTCAATATGCTTAGTAGAAACTCTTTTAGATGGGATGCAACTCATGTTGTTACAGCTTTGAAAGTATAGTCTAAACTCAAATTATTTTGTTATGGAGGGAACAGAGCTGGAGTCTACAAATGTTGCAATTACACACTGTTCAGGAAGAACAGCAGAAAAGCTGAGTAAGGAAGGTCTAGGCATAACAAGGCATTGATAAATATAATTATCTATTCTTACCTTATCTACATAGGCAGCTTTGGATGTGGAGTTTGGTGGTGAATTTGACTTGTCCAAATAGAATGCCCTGTCAGAATCCAAAAATGAAATTATTGTTGACTGGCAGAAACAACTGAAAATGCATAAAGATGTACAACTTTTTTTGACTTCCTTTTAAAAGAAGAGAATAAATCATTAAACCTAGGATTGATGGGGTTACACAAAAGTCCACATTTATCCATGGGGGAGGGAATTAAAGATACTATCCGCTCTATTACATATTGTGGCCTCAGATAATTCTCCTTGCTCAGTTTCCTTATCTGTAATTTGGGAATAGCATCAGCTTCTACTTCATAACTGCCAAGAGTAAATGAGATAATGTGGAAAAATGCTTAGAACAGGATCTAACATAGATTGAGTGCTTTTTAATATTTACAATAATATTATTATGAAAGTTGAAGACATGTTGTGACTACTGAAGAATATTTACTGTGAAAATGTTAGATTATGAAACTAATACAAAAACTAATTATAAGCAGAATATTGAGCTAAAATTTTAATGAGTAAGCTATGTTCAGATTGGAAATTAAGCATTTTGAGAATGCACTGTCTCACTTTTATCAGCAGAATATAATAGGGTAATATCTATTCTAAGACATGAAATTGCATCCTAGTAGCCTGCAATAATCCAAAAAATTATTGCTGTATTTGCTTTGTTTTGCTTATGGCTCAAAACTCAAAAAAAATTGTAAGGAAATGATCCATAAAGATAATGTGTTGAAGTTTTGACCTAGTATCTATTTTTTTAATTGTGGTTAAGATACACATAACATAAAACTTACCATTTTTAAGTGAAGAGTTCAATAACACTAAGTAAATTCACATTAATCATCTAGTTAACAATTTTTGCTGAGGTGAAATTATTTCCAAGATGTAAACATTTAATATTAATATAATAAAACAAGTCCTGTAATATTTGAGTTGTCATATTAGATATTCCAATAAATGTTGATCAGATTGGAATTTTGGAACACTTTCAGATTTCCAAGTATTCATGGCTAGTAACAGGCAAAAACAGAGAGAGAGAAATCTATGCCCAGTGCTTGCTTTTTGAGTCCCACTATCATACACACACATGCACGCATGCAGTGCTATTGCCATCATTAGTAGTATTGTTTATTTTTTGTCTTTTTAAGATAAAGTAACATGAATGAATCAGATATTAGCATATAAATTAGGAAACTCTTAACTCTTATAGCACCTTCCAAACAGTAATCATGTTCATTTTTATTTAGAATTACTTATTTCTCTCTAAAATGCAAATTCAATTCTTCTTCAAAAGAATCTGTAACAATTCAGCATCCAAAGTTAGCCATTACTAAGAATTCACTCTGAACTCCTAAGAGGTTTATTTCCAGATACAGGTAGCTCTCTCAGCCTGAATCCCACAGCCGGTCCTCCTTGCCCCTGAGCACATTTACTGCCTGGAGCGAGGAAACTACAGGAAAGACTCCAAAGATGGCTAGGATGACATGAGCCACAAAGCACCATCAAGTGCCATTCCTATTGCAATGACTACATCAAGAGCAAAATCAAAGGAGTTTGATTAGTCACTTGAAAATTTTCAAGATTTTCCCCAGTATCAAGAAAGCAACAATCTGGAAGAAAATGGTTATCAAAAAAGAAAACAAAGTTTAGATTGTGTGAGAGGGACAAAAACTCTAGTGAGTGGCAGTTGACTCAGGAGGGATAGACAGTATAGGGACTTATAGGTCCTGCTAAGGAGTTTGGGTCTCAATAAGCGAGTTGGGAGGCAAAGAAAGAAAACTGCAATATAACTTGCCTCACTACAAGTTGGTTTTTGGTTTCCAATTTATACATAATTGTTGGTCATTTATGTGTCCTCTATTTACCTGCTCATAATTCTTACTTTTGTGTAGTCTTACACTTCGTTTGTTTTTGTTTTGGGTACTGGAGATTGAACTCAGGGGCACTTAACCCACTGAGCCACATCCTCAGTCCTTTTTTGTATTTTATTTAGATACAGGGTCCCACTGAGTTGCTTAGGGCCTTGCTAAATAGCTGAGACTGGCTTTGATTAACTTGTGATCCCCCTGCCTCAGCCTCCAGGGTCATAGGGATTACAAGCATGAGCCACCATGACTGGACTATACTTTTTACAAAGATTTTAGTTTTTCCTTTTTAAATCAAGAGTTAAATTTAATGACTTTTTAAAGTTTCAGCTCCTCTTTCCTGTTGTTTTGTTTTGTGTTTTAATCACATGCTTTCTTTGTAGGCTTACTTCCCCAAGAATATATATATATTTTTTGGTACTGGAGATTGAACTAAGGGGCACTCGGCCACTGAGCCACATCCTCAGCCCTACTTTGTGTTTTATGTAGAGACAGGGTCTCACTGAGTTGCTTAGCACCTCACCACTGCTGAGGCTGGCTTTGAACTCACGATTCTCGGGTCTCAGCCTCACTAAATGCTGGGATTACAGGCTTGCGCCACCGCGCCCGGCTCTAAGAATTTTTTTTTTTTTTTTGGTACTGGGGATTGAACTCAGGGGCACTCGACCACTGACCCACATCCCCAGCCCTATTTTGTGTTTTATGTAGAGACAAGGTCTCACTGAGTTGCTTAGCACCTTGCCATCTAAGAATATTTTTTAAGTTGATTATTTAATTCATATTTTCAGTTATTGTTTGCTTGTGGTATACTGTGACATAAAATTCTAGAATAAAAGTTGACTGTAAAATTCCCCCCTTCAGTACTGTTCTTGGCATTTGCTTTCAATCTCATGGTCTTTAAAAGCAGTGTAGTTTTTTCTCTATTAAGGTTTTCTGAGATTCCTGACATTCTTGAGGAGTCTCATCTTCAATTCTAGAACAACAGCAGTTATCCCTCACAGTTTCATCTTTACACCACTGCTTGTTTTCTTCTTCTGGAACTTTCATTTGACATATGTCCACATGTTCTCAGGTATTCTCTCTTTCTCTCAATATGCACACTCTTTATTTTAGTATCTTATTTTCCCATTATGCAGTTTAGGTGATTTCCTCTGTAATATCTTCTAAAGGAGTAAATCTATCTCCTTTATTCTTTCTATCAGAAACTGTATCCCAATGATATCTTTTTCATTTATAAGATTTCCAACTGTTCTTTTTTTTTTTTTTGGTACTGGGGATTGAACTCAGGGGCATGTGACCACTGAGCCATGTCCCCAGCCCTATTTTGTGTTTTATGTAGAGACAGGTCTCACTGAGTTGCTTAGCGCCTTGCCATTGCTGAGGCTGGCTTTGAACTCTCAATTCTCCTGTCTCAGACTCCCAAAGTACTGGGATTACAGGTGTGCGCCACTGTGCCTGGCTTTGGCCTTTCTTTATGGATGACATTCCTTTGTTTATATTTTAAGCCTAATATACTCTGCCAGGCTGTTTCAATTTATCAAATTCTTCTAGGATGTATTTAATTTCAATGGTCAGGGTTTTTTTTGGCTGTCTTCTTTAGTGTCAGGTTTCTCCATGTGCTTTGGAATTACAGTTTGTAAGTTCCCTTGAAATGAGAATTTCTTTATTTTTATTTAGCATTTTTAAAATACTATTCTATTATTGGCTCTAGAATCATCCTTCTCCTGCAAATGGTTTTTGTACCCATTTTGTGCCCAGAATCACACATCTGTAACCTCTTTGCCTCAGCAGTTTGAGTATTACACTGTGTTGACATCCAGATTATTAACAGCTGCATCACTAACCAGTGAGTGTCTGGTTCAGTTCCTAGTTAGTGCCCTGTTGGCTTCCTCCTGCCATCTTAAACCTTGAGCATCACAGTAATGGTAGTCTCAAACAGCAGGCTTTATCTTTCACTTAGACACGGACAAGTGCTTTATGCCCTGGTTTCAAACAGTGAGGCTACACTACAGACTTCTGTTTAGTGTAAGGTAACACTGATTTCCCATTATCCTGCAGAAGCTGTCCTGTCCTGGCCCACTCTGTCCTTTTCTAGAGCTCAGAAGGCCAGAGACCTAAGCACAGCCTATATAACTCATCTCCTGAATTTCAATTCCAATCATGGGCCACAGAGATAATAAATTGTTTTTGAGTTCAGCTGTGACTTTCACTTCTGTCTTCATATTTTATCTTGGATGACCACATACTTGGAACAAAGGTGGTGCCTCCAATTTGGAACCCTCAAAAGTACCCTGACTGGACACTCTTCATGCCTTTCCTCAAGAGTGCTTGGTAGAAAAAACAACATAATAAAGAGTAAACAAGTTAATGGGGAAATTATTTAGGTTCCCAGGGTCTGATTTTCCTCATTCTAAAAATGGATTTTGAAATTGTCTAACATATATATGGCATAGTATTGAAGATTAAATTAGTACATATGACTGCTCAGCCCTGTGATTAACAAATAGGACTCATTCAATAGGCTATAATCACCATTATTCAAGTGTACACAGTGGAAAATCAGTCTAAGAGGATTTTTAGACATAGTCAGGAATATAAAGCCAAAGACTTCCTGCTTTCTCCTGAGGTCATCTCAAATATTTTATAATAGATATTAAAAAATAAAAATTAAGATTGATATTTGGAATCTAGGTAATTCCATGATAAGTACATACACAGAATTTTAGGTCTAAAGAGAAAAAAAACACTTTAAGTTTAAAGAAAAAAAGACTGTCATTTAAAGAGCTTATTGTATTAATTGTAGAAACTGCAGGTCTTCTAAACTTTGAATCATCTGGGGAGAAAAACATTCTATCATTGGTGCCACCTAAGGAGAGTATTGCTACAGAAACCTGCCACCACTGCTGGGCACAACCTTTCGTCTTTCTGAAAGAGGTATTTCTTTAAAAACAAAGCAAAAAAAAAGTTGATACTAGACAGTTAATGACAGTTTAGATTAGGCTGATCTGGTTCTGTTATATTCATTTCCAACAGACTTAAAAAAATGTTCCAGTATCCAATGGGACAAAATCTTTAAAGAAAAAGCTCATATTTGAGGAAGAGAAAATAAGTTAGACTAATAACTTATATAGGTTGGAAATGTAGCCTACATTAAGTAAAACTTTATTTAGAAACAATTACATCTTAATTGCTACATAGCAAAACTGAAATAGAAAACCAGCTAATGATATAACTATACCACTAAAAATATATTTAGAAGTAAAAGCTTACTATAGATTCAGAGTTGAATATGGTGACATTCACATAGTGCCTATGGTTAATATTTGTTAATCCATGATAATGGGAAGCAAATTAAAAATGAGATTGTAGCTCAGTGGTAGAGTGCTTGCCTAGCATGTGTGAGGCACTGGGTTCAATTCTCAGCAAAATAAATAAATATCCATTGATAACTAAAAGTATATTTTAAAAAACGATTAACAATTGCTAATCCATGATTATGGAAATCACATTAACAATTATTATAATTAACAAATATTAATAAAATAAAATATACCAATGCACTGATAAAAGTCTAGAGAAGATAATCAGGAGTAACAGCCATTTTAACACTCCCATGAAAGATTGACAACCAACAAATTTTTAAATTCTATTATTTGTTAAGGTAAGAATTTAGATTCAAGGATTAAATTAATTTTAGGTATTCTTCATCAGAACAAAGGTTGTACAGCCAGATATTTTACAAGCTATAAGGTTTACAGGTATTCACAGAATTTCAATTATCATTTAGACTATGACAAAACCTGGACAAGAAATAAATTCATAATGCACTATCCTTAATTATAAAAGTCTTGCAATGCCCTTAATCAAATTTTATGGGAAAAGTTAATGTAAAAATTGGATTAAAGCCAGAACTGACGGTAGTTTATTATGCTTCTAAGGTTAGTAAGAATGAAGTCATTGTCCTCTGTCTGAATATAGAAATCTTATTAAGGCCATTTTGAAAGTGTGCTGCTATTTTACCCAGGCCGAGTGGTGGGCTTTCCTTTCAGGCTGATGTACAACAGACTTCACTGTCACTAGTTTGTGAATTAATTCTGCCATGTAAAATAAATATATTATGATACTATTTTCATTTGGTTCCCACAGAATAAAATACCAATGAATAAGGTGATAATATCATTTTTTTCAGTGAGTAGTGTTATAAATATATCCATGTCAAATAATGACAATTAAACTAATAGCGAAGACAAGTATACATGCATTTATAATGGAAGGCAGACAATGCAGGTAAATTAAAAGGTGCAAAGAGTTGCTGGGTATACAGAAGGAAGGGTACGTGAATGTGGTGTAAAAGTTGGACTTGGGCGGCTGGATTAGGATTCTGACAGTCAAATGGGAAAGGGACATTTGAAGTAAAGGCAACAGCATGAACAACTCGGCAGACATAGAACGGATGGAGCCAACTGGACTAAAGAGTGGGTTCAGAGCCGGGCACGGTGGCTCAAGCCTGTAATCCCAGCACTTAGGGAGGCTGAGACAGGAGAATCGCGAGTTCAAAGCCAGCCTCAGCAATGGCGAGGTGCTAAGTAACTCAGTGAGACCCTGTCTCTACATAAAACACAAAATAGGGCTGGGGATGTGGCTCAGTGGTCGAGTACCCCTGAGTTCAATCCCCAGTACCAAAAAAAAAAAGAGTGGGTTCAGGTAGGGGAAGGAGAGACAACACTGGAGAAGATGACTGGATACATGTTATGAGGAAACAGCAAACTAAAGAACTGTAGTTCATTTGTTAAGCAGTGAAGAAGGGCTACAAAATGCACATTTAGCTAAGAGCTACAATAAAGAATTGGACAGAAAGAAATACTAACTCATAAAATAGGAACATTTAGGGAATTTGAGCTACATGAGCTCCTACAAGTAAAAAGAAACATTTAATACCAAGACCCTGGTAATATAAACAGGAAATTGATGCTTGCAACCAGAGAAAAACAAACAAAACAAAGTTTGTGGCACGTTGAGATTAATTTACACAGTTATGCAAGTTAATGTACTAACTTCACAGGAAATTGCTTCCTTAAAAAGGTAAATAGCATCTAGGTCAACAGGGTCAAGCTCATGCTCCAGGAATGAGACGATCAGTTTTAATCAGTTTTTCACGTAAGGGGAGACAATGAAGTAGATTCATTTGAAATATTTAAACTAATTAATTGTGTCATGGGAAAGACACAAAAGTTAAATCAATGACAAAAAACACATCCTTCTCATTTGGCAAACTTCTCCCCCTTTTTTCTGGGCAGATTAGAAGATTTCTAAGAGAAAAGATTAAAGCAAAAGAGTCTGGTATTTTGTAAATAAAAGGGAAATTTAGTTTTTAGCCTAGATTTTTGCTGTTGCTTCTTCTCCAGATCATTGCTCATGAGATCATTTCTATATTTATTATCATTTACAGAAATTTTTCACTTGGTCAGACACATGTATATCTCCTAATACTGTCTCCCGTAAAAAATATTCTAAATTATTACCAGGTTATTTTTGTTTATTTTATAAGTATTTCTGATTCTAGTGCTTACTGTGCATTTCAAAAAGAACTGTAATGGCATTTGGTCCACTATGCATGTTATTCATAGGATCAGGTAAGTTATTACAATGGTCTAGCCGTGGAGCACAGGTGTGACTGGGTGTCCCATGGATATCACTGTAGAACTGTGTTTGACTATCATGACACTTAAGTTAGGGGGGAAAAAAACTATAGAGCATCTCATTAAAAAGCCACTGCTCTCTTGTATAAATAAAAATCACTGGACAGGTTCAACTTGTGGTCACATACAGTAAAATACACACCAAGTGGGAAAGTGGGAGAATGTTAATTTGTACCTCCCTTCTATCCATTTTCCGTGCCCATAAGCATATTAGTCTTGATATTTTGCTTAAAGTTATATGAACAGAAATTCTAAACTTAAGATGCCGTTTGATTTTCCTGCATGTCTTTCTGCCTGTCATAAACGGAAAACCTAAGCTTATAGTTGTCATAGAACTGCCAATATTAATTTTCAGCTTCATTTCCAAGTGTTCCATGTTGGAAAAAAACTGCTACAAGGTTAAAAAGGAAGACTATAGGTGTGACCACAGAGAGAAAAACTTTCATATAGATGATGGATAGACAGCATTTCTCCAACTTCTTGTGCATTCTGAAAATGTAATTATTGTGTCAGACGTGGTGGAGACATGCATTACTCCATACTGTGGTCAATAATCTCATTTCACTCTTCTCCATCTTGAGACCCCACAGGGAGTGACCTGGCTGCATTAAAATCCCATTCTCTGCTTTACAAACATCCTCTTATTCCACTTGGATCTTTGCTCTTCCTTTCACGAGTCTGCTAGGGTGACACTCCTTTTCCTGAACCTGCTATATGTATCTATTGCCACAGATATCATCTATCGCTACAAAAATATTTATATATACTTATTTTTCAATGATAATACACTGCCCTTCCATTATGGAACACAAACTGTGGAAATGGAGAGGAAAAGAAGCAAATTTTTTAAAGTAAGAAAGCCTTTATAAATAATAATGTTTACCTATACTGCATAAAACACATCTCATCATACCCAGGACAAATGTTAAAGTCAAGTGGTATTTTTATTTTTTAAATAACTATTTAATTTAATAATTATGTTTTAAAACAGCTTGGCATTTTCATATCGAAATAACTTTTTGGTTTAACATCATAAAAGTCTTACAAAGACAATACTAATAATATTATAATATTGTGATAACAATATTATTTTATAATAATATTAGATTATAATAATAATCTTATTATTACTAGTGATGGTCTGTTCCTTTTCTACTACTTCTTTCTCTGTATATCCTCTGCAACTAACTATGGTCTATCTTTAGAATTACCTATGTAAAGCACAGATATAATCATTTTATTGGTTTACTTTAAAATCATTTAGGCCAGGCATTATGGAGCTTGCCTATAATCCCAGCAACTCAGGAGACTGAGGTATGAGGATTGCAAATTTGAGGCCAGCCTCAGCAACTCAGCAAGACCCTAAGCAACATAGTGAGACTAGGTCTCAAAATTTAAAAAAATAAAAACTGTAGATGTGGTTCAGTGGTTAGGCAACCCTGAGTTTAATTCCCAGTACTCGCAGTCTGCAATAAAGCCAAGCCTTCAAGGGTTTTCCTAATGATCTACCAACAGGATTGTCCAACCCATGTCTCAGCACTGTGCTCTGCCTTGCTCATGCCCTCCCCCCCCACACCATCCATGAATTATAAGATTCCCCACTTTTTTGCATGTTCTCTCTTGCCTGGAATTCCCTCTCACCTTCTTCTTCATGGCAAAACTCTACTGATCCTACAAAGCTCAGCACAAATATGACATCTTGAGAACTCTACTTAAATAAATTATCTCATTCTATTATACTGGATTGAACTTATTTTGTTGCTTATGCTAAATTATCTACTTTTTTTTTTATACCAGGGATCGAACCCAGAGGTGCTCTTAACCACTGAGCCACATCCCCAGTTTTTTTTAAATTTTGAGACAGGGTCTCATGAAGTTATTAAGGCTGGCTTTGAACTTGTGGTCCTCCTGCTACAGCCTCCCAAAGTATTGAGATTATAGGCATGTGCCACCACACCTGACAGCTAAGTTATATACTCTTCATGGGCATAAAACCTTTATTTATATATATATATATTGGGTTTTTTGTACTGGGGATTGAACTCAGGCGTATTCAACCACTGAGCCACATCCCCAGCCCTATTTTGTGTTTTATTTAGAGACAGGGTCTCACTGAGTTGCTTAGTGCCTCGTTGTTGCTGAGGCTGGCTTTGAACTCGTGATCCTCCTGTCTCAGCCTCCCAAAGTGCTGGGATTACAGGCGTGCGCCACTGCGCTCAGCGGCACAAAACCCTTCTGACACATACAGTGTAATATTTGATGTAGTAATGAACCAAATTGAACTTTTATTTTATGGGAGCTAGGTATAAAACGTTGAAGTTACCATACTATAAAGCAACTAAATAGATGTGACCTGAAAGAGGGAAAGAAATACATTAAAAATATTAATTATAAAGATAGCTAAATAATAATTACAAATATTTTTTAAAGGATTTTTTTCTATGCAGGAGAAATTCTTAGTATTAGGCTGCAACTCAATTAAAATTGAAACCTAATACTTAAACAATCATCAGAACTTAACATTAGTGAGCAAGAATGTTTGACAACCCCTACTTCAGAGAGTGACAACTATAATCAAGAGGAAAAATTTCTCAGAATCTCTAGCAACCTATGTTAGCACTGTTTTACCTACAAATGGTTCTAGCAAATGATACAGCAAATCTTTTTTCAGTTCTAAATAAGAAGAGTTGAAAATAAATATGGTTAGCTACTATACCTCTGAGAATTTTATGTATCTTAATTCTTAGCGTGTCTGCTCTGCACTAAAATCTATAAAAACCTGAGTTTTCATTTATTTGGCCAAATTCAAGGCTCTTAAATATAGAACCTTACATATAGTAAGTCACTCAATACTAGTAATTATTATTATTCATTCTCTAAAACCCATCTTCAGTATCACTTCCTCTCTCAAACTTTCTCCATTAATATTTTTTTTAAATATTTATTTTTAAGTTGCAGGTGGACAGAATATCTTTATTTTATTTTTATGTGGTACTGAGGATCGAACCCAGTGCCTCATGTGTGCTAGGTGAGCACGCTACCACTGAGCCACAACCCCAGGCCCTCCCCGTTAATCTTTAGAGTCACCAGTTTTTCCATACACCCAGCACCCTGTACCTCTCTAACTTCAGTATCTACAGTTTTGTATCTGTGGGACTTGTTCATGGTTCTCTCCCCATTATTCTATCAGCACCTTGAAGATACTAAGTATCATTTATCTTTGTTACCTGTCACCTTACAGAGTACCAGGCACATAGTGAGTGTTCAACATATTTTGTTTGAATAAATAAAGGAATAATTAATTTCCAAAATGCATTCATGAATGTCAACTCTCAACCAATTCCAAGGAGAATGCATCTTCTTAAAAAAAACTGAAAAAAGTTTTACAAAGTACTGAAAATTGTCCATCATAAATGGTAGCTGCTGGTCAAGAAAAAAACTATCAAGTATCATAAATTTTCTCAATCACAAAAGATACAGACCCATTCACTGTTTCTTTTATAAACTGAATTTGCTGTAGGAAAAAAGATACTTGGTGGAAAAAGATAATCCAGGTCTTTGCCCTATCTTAAACTTTCAAGGAGCTTAATTAAAATTAGCCAACGCATGGGCTGGAGTTATGGTACAGTGGTAGCGTGCTCGCCTAGCACGTGTGAGGTGCTGAGGGTTCGATCCTCAGCACCACATAAAAATAAAAAAAATAAATAAAGATATTCTGTCCACCTACAACTAAAAAATAAATGTTTAAAAAAAAATGAGCCAAAGCAGCATGGAATTGTCACCATCATCTAAGATATTAAGGTCAACAATTCTAGAATGAGTCTCATCTTAAAAATAACTGTAGAATAAAAATTATTTATGTTATTATTTTCTGAGGGAAGAACAGGGAAAATATAATTCGACTAGAATTAGAGATAAGTAAACATGAGAAAGATGTTACTAGCAGAATTTAGAGACATAGAAAATATGGCAAAAAAAGTCTATTCATTAAATGAAGTCCCCTCCTCAAGACTCTTTCGGTAAGTTCACTCCTCAGATAAGCAAAGACATCAAGGGTACAAATTCAAGAAATATTTGGAATTAAAGTTAATCTGCACGAGGACTGGGACTCTGTCATATTTAATACCATGGCTCAACACCTAGAAAACTGTCCAACAGAGGATTCTCTGTAAGAAGTTCTGAACTTAAACAAAAGTAAACAATTCAACGACAAAAAGAAAATCAACCATGATTAACAAAGGACAACCTCCTGTCACACTGAGTCCTTCCTGCAAAGAACTGGGAGTTCGACCAAGTTCACTGACCGCATACCCCTTCTAGATCTTGTCCCATAACTTCCCTCCTCTTCCAACCAAAATTCCTCCCAAGGAAGACAAACTGGCTAATTCCACTTCTAACCCTTCAATCCATGCTCTGTTGACTACAGCCAGTGAGCTCCTGCCACACTGCTAGAGCCATCCTGTCCAATGATGCCCAGGACTGTGTATTAACCAAATCCTGTGGACATTTTCCAGACATCACTTTCTGAATCTCTTCTCATAAATGGAGCCTGCTCTTTCTTCAAATTCTTATTCTGTTCACCTTTGCAAACTGATCAGGTGCCTTGCTGATTTTCACATATTTTTCTGCTTTACCTTTTCTGCCTCCTCCCTAGAATACTCTACATTGCCTACCACTCCTTAAAGCATCTGTTTTCTTAGGTTCTGCCTTGCCACTCTGTTTTTACTCTGAACATTCCCCCAGGTCACATTTTTTTATTTATTTTGTAGAGACTCAAATATCTCTAAACTCCAGGTTTCTGTATTCAGATATTGTTCCTAAACAAGTAATTCACAAGTCAGCACAATACCAGGTGCTGGGGATAAAAACATGAAAATAAGACAATATTTATCTGCAAAGGACCCAACAGTACTGACTAAGACAGAAAAATAAAAGGTTTAATTGCAATCCATTGTGACGACTACAAAGGTTTAGCAGAGTGCTAGAAAAGCACATTACTAAACACATTAGGATAAGGAAATATTAATAAGCCAAGGGAAAGAAGGGTCTTTAAGGCATGAGGAGGGTATTACAGGTGAGAAAAAGAATGTGCCATTTATATCATGAACTTTAATTCTATGTAAAGGTACTGAATTCCATGGAGAGAGGGGAAACATTGAAAAAAAATTGGGAGATTAACTGAGTAGATATGAACAGTACTTGAATGAAAGAGAAAAAGGGCAGGTGAAATCAGAAAATGGAGGAGGAGAAGATAAGACAGAAAGGCTGGAGGTAGAAGAAGAGACAGTCTTATCCCTTACTTATAGACTTTGCTATGTTGTATCAGATAGAAGTGAAGACGTAAATGATGTGATGCTTAAAAAAATTTGCCTTGCCCTTACTTGTTGATAAACTACTGCAAAATCTGCCGTACTTTCCTGAAATCCTCATGACATTCAACAGGAACCTGAGAGTAATAAAAGACAGTATTTCTATACATAAGGACATGTTCTTAGTATTTTCATTGAATTACTTCAGTAAGTGATTTCTGCCATCAACTTAGGCACAAAGCAATATTCTATATTTAGAATACAGCAATAAGCAAGAGGAAAAGTTCCTTCCCTCAGGGATCTTGCATTCTGGTATACACCAGATGGGCATATTCTCTGGAGGGAGAACAAAGTTGTTTATGGTAGATTTGGGCAAACCTACTTCCTGTCTTTGAGCTAAATCCGGGATTGGAAGCACAGCTGGAGCTGTATATTCTGATAAACAGTTTCCCACATCGCCTATCCTTGTGTAGCTTTTGGGCGTGATTTTAAATGCAGAAGATACTTATTCTCAGAAGTATCTTTGTGCACAAACAAGCTCCTCCTGCTCCATTTTGCATAGCATTTATACAAGTTTCTTCCACATTCTTCTCATTGAACAGTGAGACTAGTTGCCCCGACACCAAGCATCTTGGAGAAATTCTTGATATTAATTTTGCTCTCCAATTAAGTTGCTCTACAAGAGTCCTCTGAAACCCATCTTCAGGTATAAATCTCTGATCAGCTATTCTATTTGTTAGGGAAATATTGAGAACTAAACATACTTCTTCCCAGCTAATACTCTGAATAGTCTACAAAGCACAAATTAGCTCCACCAGACAAAGGAAGAAACAAGATTGGAGCTGCCCCAGAACTTGCGCCAGGCACAGAGCTAAACAGAGAAATGGGGACTAGAATACACATTTGATAGGCATCCTCTAGTAGAATAAATCAGTGGCCAATTTCATATCATTATCCTGTTTCTTCTTACTTATTTCATTGTAGATTTTCATATTTCTGCTATCCTAAATGTCATCTGGTTTACTAAGTATATTTCTGGGTCCCCACCCCCGACCCCTCTCACTTGGCTCCTAAGAAATGCCATGAATGTCCTATTAGATCTGTCTAATAGTGAAAACACTATTCCTTGAGATTAGCAAGGGATTTGTTCATCCATTATCTTCTTCACCTCTCATCTGTCCTTAGTGGTATCATTACCCCTCTTAACCCCCACTGCTTAGAACTCACAAGCAAATTGCTTCACTTAAAGGTTTAAGCCTAAGCTCCTCAGCTGGCATCTGAGGTCTTCATGATCTGTTCCTGCACACACCTACCCCCTGCTTGGAATTATCTCTGTATCCCCAATGCTATGCACATGCCTGTACCTGCATTAAAGAGCACAATAAATACTAATGAGTCATAAGGAAGATTTCCTACAGCAGGATGGGAATGGCCAGGAAGACCCATTCCACGCTGATTGGATTCTGGACTCTTCTCCAGGTAGTCTGCTGAAGTCATCTTGATGTTAGTCAAGATGTTTGTATTTTGCATCCTGGTTTGGTTGCCCTAACTTCTGGGCATTTATATTCATATGAATACTTACTAATCATCTATTAGTAGATATTTTGCTAGCATTGGGGGGGGGGGACAAAAGAAAAAAAAGACAAGGTGAAAAGGAGAAACACATAAAATGAACATACAAGACGATGTGAAAAATGGTGTCATAGAAACACATAAGGGAATATAAAGAAAAGAGTAATCCGGAGAGGGTGGAAAGACCTCACAGAAGTGAATTCTGAAGTGTCAGAAAGATGATTAGGAGTTTGCCAAAGCAACTGAAGTGAATTATTCTGACTGAACTTACTAAAAACCAAGCAAAAATTTGTTTGATTTTCTTCCTAAATGACAGAATTTCACAAAGTTGAGTCTGTATAAGAATAGAATCTTGCCCTCAGGTAAAGTTGGGCAGTCTGTCTAAATAGGTGACTATTTAACAAACAAGTGCTATTTTCTTCTTACAAATTACAAGTCTGAACAAAATAGAAGACATAGAGATGAACTCACATAAATACAGTTATCTTGTATTAGACAAAGGCGCCAAAGACATATTGGTGGAAAGATAGTCTCTTCAACAAATGGTGCTGGGAACACTAGAAATCCATTTGCAGCAAAATGAAGTTAAACCACTCTCTCTTACCATGCACAAAACTCAACTCAGTGTATCAAGGACCTAAAAATTAGACCACAGACCCTGCACTAATAGAAGAAAATGTAGGCTCAAATATTTATCATGTCAGATTAGGTCCTAACTTCCTTAACCAGACTCCTAAAGCGCAAGAAATAAAATCAAGAATATATCCATATTAAGTTCTTCCCAGTAAGAATCACGTATTTTGTACAAGAAGTGCTGGGCCCAAGCTACACCCCACTGGTGTAGGAATAAAGCTTTGAAAAGATTATTTATAACCATTCATTCGCCTTCCATGGCACATCCACAAAATAAAAGAAGTCTAAAACATCCACAAAAGGAACTGAACAAAAGCAGTATGAAAAAAAAAAAAAATTCACCAGGAAGCTTGACTAAGTTGCCTTGAATATATTTTTAAGACTGATTGTCCTTGTGATCAGATAGAGAAGTCAGCAGAGTTAAAAATAAAAATCAATCTTGCTTCTATAAGCACTGAAAATTTTTCCTCACAGAGTATACTTCCCAAAATGATTTTTCTGGTGTGCTTAGTTTTTCTTTGATGTTTCCAGTTCTCATTTATTCCAAAGGAAATTCTGAGCCTGATGTACTTTGCTCTCTCCTTTGCTTTGGTGAAAACAGTAACATTCCCTAGCTTGGGGATAAAAAACAATAGGCTTTCTTATTAGTATCCAGATAGAGATGATTCCTTTCAAAGGATCCTTTAAAAATGAAAACCATTTATCTGCTTCTACTTGTCAGACAGAATATCTGTTCATCCTTATGAATATTATCACAATGCAGGATTCTTCCCTAAAATGTGAAAACTCATAGTTAAGAAATTCTAATCTCATGTGCTGCCCTTATCTAAAAACTGCATTAAAATTGCTTTAAGGTAAAAGTAAAATAGTTATAATTAAAACCCGTCAAGGGCAAATGAATTAGTCTGAATTCAAGTAAGTACAGTTGAGGTGAATTAAATATGATTACATACATAAATGTATATTCAGCTGTATTCCACTTTCAGTAAAGTAATGGTGGAAAAATATAATAAAATTATAGTACTTCTCAAGTAAAAAAGAGATATTTTGCTCTCAAAATGCCACTACAACTTCATCTGATCTTGTCTCATGTGAAATTTATGAACCTTGGCTACACTGAAAAATTTTCTGGAGAGGTCTCCAACAGAGTCAGCATCTGTACCCTCCAAACGGCCTGAAACTTTTTGGATATAACACAAAGACTGGATACTGGAATAAATTCAATAAAATAATAATATCAAAAAAATGTTACCATGTATTACAGTTAATAGGATTTCCAATTCAACTATTTTTATGATTTTATGTACTGAGCATAGTGGGAACTAGGACCTGGTTAGCCTCCTGAGGGAGGCAGGCAAATAATCCACAATATAAAACAAATGGAATTGAACAGGCTGTTCAGTTCTAAGAAAGAAGGACATTAATTCCAGGTGAAGCTATAACTGAAGGCATCGTGCAGGAAGATAAATGTGAGATGGGTACTAATTATACTCTTTCAGCAAACAGCAAAGAAGCTGAAATATGCCCTGGATAAATGGCTGAGTTAAAAGACTTTGAGGGAAAACTGAAAAGGAGCACATAGTTTCTGTTTACAGATTGGTTTCATAGCCCTCTTTCTCTTGAACTCAAGCTTCCATAACACCTTACAATTTCTCCTTCCCCTTTTAGGATTTTCACACATGCTGTTCCCTCTGCTAGAAAATAACCTCCCTCCCACTGCAAGTTTACCTCCTATCCCCTTCTTTCCCAAACACTGTGATCTTAAGTCCTCTTTCAGATCTCAGTTTAAACTTTTTGAATATAACACAAAGTAGACTGGATACTGGAATAAATTTAATAAAAAGAATTCATTCCTGAAACTTTCACCCCATTCCCAATTAAGATGGACTCCCTTTCTGCACACCTGCCTAGCACCTTATAGCTTCCCCACAGAATTTGTCTCACATATTTTTACAATACCTTAGTGAAAAGTGTATTTATCATAACCCACAGACAAAAATGTTCTTAGCAGTGATCTTATCTATTGTTATGACATCAAATTTAGCTCTGTCCTTGGTACTTTGTAGGCAAGCAGTATTTATCGAATAATTTTAAATATCCACCAGTTCCTTTAGTTTTACTTTGTGAGAATTTGGCACTCAAGTATAACTTAGGTTTTATAAATAGTAGATCCTTTCTATACTTCATATATAGGAAAGAAGTCTCCAAAATTGTTAAGCATTACAAGTTACTTCAAATTCTAGTTTCTAGACTTAATTTTTTTCTCCTTCCATGGGATAACTACTTCTCACATAAAACAAAATTCACAATACTAAAAATTCTGTGTTCACATTCAGAAAGCAGAAATGAATTAAATGTACACATTTGGTTTATGGATACTTGTAAAGTCACCAAAATATGGATCATCTTAAGCTAAAAACAAGGTAAAACAAATAAAACAAAAACAACTACTTGGTGAAAGAAAGAAAAAATATTGAACTGATATAGAGGAGACAAATGTGAAACTAGAAAGTTTCTGGTTAATTAAAAAAGAAATTACATCACTTAACTCTACAAGCTTCAGCTCTACATAGAAAAATATTTTAATGACAAAGGTATTATTTATATCCTAATTAATATTCTCACAAACTCATTCACTTGCTCTCTAATTTTAGCCTATACTCTCATTGATTTAATATGGTTTTTCCACAAATACTTATCAATAGAACATGAAATTTTCTATTTCAAACCTGGATATACTGTGTGCTGTCCAATCAACAAATGGGAAACAGTGTTTTATGTGTTGAGGACATTGAGGGAGATCAGAATGTGAGCCTGGTATCCGGGACAGGATATAGAAGTTGGAGTCCCACTGTCCCTTCCTGCTGTTTGATAGCTGCAAGTAAAGATGTGAAATGGCAGTGAGACCCTGCCATCCTTCATATCCAGCTTATGTCAGGAGTGTATATTCACTAACATTTTTTTTTCCTGCGGAGATAGAAGTGACAAGCCTCATAGACATGCTGTCATGGGAATAGTTAAAACACTTGCTTTTGGCAGACAGTTCTCAGTTCTGAAAACTGCCCAAAATACAGGGCTCTGAGGTTGGTACCTGCATGTAGTATTTCTTGTTAACATATCTTTACCTTCCTTTTATTTACTACAGAAAATGCATTTAGCTTTTTTAAACTTAAAAAAAAAAAAAAAAAGGAAATGTGCCATTCTTTATCCACAAAAGCACACCTCAGGAGGACATTTATTTTGAATAATTGTCTTGTTTTCTTCCTACAGAGATGATGAATTTCATTTAGATACCCCAAATTGTGGGCTCTAAAAAAAAAACAGTATGAAGCTGTCATTTCACAAAAATAAAAGATTACAGCAGCCAGTATGTAATTTGTTTCCTTCTGAATTTCATTATTTCCCATTTATTTTATACTGAAAATATTGTATTTAAAAAGTAATAATCTAGGCCTCTGAAACTGCAAGGACTATTTTGATACAGGAACACTGTTCACATTTATAGTTTATCTCATTAGTCACCACATAGTGGTGCTTTTTGCCAATAAAGAAGATGCATTGAAGTGAAAGGGTTTGGTAATAATAAATTACCTTTAAGTAGGGCAGAGGAAAATGAGGCTGATAAAGACTATGGCTCATGGCTAAAGGGAATAAAAAAAAAGAAAAGAGAATAAAGATGGGTGAGGACAGTCAAGGGAGAAGATAATTGTAAATTTGTCCAAATATCAAAGCTAAACACTGTGCATGCTGCTCCTCTTAAATGGGTGGAAAAAAAATCAATCAAGAACGTTACCTACTCTGGAGACTGAGGCAGGAGGACTGCAAAAGTATAAGGCCAGCCTGGACAATATACTAATACCCTCTCACAAAGTCAGATAAAAAAAGGCTGAAGGTAGCTCAGTGATGCAGCACTTGTCTTGCATGCGTGAGGGCCTGGGTTCAATCCCCAGTACCTAATAATAATAGTAATAATAGTAATAGCAGTAGTAGTAGTAGTAGTAGTAGTAGTAGTAGTAGTAATAGTAATAATAATAAATAAAATAAAAAATAATATTACCTGACTTGGCCTAGGAGGTTATGTTTTAGAATACCTGTAATTCGGTTTATTTAGTATTGCTCACAGGGGAAACAGCCACAGGAAGGTGTCTTCAGGCACCCAGAACCAGGACCATTACCCTTGTGACAAGGTACCCAGTGCATGTCTCAGTGGATTTCCACAGAAGACAGAAGGATAGTGGTTAGACCAGTTAGCTGGCTGTGACTTGCTTTACTACTGCTTTGTGAAAACTTCAGTCATTTTTAAGATTATTTGTAACTGATGCACAAAATAGAAGTGGATTAGCATTAACAATAAAATTTTTCCAACAGCTTCTTTATTGTTCTTACAATAATACCCAAACATTCTGCAATGGCCTACCGCCTTACACAGAATCAAGCTCTCTCTGTATCTCTCAGCGTGTGCTAGAATCACACTGACTGTCTCCTACAACAGGACAAGCTTATCTGTATGGCATCCATTCACTGTTTTTGTCAAGATCTTCCCCCATATTTTGGCAAGGCTGCCTCCTTGTAGATCAGGCTAATGTTTAAGTCATCCCTCACTAACCCTACCTCTGAGTTATCAAACTCCTAATGCATCAACTTGCTTTGTATTTTCTTCAACATACTTTCACTATCTGAAAAATGTTGTTTATGGATTTGTTTACTTGTTCATTTTGTCTTTTCCATTCCTGTAAGAATGGAAACCTCAAATATGCTGGATGAATGAATGACCAATGGTCAAGAACCAGAAGAACTGTGGGCTGTGGGTAATATCTGACACCAAAATTTATTAACAGAGAATTCATTTTCAGTATAAAATGTTCACTCCATTCATTGCGATGGCCTTATTTAATATACACAAATATAGACATTAAAGAGAAAAGAGTCTGACCTAAGTCTTGGTTTCACCATGTATCTATTTAGATAACCTAAACTCCCTTTAGAATGGAAATGGTAGTATGGAACTCATTAGGTTTTAGAACAATCCACATTACTCACCTAGCATTGTTACTGACTCTTGGTATATTCTCAAAATTTGTATAATAACTATCATTTTCTTTTAAGTAGAAAATTACTTCCATCTACTCTTGGCCATTCTGGAACAATCTCTATAATTAGAGTGGAGTTCATTGTTTCTGCTCATCCTGCATCTTTCTCCCTTCTCCTCACTCTTGGTGACAGTCTACTGCTCCTCTGTGCTGCTGAACCCAGTCAGAAATGGGTCTGTAACCTGGTCTGAGCTAATGCATGTCTGCTACAGCTGGTAGGCTTGAGGGTATTTTCTCTTCTTGTGAATATAATACTGGTCTGTAGTAACCATTTTTACCCAAATGAAGAGTAAAAGGAGGCCCAAAGATGAAGTCCACACAGAGGAAAGGAATACTAGCAGATAGAAAGCTAAACAGTCTCTTGAGGGACTCATAACCCCAGATCACACTGTGCCTGTAGCAGCCACAGGTCCTAGATATCCCTTTTATGTTAGCCCATACATTAATTTGCTTATGCCTATTTGAGTTTGGTTTCTGAAATTCACAATCTAAAAAATGCCTTCGAATCAAGCACTGGTTTGATATAAGGTTAAGGAGAAAGAGGCCTTTTCTGGCATCCAATTTGCAAATAAATTAATGTCCAGAATGAAATGATTTCCAGTGTGAATGTGTAAAAGCCACTATGGTTATGAGGAAACAGACAACTCAGGACTACTTTTCAAAGGGAACAGTAAGTGCCCCTTGAAATGGTTAATGTTGGTTTGAGACTCTGAAAACCAAGAACAAATTGCCCACGAGCAATTTAGGACTATTTGTGCTTACAGAATAACAGGAAAAATTAAGAAAAAAATTAGCACCTTTTTCAAGAAACAAGCAGGAAGAGAAGGTACTATTGGAAGAAGGAAGATAATTGCCTTTCTCTGCAAAATAAATCTAACACGGAGCAAGCAGGATGCATAGCAGGCAATTACTGACAAGGGCACCTAATTTATACTGAGGAGTTCATACTTTTCAAAATGCTTTCTCGAGGAAAGATACACTAAAATGTTTTCTTAGGAGAATATGATAGCATGTAACTAATACATGTGCTATTTTCTTAATAAACATCAGGAATCTGGCTTAGGTGAGTATATATAATATTTCTGCTTTTTTTTTAAGATCCCACAGGGCTGAGAACGGTAAGCCACATCCCCACTCTTTCTGATAGTTATATTTACACACTTTAGTGCAATGAAGCACATTTGTGGAGAGAGCTTCTTATGGAAAACCCTTTGATAAATACAATGGGGGACACCAAGGTAAGTTCACCCCTCATCTCAAAGAGCTTATAATAGAGAAGATGAGAATTCTGTACACATAATTGTATTATTGAGGAGGAGATGTACTGGATTCTATAGTGATCATAAAGTAAAATGACAAGGTGGAAAAATGACCTGACAGTCATTTTGGCCTGGCATAGTGGTTCTGAAATTGGAGTGCACAAAAGAATTGCTAGGAAGGCTTGTTACAACCCAGGCTGCTGGACTCATCCCAGAGTTTCCAGCAAGTATGCAGATGACACTGATGCTGCTGGTCTTGGAATTATCCTTTGAGAACCTTAGATCTAGGGACTGGTTTCCAATTCTGGCTGCACATTAGAATCTCCTAGGGAGCTTCTGAAAGCTCCTTACAGTGCCCAGGCTACACTGTAGCTCCAAAATAAATGAAAGATACTTTATAAAGAGAGTAGACTTTCTACCAGAGTGGCACACTGAAACTTCAGATTAGCTTCTTGCTGTGAAAAGCATTAGTACTTTATATGCCTTTTAGAAGTAGTGATCTAGACAAGTTGATAAGGTAGGGGCAGTCTAAGAGACATTTCAGATTCATCAGGATCTTGAACTACATTTTAAGCGGAGGTAAAAAGACTGTCGGGATTTGAACTGAGAGTTTCAGAAGATGACAAATGGTGGATGAAATAGAGAATCTAGGAGATGGGCCAGGCTTGTGAGACCAGGTAAGGAGGCAAAGCATTCCTAGAGGAAAAAGCCAACCCATTTGTATTAACCCCCTGAACCAATACCACCTCCAGCTGAACATTTTAGGAATTATATTCAGAGTGTGGCCACATTGTAGACAAAAATCAAAAAAATGCCCCAACAGTATTTTTGAGTAGAACATTTTTTTCCTTTACAAATAAAAAGCCTAGGGCTAGGGATGCACCTCAGTCATAGAGCACTTGCTTAGTAAGCATAAGGTCCTGGGTTTGATCTCTAGTGGCACTAAAATAAACAAACAATAAAAAACTTAAAAATTTCAAAAAGATACATATGCCAATATTGTTGAAAGTTAAAGCTATTGAATTACAATAAATTTCCCTGCCACTTATGGTGGTTAATTTTTCCTGCCATTTATCATTATACTGTAATACTAATTTAGGGAAAAAAATTAACATACAAGCATTAATATATCTATTTGTAAGAAGATATTTTTCCAGTACCAAGCACATGACCTGTCATATCTTCCATGTGGAAAATATTCTCCCTGTGAGAAGGCACCAGCTGCTTGCTCCATGAAAGAACCTATGTTACCCTTAATCCACTTAGTCTCCTTGGGGACACCACTATAAGACATCAATGTCCCCTTTCCCCTGGAAATGGCCTACTATATATTTATTCTCTCCTCTTTATTTTTTTCAAAATTTCAAACATTGACATGAAAATTTTAAAAACACTTTCTTTAATCATTTTTATTAGTAAAAAGATTAGTCACTAAATATAGAAAACATTAAACATTATAAGAGGACTTCGTATCAAAATAAAAATAATAAATAATCTAATATAATGGAAATGTGACAAATCTTATTGATGCGTTCAAAATAGAGACATTTAAGGTGCTGGGAAAACTGGAAATACATATGCAGCAAAATGAAAATAAACCCCTCTCTCTCACCATGCACAAAATTCAACTCAAAGTGGATCAAGGACCTGGGAATCAGACCAGAGACCCAACGCCTAGTAGAAGAAAAAATAGGCCCATATCTTCATCATGTCGGATTAGGACCATACTTCCTTAACAAGACTCCTATAGCACAAGAAGTAAAATCAAGAATCAACAAATGGGATGAATTCAAACTAAAAAGCTTCTTCTCAGCAAAGGAAATAATCAATGAAGTGAACAGAGAGGCGACATTCTGGGAACAAATCTTTGCCACACACACATCCGATAGAGCACTCATCTCCAGGATGTATAAAGAACTCAAAAAATTTAACACCAAAAAAACTAACAACCCAATCAATAAATGGGCCAAAGAGCTGAACACAAACTTCACAGAAGATATACAATCCATCAACAGACATATGCAAAAGTGTTCAACATCTCTAGCAACCAGAGAAATGCAAATCAAAACTACCCTAAGATTTCATCTCATGCCAGTTAGAATGGCAATTATCAAGAATACAAACAACAATAAGTGTTGGCAAGGTTGTGGGGAAAAGGCACGCTCATACATTGCTGGTGGAACTGCAAATTGATACAACCAATCTGGAAAGCAGTATGGAGATTCCTTAGAAAACTTGAAATGGAACCACCATTTGAGCCTGCTATCCCACTCCTCGGTCTACACCCAGAAGACTTAAAAACAGCATATTATAGTGCTGCAGCCACTTCAATGTTTATAGCAGCTCAATTCACAATAGCTAAACTGTGGAATCAACCTAGATGTCCTTTGATAGATGACTGGATAAAGAAACTGTGGTATATATTACACAATGGAATATTACTCAGCAATAAAAGAGAATAAAATTATGGCATTTGCAGGTAAATGGATGGAGTTGGAGAATATCATGCTAAGTGAAGAAACCCAATCTCAGAAAACCAAATGCCAAATGTGATCGTTGATAAGTGGATACTGATCCATAATGTGGGGAAGGACATGGGAACAATGGTGGAACTCTGCTCACAGGGGTGTAAGGGGGGAGGGGGCATGGGGACAGTAAAGGTGGTGGAATATGATGGTCACCATAGCCCTACCTTTATGTATGACTGCATATATGTTGTGATTCTATACAACTTATAACTAGAGAATTGATATGTTATCCTCTATCTATGTACAATGAATCAAATTGCACTCTGTCATTATGTAAGCCTAAATAGAACAAATAAATTAATTAAATATGAAAAAAATAGAGACATTTAAAAATGAAATTAAGCCAACCTGGGGAATTACATACCTGAGTTTCTGGTTGTATTGCTTGACCTTTTCCAAGGAGGCTGCATTTATCTGGGCTTGAAATTCTTCCACAGAAACATTATCTCTATAATAATATCCTTCCAGGCTCTCCAGTGCTGTGTAGACAAGTTAGTGTACTTTAGATGCAACTTGATAACTCAATTTCTCCACATTCAGTCAAATTTTACTATTCGTAACTTTGCAAGATAGCAACAAATATGAACATACATGCAAGAAACTGAATACATACATGCAAATAGAGAATCAAAATCGTTTTTCTGCTCTCAAAATAAGCACCAAACATTTGGTAATTTTTCTGTTAAGTAGGCAAAGGAAATTTCTAGTTTAAACTGTCATCTATTTTTAAAACATTTTGTATGCATTGTAGAAGACTAGAATACGCCACCCCAAAATATGCCTCTTTGGCATAAGGATTATTTTGAGCTGGTTATTTTGAGAAACTGCAAACACAGAAGAAAACAAAAGAAGTTATCTTTTGTAAGGGAAATTTGCATCTGTAAAGGAAATCTGCATTTATAAGGGTCTCCTCCCCACCAGAAAGAAGGGTGACTAAATCAAGGGACTTTGATCATCTGCTCTTTCTAGTTACCTCCCCATGACTGCATCTTTTCCCACCCTTCTTTCTTTGTTTCAATGGACCAGGCCACAGTGGGCTCCCTCATCCACAGAGTGTATCTTAGAGACACCAGCCACCCAGTGGATTGCTGAACCAGGCTCCTGTACATCTTGTGTTTCTTCGTCTACATCATCACACAAATGTAATGACTTTCCCATCTTAACTAAGTACTCATCGCTTATCATGACTCATAACTTTGCAGTTTGTGGTGGGACAGTATTTTCCTTCTTCAGTATTTCATGGGTAGACATCTAGTCTCACTGTAGATATTAGTTAAGAGTTTTCACCTTTTCAAATAAAGGAGGCACTTTATGGCGTCTTCTTGACATCCTAATGGCCAGCATCAATGTTCTTGAGCTGTGGGCCCATTATTAAGTAAAATCAGAGTCACTTGGACATAAGCACTGTGGTCCTACACCAATCAATGATGTGATAACGGAGACCCCTGACTAAGGGGCAGGTGGGGGAAACAAACCTGACATTGGACAAGAGGAGGTGGGGTAGAGCACAACACACTACCCTGGGTGGCAGGCATTCTAAAACACAAATTGCTTATTTCTTGAATTTTCTGATTTAATATTTTCAGACCATATTGTGGGTAGCTGAAACCACAAGACATGAGAGCACAGCCAAGGGGGACTATGGTATGTAAACCTGCCTAAGTTCAAAGTCATCTCCTGGAAATTCGCTCACTTTTTCATGGGTGTTTCCCACATATGCATGAGGTGTACAAGTTATTAAACTTCTGTTTTTCTCTTGTAAATATGTCCTTTGTTATAGGGTTCATCCCAACTAAGAACTATGAAGTGTAGAGGGGAAATTATTTTCGTCCCCTATAACAATCTTTGTGAAACTGTACTCAAGCTTCAAATATACAGCTTATGTATATATATACACATATGCACATAATATTATGCATGTGTAGAACGTATGTACTAGAGGCAGAACTTTATATGAACATACACTAGAATTTTAAAAAAGGAAATCATTACTCTCCATGTATATTTACATTCTTATAGCCTCAATTAAATTAATCAATATTAGTGAAATAAATAAAAAGTATAAAGTGGAATCTTAGGAAACTACTTCTATTCAAATACATAATTTAAACACACCATTGATTTTCTCCATATTTTTTTTACTGTTGCATTATAGTTGTATATAATTGTGGGATTCGTTGTTACATATTCACATATGCACAAAATATAACATAATTTGGCCAGAATCCTTCTCCAATATTTCCCCTTTCCCTCCTTTCCTCCCTCCCCTTGATTCCTTTCCTGTACTGATTTCCATTTAATGTTCACAAAACATCCCACTATTTAAAATATATTTTGGTTAACGCAGATTTTTACTAACTTTTTTAACTTAAGTATTTCTTTTCCCTTTAAATTCTCTTTAGTCATATTTAAATATTTTGGAGATGACATGCCATCACGTGAAAGGACTCAGAAATGCAAAATTTCCTGTGAAAAGTTTGTTAGCATCAGGAATAATAATGGGTTCAATTTGGCAATGAAAATTGTTTTTCCTTGAAGTATACTGCTATTGTGTGAGCCTTGATTTCAACAGACTATTTCAAAATTGATTAAAAAATTAAACTTTCAAAACTGCTATATGCAAGTTTCTTAACTAAATACTGAGGTTTCTACAAATTGACAGAAGTTATCACCATTTTTTCCTGCAAAAACAGGAAAGATATTGCTAAGTTTAGCTGTGCTATATTTTCTAAACTAGTTCTAGAGCACTGAACAAACAAGGAAGCTATTCAAGAGTATTACTAAATTTGAAATTTTAAGATGGTATAATTGGTATATAACTGATTAAAGCATCTGTGGAAGGTTAAAGAGGAAGCATACTACATTTATTTCAGTATAGGAAGTCAAACATATAGGCTTGTTTTCAACGGTCTTGTGTTTGCTTATTCCTTAGACTTAGGCATTAATTAGAATAGTTGCAACTAGCTTAGCCAATTTCCAGGTCCTGAATACTAACAGGAAGTAAAAGGAAGTGTCCCAGATGAAACAGCCTCAAGTACATGCCAAGTTCACTTTCACTAACTTCTGTTAATTGTTTTTCTGGTAACAAGCTGTTATCTCAGGATGATTCAGTCTATCAATAGTCATAATGAAGCCAGAATTAGAGGAGCAATCAGTGTAGATAGGTAAATTGAGGCAGATCAGATCAGGAAGGCCAATTTGGGTCTGGAAAGTTGGAGAAGTATTGAAATGCTAATGCATTCGGAGCCCTTCCTCCACCCTTACTGCCCCTGCTCCAACCAACCATCTAAGGTAACCTGTCCCAAGGAGTTGTTAATTACACCTGGGCCCTTCCCCCTTTCCCTGTGCTTTTTGGCCATTCCACCAAATATCCTGGGCCTAGTTACATACACAGGAAGGAGAGAGATAAGGGGAAAAGAGCAGGAGAACAAAGGAAGCCTAGGATATACAAAAAGGCAAAACACGTGTACTTCTTGGGATACCAGGATACCAGCTATGGCCCCCTTCTACTTCCTGGGAGAAGTCTATGTTACCCTCCCTTTATAAAAATAAACTCTGCTTAAATGCATGCCTCGGTGTGCTTCTGTAATGTTCAAACTTCAACATGTGGAGAAGCAGAACTCAACACCAGTAACCGGCGATATCAATACTTCATTCTGAGTTACTCTTACTCATTGGAAAAGCTAATGATGAAACCTCCGGCATTAAAGTAAAATCCCAATTTCTGTTCCTCAGTAGCTGTGCAACTTTGGCAAATTAATTAATATCTGAAATCTTTGGGTTTCTCAATTTTCACGTGGAGACTAAAGAGTAGCTACTAATTATGGTTAACTGGAAAGAACATGATTAAATAGAATTATTAAGAAAGCCCAAGACTATTCTTATTTATTGGATAAGTTTTATGTACTAGGCAACATGCCAAATACTCCTAAGGCATTATTTAATTCAATTTCCATGAGATATAGATTATGCATGAGTGTGCTTAGCTAAACAGAATGTTTGGGGAACCAAGAGTGCATGCAAGGACACTTGAATTTGTGACTTAAGACCAAAGCAGCTGGAAGAAGAACACTGGGAAGGAGCAGTAGTTGAATAGTGTGACCATCTGAGCTAATTTTTATAAAGGTCTTGATGGTTCAACTTTGGCCAGAATGGCCAGTCCTGCTCTAAAGCCTTATAACAGTATAAGAGCAATTATACGAACATAATTGAACATAATTTTAATGAATGCTTCTGCATTCCCATAAATTGCTGTTTTCATCACATCTTTTGGCAATATTTTCAAATTAACAAGGCAATTAAAATTCACAATTACAAGAAATTTATAAAAAGTGTCTTAACAATTTTGCCAAGAGGTTTAGCAGAAATTTTATGGCACATAATAGGGTTGTGGGGAAGGAACAAGAAAAGATGAGTTCTATGTTTAAAAAGTAAAATTTATATGGCCAAGAATAGGAAGGAAAACAGAATTTTTTGTTTGGGTGTTTATTTATTGTTATGTATTTTGAAGAAAGACAACAGAATGGCATTCTGCCAAATTAATTTCTATTCTCAATACACGTAGGTTAAATATAAAATAATGTCACATTAAATCAAACCTTGGTGTCTCCTTAGCATCTTTTCTTTGTTTCCTTACTTTTCATTTATGTAACATATTTCACAAAAATAATATGGACATATTTGATTGACTAAATATTTATTTAGTAGTATGTAGTTAAAGTACTATTTAAAGTATAATTTGAGTGTTTTATTTACATCTATCACTTTTGAATTAGAGGAGGAAACACATTCTATCAAACTAAGGTATTAACGCAAAAGGAAAATCTAATAAATGTTAAGAGAATATTAAAGCTGAAATTAAAACAGAAAGTACGCTGCATTTCAGTTACTCAAAAAACATTTCAGGGTTTTTTTTCCTTTTTTCCAAACAAACAAACAAAAAAACAGATTAATCAAGAAAAACAGAATCTCTGAAGAAATCCAAATGGTCAACAAATATATGAAAAGTGTTCAACATCTCTAGCAATTAGAGAAATGCAAATTAAAACCACACTGAGATTTCATCTAACTCTAGTCAGAATGTCAATTATCAAGAATACAAGTAACAATACATGTTGGTGAGGATGTGGGGGAAAAGTTTCACTCATACATTGCTGGTGGGACTGCAAATTGGTGCAACCACTATGGAAAGCAGTATGGAGAGATTCCTTGAAAAACTAGGAATCGAACCACCATTTGACCAAACTATTCCACTCCTCAGTTTATATCCAAAGGACTTAAAATCAGCAAACTACAGTGACACTTGTCACATCAATGTTTACAGCAGCTCAATTCACAATAGCTTTAACGATGGAACTAACCTAGGTGCCCTTCAGTAGATGAATGCATAAAGAAATTGTGGTATATATAAAAAATGGAGTATCACTCAGCCATAAAGAAGAATGACCTCATGACATTTGCAGGTAAAAGGATGGACCTGAAGACTATTATGCCAAGTAAAATAAACCAGACTCCCAAAAACAAAGATAGAATGTTTTTGCTGATATGTGGAAGCTAACCCACAATAAGGGGAGAGAGAGGAAGAAAAGATATTCAGTATATTATACAAAGGGGAATGAAGGGAAGGAAGGGGTGATAGGAAAAGAAAAGACTGGAATGAATTTGAAATAATTTTCCTATGTACTTATATGAATATACAATAGTGTATCTCCCCATCATCTGCATCCATAAAAATGGGGTCCTAACTAGAATAAGATATATTCCATGCTTGTATTATTTTATAAAAATGAATTCTACTGTCATGCACAACTGTAAAGAACCAATAAAAAATGAAAAATAGTTTCAATCGACTAACACTTTCTTGTGATAGATAGCTCAGTGACACCTTATTGGTTTAAAAATGAGATAGAACTGGGCTTGGGATGCTGAGGAAGGAGGATAGAAAGTTCATAGCAATTTAGTGAGACCCTGTCTCAAAAGAAAAAAATAAAAGGGCTGGGAATGTGTCCCTAAGTTCAATCCCTGGTAACAAGGGAAAAAATGTAGAACAGAAGGAATAAGAAATAGGTAGAAAGGAGGCATAAAGGAAGGATAAGGAAATAAGATTTTAATTCAGAAGTTTTGCATAATTTTCCAGGCCTGTCATTCCCTAAGCCTACTACTATCAAATTCCTGGGTAATCTATAAGTCTATCTGTGCATTGCTAACTAACCTCCTAATAAATCAATTAAGTGAGGAAAGATATGATCCCGAGGATCCAATAATTTAGGAATCTACCCAGCACTATCTACTGACCAGATAATGCAGACTACCATCAGCCTGAGGATCCTGAGACTGATAAGGCCACCATAACCTTTCTTGAGATCACTGGACTAATGTCATTCCTACATACTTTCCCATACACACCTCTCATCAAGTTAGGGAACCTCAAAAGTGTGTCTCTGACTTGAGATGGCTTGCAAGTGTATCTTGCTTTACCTGAAAAGGCGTCTCTCTCTTGATACTATCCTCATTCCTCCTGGAATATGTGCCTACTTTCCTAAATAAAACTGTCTATGCCTCTGACTGGCATGTGCTGAAATTCTATTCTGTCATGAACCCCACTGGTCCTGATTGGAGTTGTTCCTCTCTGGGTACTTCTTGGACCTTTCTCAGGAGATATCTTTTTTCCAGTAATAATAAGATACTGTACCTTCACTGTTTCAATTCCCCAGAAATGGTCACAGTTGGTCAAAATTCTTCTGAATTGGTCACAATTATTGTGAGGAAAGCAAATTTTGTTAATTGCATTCTGACCAATTGAGAAGATGTATGCATTCATATACAAACTCAACATTTAGAAATCTCAATCCTGAGAATTATTCCTTCATTGTAAAAAGGCTATTTATTGTTTCAGTTATAAATGCTGTATAAAATCAAAAGGGAAAACTAAAAGCTTCATTTTCTTTTCTTTTTTTTAATAGTTTTGTAGTTGTTGATGGATCTTTATTTTATTCATTTATTATTTATATGTGGTGCTGAGGATCGAACCCAGTGCCTTCCACATGCTAGGCAAGCACTCTACCACCGAGCTACAGCCCCAGCGCAGAAGCTTCATTTTCTAATGAACTTTCAGAAGAAGCTTGGAGAAAAAAAAAAATTTGGATAAAGATAACTCACAAAATGACAATGTTTATAACAAAATGCTCCCTTCTGTTTACAAGAGAAAGCATGCAATAGCCTGGATAATTTTAAGTATTCTCTGAATGAGAAAAACACCTTTAAAAAGGTAAGTGTTCAGAGAAGCAATTTCTGGTGGCAGCTCCCCCCACCCAACCCCCCATAGAAGGTGAGAAGTCAAAAATGCTGGTAGAGGAAAGACCAGGACTCCATACCCCATTTAGTTTAAGGAAAACCACCATCCAGAGGTCCAGAACCAGATACTTAACAACATTTTACAGGGAAGAGACAGCATACTTCAAGGACAATGTGTATTTTAAATCAAAGACCTTTTTATGACACCATGTTCCCAAAAGGTAGAATTCTTGATTCCAGAAACTAAGGATGAAAGTATCTACGGAGGGTTGAATTGCATCCCTAAAAAGATATGAAAAAAGTTGTAGCCTCTGGTACCTGCAAATGTGACTTTATTTTGAAATATGATCTTTAAAGATGTCCTCAAATTAAAATGAGATAATGGATTAGGGCAGGCCCCAAACCAATAACTGGTACCCCTATGAAAAGAAAAAAAATTGCTACAAAGACACAGAGACAGATAAACGGAGAGGCAAAGGGTCATGTGAAGATGGAGGCAGAGATTGTAATTACACAAGCCAGAAGAGGCAGGGGAGGCTTCTTTAGAGCCTTTGGAGGGGGACCTTGACTTCAGACTTAAAGCATTTCAGAATTTAAGTATTATAAATATTGTTTTAAGCCACTCAGTTTGCAGTAGTTTCTTTTTCTTTCTTTTTTTTTTTAGTTGTAGATGGACACAATGTCTTTATTTTATTGCTTTGTATGTGGTGCTGAGGATCGAACCCAGGGCCCCACGCATGTGAGGTAAGCGCTCTACCGCTGAGCTACAATCCCAGCCCCTGCAGTAGTTTCTTAGAGTGGCCCTGGAAAACTAATACAATAGCAATCCCAGTGACACTTGTGCTTTTCAACCCTGAAACTTTGGTTCTGTAGGTAAAAGGTCCTGATCCCCAAAGGAGACACTTTCCCTGGGAGACAAAGCAGGGGTCCCATTTGACTATAAGCTATCTTTGCCATCTGGCCACTTGAAGTGCTTCTGCCAGGGCACCAGTAATTAAGAAGGGCAATCACCACTGTGGCAAGGCTAGTGGACCCTGATCATCACAGGGAGGTAGGGCTATTGTTATATGATGGGGGAGAAAGAATCTAGATAATCTACTGAGGGCCTTCTGCTGCAATTCTCTTGCCTGAATATCATGGTAAATGGACAACTTTCCTGGCCTGAGAAGGGCAGAGCAACCAGGAGATTAATTCCCTTAGAGATGAAGGCCTTGGTCATGCCACAGTAGAGGTTCAGGCTGAGAGTGAAGCTAATCTTCAATTAGGGCAGGCTCTGATCCAATAATTGGTGTCTCCGTAAGAAAACTTTGATTGATTGTGGCCCTGTGAGAAGAGGGAAGAATCTACTGAAGTCCCAAAATGCAGCAACAAGTGCTATAGCTTGTCCTAGTAACCCTTCTCTCCTAAATTATCCCTACCCCAAGAAGGGAGGCCCCTTTGAATCCTGGAGGAGCCTCTCCCATACCTTACACAAAGGACAAGAGTCTGACAGGTGCAAGGCACGGAGTCACACCAAGAGCTGCCTGCTCAGATCCCCATTCAAAACTACAGGCTTAAATGCCCAGCTACTGTGGTTGGGGCAGAAGACATCCCTCAGCTGCCCACTCTTCAGAGCATCTTAGTCTTTGCTGAAGGAACTGTTCCACTCAAGGTCACACCTCCTTCTAGGGCCAGCCTGCATCCTAATGACTTAAAAATATAAGTATCTTTTATATATACATATATATACATATATATATTTTTAGTTGTAGATGGACACGATATCTTTATTTATTTTTATGTGGTGCTGAGGATCGAACCCAGTGCCTCACACATGCAAGGCAAGCGCTTTACCACTGAGCTACAATCCCAGCCCTGTAAGTATCTTTTACAATGCCCCAAGCCTCCTTGCCTCAGCTCCCCAGAATCTAGATAAGTTGAACATTTGTGAAATGAATTAGTCTAATTTAACAAAGATGAACTGCATAATTGTACCGTTTTTCCTAATCCACACAGACCCTTGCTTTCTCATCCTGGTGAACTCCAGAAGTGCCTGAAAAGCTGCTGAAATATCCTGGTATTCAGGTTCCACCTCCTAGCAATTCTGTCTTAATTCACTCGGGCTGGGGCTGAGTCTGGGTATTTTCTAAAACCTTCCCAAGATGATTAAGGTGCAGCCAGTATCAAGAACTACTGAAAATGAAAATAAGTCGGTGGGGAGTGGGTGGAAGAAGGGACCCAAATATGTACCCTCCTAGTGCTCCTATTTTCATTCAGTTGTAATGATGTGCTTTATCTCATTAAGGGCTCACAGATGCCAACAGCATTAATTCCCTAACCTGTAGGAAGCCTGTATGAGTATCAGGTGGAAGACTGCTTTAATATGATCTTCATATTCTAACATTTAGGGTCACTCTCCTGTCTTTGTGCTCACTCTCCTGTCTGGCTGTTTCTGTGTGCCTTTCCTTAGAAATCGGTATCACTTTCATCTGTCTGGATTTCTGTTTTCCTCAGCAATACACACTCATCTTCAATCCTACTCACGTCTAACCCTGAAATTCCTGATCTTACAGTTGATTCCATCTCTCAGGAGCCACCATCGACTACATTGTCCTTCTCCTTCCAATCCTCTATGGAGGCAAGAAAAAATGGAAGATAATGTATTTGCTGCTTCTGCACTAAGTATATGGTACCACAGACAAATTTAGGCAGGCTTAATAAATATTCCAGGAAATTTTCACGTTCATCTGATTTTTTGTTTGCTACGGAAGAATTATATGTATATACACATACAAAACTAAATCCCTTCAAATAAACTTTCATTCCAGGAATAGGCTCCATTTGGAATCTCTTCCACTTATCATTACTTCCAATTACCAGACTGACCTGCTCAAATTAGGTCTGGATTTCCTACATTTTGCCTTAATCCAAATACTGAGAGCTACTGAAGATTCCTGATGTGAGTCTTATGATGGAGGAAGAATTTTTGCATCTCTTTTAAATAAACAACTGATCACTAGCAGATATTTCTTTATTTTGAGGTGCTGAGGATGGGACCCAGGGCCTTGTGGATGCTAAAGAATTGCTCTACCACTGAGCTACATCTCCAGCCTTTTTATTTTATTAAGAGACAGGGTCTCAGCTGCCCAGGATGGCCTCGAACTTGTGATCTCCCTGCCTTGGCCTCCCTAGTAGCTGTGATTACAGGCATGTGCCACCATGCATGTGCCTTATCACTGGCAGATTTTTAAAGAGACAAACTGTTTTCTAGTCATCTTTACCTATCTGTGACCTCAACTATATGAGTTATTTCCTGGATTGCATATCCAAACCATTTTTCACATTTTATTGCTTTGAGAATATGAAAACCTAGTATTTATTATAGTTTATGTTTAAATTACATTTTAAAAGCAATATTATATTCACTGGAACACTATATATTTAGGGATTATTTTTAAATAGGCTTTGCTAAAATTGTAAAGTAGTAGTTATTTGCAAAATAATCATTTTCCTTTGCACATTTGCTGTTGGGTATGATTATTCAGTTATTTAAGGTGGATGTGTCACGAAAGCAAGATATTTGAAAAAATATGCTTAGTGCCATCTGTCATATCAGTAATTATTTCAAAGACAAAAATTTTAAAAAGAGAGAAATAAAGGAAAATACATAAAGACTCTATAACAACTGCAAGTCCTAATTAAACCTTAAAAGTTAACAATTCAGAACCCTATCTTCTTAAATTATCTTCCCTGTAAGGGTTTTTGATATATTTAAGGTTAAATTATTCTAATATATCTCCAAGGATCATTTTGTTCATTGTTTCTTCTTTTTTTGCATTCCTTTTCATTCCAGAATCTTTATTACCTACACAGTCTACCAATAAATCATGGTCCTCTGAGAAGAAATGAAGATACCTCATAATAACTCCTAAATGGAAATACCTCCTAACAACATCACTGAAAATTTTTTTTTTTTACAGAAATGTATTCTTTCCAAGGATCTATCTAAGTCAGTTGCAGTTTCAAACTATAGCAACTGAAGGAAGGGTAATCTATCATTTTAGATTTCACACACATGTCCATTCTTTAGTCATAGAGATTGATTCTATTTTTCTTCTCTTCCCACTTTTTATAAGAACATTAAAATTCCACAGAAAAACCAATGCAGCACTTAAAAATTTAAAAGAACAAATGAAAGTCCCTATGATATCAATCAGAGAAGTTGATATAATCAACAAGATGCAACAAGATGCATATTTTAGGGTCTGTGAGGGATCCTAAATTAAAAGAAACCACACAGTAATTCTGATTTCTGATCATTTGGGGGCATCAGAAAAGATTCAGGATCTTCCCCTGGAAACGCAGTCCATGGCAAGAATCTCACTCATGCTATTCTTAAATTCTTCTACTGCAACTAACACTCATTCTTGTTTATTTGGAAAAAAAAAAAAAAAAAAGGTCAGGAATACTTATTTCTTGACAAAAGAATTGATATAACTTTTTTAAAAGTATCAATTTAATCATTCAAAGATGTGAGAAAGTTTAAGATGTGAATTTACATATACATAAATGACAACTGAGATTAAAATATACATAAAAAAAATCTGCATGCACTATATTATCAAATGTTTTCTCTCAAAAAATATTCTAAACATGCAATTTTAATGACTTTACCATAATTCCACTTATTTAAGCAAGTTTATTTAACCTTATTTGATTTACCTTTATTTATTTAAACAGCTTGTCTCATTTCTCTCTTACATATTACTGCTATAATCCTATTTGATAAATATTTAAACCATAGATGATCCCTTCTGCAGTAAGTATTCTCCAAAGCAAATATATTACCTAAATACTATAAGAGTTTTCAAATTAATGAAAAAAAAATCTTGAATGCTAAAATTGAATTTATTTTAAAAATTGATAAAGATCAAATAATTTAGTATGTGAAGCATACAAAGGAAAAATTTACCTTGTGCAAAAAGAACAGGATGAATTTTAAACCCTCCTCCGTTTTTCAATCTTTGGGGCAGTTGCTCAAAATGGTAACTATCAATGTAGAAGTAAACCTTTAGAGCTTGCCGGCTTCCTTCCACTTGATACGTAAGAGGAACATCTGAAATGACATTGAATGTTATATTACTTCCTGAAATCAGAATACGCTATACAGGATATTTGGATTATTTAAGGCAGGTATTTTTAAGCTTTACAAAGAATCCTGATAATTACTACAAACTAATATATTAAAAGTATTCACGTGTATCAAGTTCAGGTTAGACATAAAGTGTTGTTTGGGACTGAACTCAGGGCCTCATGCATGCTAAGCATGTGATCTACCATTAAGCTACACCCACACCCCGGTATTTTTAAGTTATGGTCCCATTTCCTCCAAAATGCTTGGCACAGGTGCTCTCTATTTGCAATGTTTCTTTTTCACCAAAATAAATATATGATATCCATACATCATCAAGTAGGCTCCACTTCCCCTATTCTCTGGGGGGGAGGGGAGTGTATTATATCAGATTCTCATTAGCTAAAGCAACAGATTTTCTACTGTACCACATGTAAAAATGTGTAATAGGGAACTTTGTTATACTTCAACATACCAGATGTCTCACTTAACTAAATGAGGAGTTTAGCTACACATGGTTTGGATTCAAAATCTCCCAGGGCAGCTGCCTCATTCATATTTTAGTCAAAATGAGTCCCTGGGGTATAATTCTTAAGTAGTGTGCAAGGAACTGAGTACATAGTAACCATTAACAAAATTAGCATGGGTTTGTTAGCTCCATTCCCTGAGCCCCAGATCAAAAATGAATCATCTTCTATTGATGCCCTAAAATCAGTAGAAATTATCTGTCCAAATTGTAGCTACTTCCAAAGATCCTAAATTTAATTACTTTAAAAAATCAACTATTTGAAAAGCTGAAATGCTATGAGTATTTAACAATGCTATCATAAAACGTCTTCATTTTATGATATTTATCCATGACAAGTATTTCCACCTCATTAAAAACGAATGTAAAATCTTCCTAAAAAGCTAGAACAGGCACACTAACTAGTTAGAAATCAAGGCCAAAATGTAGTAGGCATGTAATATATGTTTTTAATTCAATATTTATTACTTCTAGCCTGTTTCTTGAAATATGAACAATATGAAAGTAGAGTTCAAGGTTAAACACCATCTATGATCATAGATCCCAAATTCCTTATTGAATTTATCTCTTTGCTTCTTCGTATCAATAAAGGAGACATTACATTATGCCACAAAGGAAAGAGAGAAAATAAAGTTTCTCAGTGAACGGGTTGCAAATGAATTGCACTTTAATGACTGGGAAAATCTTTTCTTTTTTTTCCTGGTTTCTAAAATAAAGAATAAACCATGTATAGACACTGAAGAAAACACAGATTTATACCAAATATTTTTACCTTCTAGTTCTCCTTTCATACACTGTTATATATAGTTTAAATCATGTTAAATGCCATACATATAGTCACGGGTATCAATATTACCGATCTCTGTTAACAAATGAATAATGTCATTGAATGGGAAATATTGGAGTTTCATCAGTACCATTCCTGAGAAAGACCAGCATAAAATAAATGAAGAAACATTAGGTATTGAGCAGTAAAAACTTAATGAAAATTAGCAAGGGTATTATTTTCAAGGGCAGTTAAAACTAAAAGAACTATGTGAAAGAATGGAAAATGTTTCCCTCAAAATATATGGTGTACCTATAAAAGTGCATAATTATTCTCATGAACATAAGTACAAAAATCCTCCCAAAACTAGTAAATCAAATCTAACAATGTATAAAGAAATTAAACACCACAAGCAAGTGGAATTTATCTCAGGTATGCAAGCTTGGTTGGACATTTGAAATATAAATTAAATTAATCTATTAAAGTAATCAATTAAAGTAATCTATTATCAAGAGGCTAAAGAAAAACACCATGATCATATCCACAGAGATCAAAAAGTTGGATTTAGACAAACTCCAACTCTCACTCATAAGAAAAACTCTCATTAAACTAGGAAGACAGGAGAACTTCCTCAGCTTGATAAAGAATATCTACAAAAACTACAGCTAATATAACATTTCGTGGTGAGAATCTGGAAGGTTCCCCACTAAGAGAAGGGCAAGAATGACCCCTCTCATTACTTCTTTTCTCCACTATACTGCAAGTTCCAGCTAATGCAAAAAGACAACAGAAGTGAATAAAAAGCATAAAGACTAAGCAAGAAGAAATAAACCATCTTCATTCACAGAAAAGATCATCCACACAGAACTTGAAAAAAAAAAAAGGTCAACAAAAAACCCTTGGAACTAACAAGTACTTGTAGTAAGGCTGCAAGATACAAAGCTGACATACAAAATATAGTTACTTTTCTACACACAATTGCAATTTGAAATTAAAAACAGTGTCATTTATATCAACACCCCTTATAAACAGAATATTTAGATATAATACAAAAAATCTCCAAAATGAAAAAAACTAAAAAATTTGTATAAAAGAAGTCAAAATAAAAACTAAATAAAGAACTACTCCATGTCCATGGTTAGATGGCTTAATAATGTCAAGACAGCATTTCTTTCCAACTTGACGTATTGCTTTAATGCAATACATGATCAAAATTCCAAGTTATTTCATGGAAACTGAAAAAATGATTTTAAAGTTTAAATGGAGGAGCAAAAGACCCAGAGTATCCAACACAGTATCGAAGAATAGAATTAGAGGACAGACACTACATGACATCAGGATTTCTATAAAGCTACAGAAATCAAGATAGTGTGATATTGACAAAGAATAGAAAAACAGATCAATGGAACCCAGAAATAGCCCCGAAACAGACCCATGTAAATACAATTTATTTAAAAAAAAAAACAAAAAAACCAAAGGTAATATGATGGTTCTGGCACAACTAAATATCTACTTGCAGAATCTAGACACTGAGCTTACTGTATTCACAAAATTAACTCAAAATGGATTGCAGATACAAAAGTAAAATGCAGAACTACATAAATCCTAGAAGATAGTATAGAAGAACATGTGAATAATCTTGCATATGGTAATTCCATTTTAGGCAAAACCAACAAAATAATCAATATAAGAAAGAATTGAAAAGGGGGCCTCATTAAAATTTAAAACTTCTGCTTTGTAAAAATAATGTCTAAAAACGATGTCAACAGAATGATATGAGAAGCAACAGACTGGGAGGAAATATTTGCAAAGACACATTTGATAAAGGACTGTTATCCAAAATATACAAATAATATACAAAACTCAACAACAAAACCTTTTAAAACTTTTCAAAGACACTTTTGTAAATTACTGCCTTTTACTAGTGGAAACTTATCTGTGGTGAAAAACAAACTCTTTAATTAGGACTATATAATGACTAAAAGACTCAAAACCATTTTTCCATGAGGAAAACTTCTGTGGTAGGATCCTATGGAGGGAATGATCCTAAGATGAGTTTCAACAGCACCATCCCATCTCTGTAAACATGGCACCCAACCACTGAGTGGGCCACTAAGTTTGAGAATAAGTCTTTGACTTCGAAGTTACTAGCTCCCTCTGACTGGATTTTCCTTTCCTAACTCTTTGCAGCATTGGATCTTTTTTGTCCTATAGATCTCAGTTTAAAAACTACTTCTACAGAAAGCCTTCTCTAGTCACCATCTAAAGGGCCACCTAACCCTATCTCATTCTTTTTCTTTATATATATATGCTATTTCCTTCATAGGATTTATTACAGTCCTATCTTTGTAGTTGATATTTTATTCATGTTTCCCAACTAGGCTGTCACTTACTGAATATGAAGTAGTCAACCCCATGAAGATAGGGACCATGTCTAATTCATCATATCTGCAGCTCCAGGCATGGTGCTTGGCCCATACAGACACAATGGAGGCTCAAAAATGTTCATTCTCCTACTGTTATGGTTTGGATAGGAGATGTGCCCCAAAAGCTCATGTGTGAGACTATATAAGAATGTTCAGAGGTGAAATGATCAGATTATTACAGCTATAACCTTATCAGTGGATTAACCCACTAATATGGATTAGTTGAGCAATAAGGTAGGCAGGTAGGATGTGGCTGGAAGAGGTAGGTCACAAGGGATGTGCCATTGGGGTTTACATTTTCTCGCTGATTTCTGGCTGTCATTCCCGGAGGCTGCTTTCCTCCACCACACCCTTCCACCATGATGTTCTGCCTCATCTTGGGCCCAGAGCTATGGAGTTGGAAACCATGAGCCAAAATAAACTTCCTCCTTGAAGTTGTCCTTCTTGGGTATATTGGTCACAGAGATAGAAAGTTGATTAAAACACCTAGAAATTACTTATTATAAAAGTATCTGTATCACCATTGAAAAGGAGAACTGCTATCAGTATTTCTTTTTTAAAAATGCAGATTTTCCACAAAATAAATATAATTCTATACAATCTAATCATTCAACTAGTGTATTTCCCCTTCACTGAAATATTTCATGGGCAGTACTTTGTACTTTCCTTATCACTGAAGTGGCAAAGTGCCCATTTATTCCTTTGTATCTTTCACTAGTCTCTAAGCTGCATGCTGAGAAGAACTTGGTTTTATTCACTTATCATTATATTCCTAGAACTTAGTGCGGCACTTAGTGGTGGTGGTGGTGGTGGTGGTGGTAGTGTGTGTATATAAAAATTATTTCCTCAATACAAATAAGATGTCCTCAATTAGATTTCTGAGTTCCATATGCTTGGCATGCTATAATTCTTCCAAATTTCATTATTATCTAATACAAAAATAAGACTTTTGAACAAAAAGTCAGGGAAATAAAGTAAGGAGAGACTCAAACACTTACCAAATACTACAATGAGCCACAAATGATGCTAGAGGTTTTGAAATACTATCTTATTTAAGCCCCTCAACACTGTGAGTTAGGGGAAGCCAATGTTCTCATTTTTGCAGATGAGAATGGGGCCAGGATTTGAACTCGGGTTTCTTAAGGTCAAAGTCAACTGTCTCTTTACACCTTTATGCTTCCTCCTTTCTGCACTCAGTTCTCCCTTCATAGACAAGCAGTCGACTAGTACCCATTCCTGTGATGCAGAATTTATTATCTGACTCCTCTGATTCTATATATAGAAACATGAAACTATGTGCTATGAATGATAAAACTCTAGTTTTCTTATACCACTTAAATTAGACTTGACGACCCTTGGGTATTGAATAATTCTCTTCTCTCCTGAGCCAACATAAAAAGAGAACTATATTCTTATCATCACTTTTTAATATTTGCTTGGAATATTTACTCATGTAGCATTGAAACTATCCCTTTATTAGAGAACTACTTTTGAAAGTCAGGATTGTGCTTTGAGGTAATATACAAAAATATATTGCTGAATATGTATCACAGAGCTTGTTGTACAGGTAGAGCTACATTCATATACTACCATAACTTACATGGTCTCAGTTACCTTTAATATTGAGTATGTGTTCCAATGTGCCAGTGTTAAACTCTTAGAGTAGGTTTGTAACAAGTGTTTAATCAAGCAGACAATATTTGTTCTTCCACTGCTTCCCAGACCACTTGCCAATAATGTCACATTGGAATAACAGAAAACAATACTCCTGTGAGTTTATAGTTCCTTAGGCAAAACTTTAAAAACATTAGGTTAGACCGAAATCATAGTCATCTCTGCCTCCAGCAACATTGTGCCTATGCTACTGAAGTAAACAAAAATATATCCTATTCTGTACATATTGACAGAAGACCACATAATTGGTTCAAATATTACCCTCATCAAATAACACCCCCTGTCATACTCTCTCTTGAATATAACCTGTATTTCCAACTTTGTACTTCATGTTCCGGTTCTCTAGTCCACTATTGGAAACAAAATTTTAAGAAAACCCTGTTCTCTCTGCTTTCCTAAATTAATATAAACAGCACTGACATATTTTGCCATCTCCACAGCTACCCATGAGGCCAAGTCACCATAAGCTCTCACCCAAGTCATTCAGTGCTTAGCTAACTCGTCCCTGGGCTTCTGTCCTAGTCCAGTGAACTGTCTATTCAACACAGCAGCCAGAGGCAGCCTTTTACTATGTAAGCCAAATCCTGTTGTCCTCAATGGCTTGGTTAGGAAGGCAAAGCTCTTCCAATGGCTGATGAGCACTGCATGGTCTGGTATCCTCTCTGCTCTCGTCTCTTCTGTTCCTCTCAGTTGCTCTACTGCACCCACACAGGCCTGCTTGCTCTTCTGAGAGCATACCACAAACTCCCACCTCACAATCCAATGAGTGGAGGACATCTCTCTCCCAACATCTGCATGACTTGTACCCTCCACCCTGTCAGGACTCTGTTCTCCTTAATAAGACTTCACTTACTACCCTATCATTTGTGACTTCTCATCTGCCCCTTCATCTTTATCCCTTATTCTCTTTTACTATTACCTTCTGATTCATTATAAAATTAACTTGTTCATTTATTATTTTCTTTCCCAACTTGAATATAAATCCAATGAGATATCATTCTGTTTAATTCCCTTTGAGTCTAACACCTAGAAGATTCTTGGCAAGAAGCAGGCATTCAAGAAACTTGTGATGAACAAATGAAAGAATAACTACCATTCCTAAAGCATATCATGGATGCAGTGAGCCTTTACTTAGTCCCTATTTATTGTACTAGACATTGAAAAGGTGAAAAATAACCTCTTCCAGCCTGAAGAAGCTTACATCATTTATCATAACATGGAGATCCTCGCACTGATGAAAAATAAGAGGTACCAAAAAAAAGAATAAAAGTGAACTGTTGAAGATTCCATGGACCAATAAATCCATTTTAAACCAACTCATGACAATGTTGAAATAGTATTTGAATGATCACAACTTGCACAAATTAGAAGATGTGAACATTAAACAGTAGGTACTGCTACTTTTCTGAATGTGTAACTTCTAAATCACTGCTTTTATCAGGAGTAATGACAGAAAATGGCCAAATCAAAGGGGGGGTTTTTAATCCTTCAATTTATACAGTAACTATAAAAGATTTTAATATCAAAGTTATAGCACATACTATTGTCTGGTGTTGAAGAAATTCTACAAAGTGTAATTACTTACTTGCAACCAGTGGTTCCTCTTCTGATGGTTTAAAGTAAAATGAAACCTTCTCCAAATCAAATAGTGCAACCAGCGTATCTTCCAGCATGATTTGTTCATCTGTCTACAAAGACAGAAAAACAATATAGGACAAAGTATAATGCCATGTAATGTCAGATGCCATGATGCAATGTAAATCTGGATGAAACAGGCTCATTTGTGCTTCATTTACATGCAAAATATTATCAATCCATCCCTAAGAATTTCCTAACTAAAACAAAATTAACAAGTTGCACAAGGTTAACATTCCTTTTATGATTTTATATTTTTCCATTTTCTCTGTTGTTTATGCACACATGCGGTTATACATACGTTTCTTCAGCTTATTTTGTTGCTAGACTCTGATCATGTTGATTTCCTTTACAAATAAATGCACAGAGCATGCCATGTGACTCTTGGTTTCTAAAGTCTCATAAAAATAACAGCTGACAAGCAAAAGCATCATTTTATTTAAAAGCCACCTTACATAACAGCCACCCTATTTAATAATGGGGCAATTTATTCACTGTTCAATTTGCTGTTTATTAGAACTGTGATAAAAGCAATTTCCATGTATGTATATATTTGTCTCACCGAGAGCATAGGGGCAGGAATTATTTTCACCTAATTTGTCTTTATGGGGATTTAGTTTAGAATCTTGTGAATATCTAATCCAATTTGTTTTAACCATTTGTTTCATTCCTCCAACATGTAATTTTCCAGCTGTGGCAGCTAAGGCCAGATACAGTATTCACATAAGTGTGCATCTTAGCAATATCACTATTCTATCAGATTCTGGCTTTCCTATTAGCAGTTTGATGTATTCTCTATAGGGTCTTTTAATAGTATCATAATGAAAATATAATTAACCTAACCACATACAACTTTTAAAAGTAACTTTTGTTCCCTTAATAATGTGTATGAACCTTTTAAACAACCAATACAACATGCTTCAAACAACAGTTTAATATGTTAACATAAGCTTTTACCATATTTTGGAGTAGCATTTGTAGAGGGTAAAGGAGATGATAAAGAATTTTCGTTGTGTGAAAAAGAATCAGTAAGGCAACCCTCGATGTCAAAGAAGTACAACAGACACAAATAGGTTGAAAAAATTGTCACCTTTGCACCTTGATGTGTTATCTGATATAGTGTGTGGTATGGTAAATGCTGGAGAAATGTTTATTAAACTCTAATTTTTTTAAAAAAATTCTTTTTAAGTACCAGAAAAGTGCCTTGAAGCTAGAAGGGAAGGACAAAACTGAAGAATCAATTTTGCTGAGCGAGAGGAATACACACGGGAAGAAAACTTCCAAATAGCCTGGCCTCCAAGTGCTACAGTACAAGCCATGACATCCCAGCAGATGTGCCAGACCAATATCTGAGTGACAACTGGCTGTGCATTGAACTCAGAGTCATACCGACCCCAGTGCCTGCAGCTCATAATCCTAGGTGAATTCTTCTGTTCATGATATGAGGAAGAAAGACTACGAGATTGATTCCTATCCCCCCACAGCAACCTTTGGGGATTTTAAAAATCAATTATTTACATAAACTTAAGGGTTTCACAAAATCAGTTTTTACAAAAGAACAGCTTCATTGAGAAAACTCACATACTATAAAATTAGAATGTACAGCTCAGGGGTTTTTAGTACCTTCACAGAGCTAGGCGACTATTAACACCATGTGACCTTAGACTATTTTTATCACCCCTAAAATATTTTTATCATCCAGCACCCGTTAGCATTCATTCTCCATTTTCCTTCCCCTAATTCCTAGCCCTAGATAGCCACTTGTCTATTTTCAGTCTCTAAAATTTACCTCTTTAGTATGTTTCATGATAATGGAATCAAACAATACGTGGTTTTTTGGTTGACAGGCTAATTTGCTCATCCTCATGCTTTAGGGTTCATCTGTGCTGCAGCAAATATCAGTTCTTCATTCCTCCTTCTACTTAAATAATACTCTACTGTACAATTATGTTACATTTTGTTTAGCCATTCATTTGGGTTACTTCAACTTTTTAGCTGAATAATCTTGCTAGGAATATCTGTGTACATGTTTTTGTGTTAATATGAGTTTTCATTTCTCTTGTGTATTTCTCTTGTGTATTACCTCAGAGTAGAATTTCTGGATAATACAGAAACTCTATGTTTAACATTTTGAGGAATTACTAAATTGTTTTCCCAATAGTTGTGCTATTTCATATTCCCATGACCAATTCAGGAGGATCACAATCTCTCCATATCCTTACCAACACTTGTTATTATCTGTCTTTTGGATTACAGCCACATCCATAGCACATGTGATGTGGTCTTCCTTCAGGGTTTGATTCACATTTTCTCAATGGCTAATGACAGTAATCATCTTTTCATGTTCTTACTGCCATTTTTGTAACTTCTCTAGAGAAATCTTTGCCCACTGGGTCATTTGTCTCTCGACTGTTGAGTTGTAAGGGTTCTTCATATATTCTGGAATATATCATTGTTGGTTATATGATTTGTAAAATATTTTCTCCTAATACTTGAGAATGCAAATAAAATTAAGTTTTGCTTTAAAAGTAGCAGCATCTGGGGGCTGGGATTGTAGCTCAGCGGTAGAGCGCTTGCCTCGGCAAGCGTGAGGCCCTGGGTTCGATCCTCAGCACCACGTATAAATAAATAAATAAATAAATAAATAAATAAATAAATAAATAAATAAAAGTAGCAGCATCTGATTAGACGATGAAGGTTTTAAAGTAAGGAGAATGAAAAGTCTCATTTATTTACTCATTCATTTAACAAATATTTTTTTAAAAATTTTTTTTAGTTGTAGATGGACACAATATCTTTATTTATATATTTTTATGTGGTGCTGAGGATCAAACCCAGTGCCTCACGCATGTGAGGCAAGCACTCTACCACTGAGCCACAATCCCAGCCCCATCATTTAACAAATATTTTATGAGTACTATGTGATAGGAAGTGAGCATCATATCAAAAATTAATTTACATTTGATAAGTAATGACTAATTTTTATTTGGTTTTTAATCGCTTTTCCAGAAGTGCCTTATTTTAAATCAAACAAATAAAAAATCGATCACCTGTAATCCATCTACGTGGGAGGCTGAGACAGAAAGATTACAAGTTTGAGGCCAGCCTGAGTAACTTAGAGAAACTATCTCAGAAGAAAATAAAAAGGGCTGGGAATATAGCACAGTGGAGAGCAGCTGCCTAGCATGCACAAGGTCCTTGGTTCAGTCCCCCAGAACCACAAATAAGTAAAAGTAAATCACCTACATGTAGTGCACAGTCAAAAGAATCTACTTAGTTTCTGTGAAGTACGCTGAGATAGATATTTCCTTAACCATTATTCCAGAACCTCCTATGGCTGTGCAGTTCAACAATCACCTCCCTACTTTGAACATCATCCACAGCATTATTTTTACATGTAACTATTTAGAAACTCAACTTTGTTACTTAGTAGCTACATTTTCTATGTATGCTTTAATGAGTGAAATAGGCTCTCGTGTTTAAAATCATAACTAAAAACCCTCTAAATTCACCATGGTTGTATTTTTCAAATGTTTCAAGATGCGTTCCTCATATCCAGCATGGATACACAAACATGGCCAATTCTATTATAATAAGTACAGAGAAAATGTACTACAGAAGGAACTAAAATTTCTTTAACACATGCAAATTCTAAACAGATCACCAGACAGTACACATGCATGTGAATTGTCTGAGCTCCTCTATCAAGCACTCTCCTGATTATCAACCTCAATGGAAGCTCAGGTTTCACAGTGGGCTGTTTCTTCTGGACTAGATAACAGAACTGCAGTAGAAAGAACCTCTTTTTCCTAATGACCTTTTTCCGTCAGTGCTTAGGGACAGAAGAAGCAGTAACACATGGAGGCTTTCTCAGCTTTTAGCAGCCACAGAAAAGAGATAAAAACCAGGAAAGAAGGAATATATTTTACATACTTACTAAAGCTTGAATGACCATGGAAAAATGTGACCTTATAATATAGCTAATGGCAGCTGATGCAATAATGAAGGAGAGAATGAGGGGGAAATGACTAACCACTTCATATTTGGGAACATGCGATAATATAGGTTATAGTTGATATAGACAGCCAGAGTCATGTGATTCCTTACCAAGGTTGGTGACAGAAGTGACTGGAAGTGAAAGAGAACACCTGCATTCGCTATCTGATCCAGCCACCTTCTGCTGGCTTCCCAAGTCTCCATCTCATTTTCTTTGCTGTTGTCAAACATCTGGTTTAAGGCTGCCATGAGCTGCTCAGAGAAGGCACAGACGGTGGCCACTAGACTTTGGCAGAAAACCATGTCTCTCCGGAGCTGTGTCTCACTGTCTGTGAGTTAAGAGAACACAACGACAGCTTTGAAAAAATATCACAGATGGAGAAAATGAATTCATTAAGCATTTACATTACATTGATTAGTATTTCATCTTTTCCCCTGTACTGGGGATTAAACTCAGAGGCACTCCACCACTAAGCTACATCCCCAGCCTTTTGTATTTTTTATTTTGAGACAGGGTCTCATTAAGTTGCTTAGGCTGACCTTGAACTTGCCAACCTCCTGCCTCAGACTCTTTATTAGCTGGGATTTACCAGCGAGCACCACCACACCTGTCTACTGGTATTAAATATTCTCATCAAACTCATGCCATGTGAAAACTGAATTTGAACTTTCTTAATGAGCACACACATTTTACCAAATATATTTTTGGGCAAATCCTAAAGCATGAAAAAATGTTAGAAATACTAAAGTAGCCTTTTAAATTTATATTGTGGCTCTATTCTGCAATAATTAAATTGTTTTATAAAATGTGAGGAAAAAACAGGGTTCATTTATCTATATTTTCTTTACCTGTGGGACAAAATTTGCCTTTGCCAAAGACTCAATTTCCAATTTTTCAGTTTCTGCTGACAAATTAATTATATTATATTGCTTAAAAAATAACTGCCTACTAAACCTATCCTAATATTAATGTAAAATGCATGAGGAAAGATTATTTGCTGTCCAACTATTTGTACTAATAAGCAAATCTCTCTCTCCTGAATTGAGAAAGTCATTTCATCAGCAATAAATACATTCAAACATACAAAAGACAAATTCCTATATTTCTTAAAGAAAAGTAATAGATTTACAGTTTTATCATAAATTTATTTTTATGTATCAAAGATATATACATATACATACACTTATATCTTTGATATAGAAGCCTTTTCCTACCTTTGACTGGATTTTGTGTTGACCCATTTGAAAGTATGTCTGCTCTATGAATTGCCATTCCAGGGATACTTTTCTTTCAAATGAAAAGAAACTAACATACAGAATTTGTGTCTTTGGGTAAATGCAAATATACAATCTATATAAACACCAAGCCACACATTCTGCATGCTGAAAAGATCACATGCACTAGAAGAAAACCATGGGGGAAAATAATCTCCCAAAAGTGTACTGAATATTTCAAGGGCTTACAGAACCTTCTTGAATAAAGAAGCATTGTCAATATTAGTGTATAACCGAGATAAATGCTGCCTTTATTCAGTGTCGAGTTCCTGCATTATTGACAGAGGCATAATTTTAAGATGTTTACCAAGAACACTGAACATCTGTTTTTAATAACCATAAAAAGCATGTGTGCACATAATGTATCTGCTGTGCATTTTACTCAGTTATCATTAGTGATAACTAGAAATTCTAGAGCAATACTCAAGAGATTTTTATTAGAAATACATTAATTATTAAAAAGATTTAATTTTACATCAAAAATATTCCTTTAGTAGATTGAGCTATATAAACTTGCTGCTTTGGGGATCAAAATGGTACAATATGGCCGTTCCATATGATTCACCTTCCTAATGTAACCCACACATGTTGGACATTTCCCTTAAGTAGTTCTAAACCATATGCCCCATGCTACCAGATGGGAAAGAGTGTTTTATAGGTAAATACAAAATGTCTAAACTAGGAATTAGTATTTTCTAATTCTCAATTAACAACAACAACAAAAAAAACAAATGCCTATTTTATTGGGCACAATTTCTAACAAAGAGTAGGTAAATGAATGAAATGCAAATGTATTAATTAATCCTCTGGCTTCCTGAAATCTCTGGATTTAGTTGGACTTAGGAGTGAAATTCATATAGCTCATTATTTCAAATGTGCAGCTAGAGTACTAAGGTCTAAGAAACCAGAGAAGTAAAACTTTCCCTAACCCTTCTTTTTACATTCTTACTTTTCAGTTGTCCTATACTAGAGAAGAAAACATGGGTGAAGTTCTAAAACTATATCAGAAGCTTTGCAGGAATGTTCTCACATATAACTTGAGAATAAGTTAATAAAAATATAATTTGAAAGAATTGCAGATATCAAGAGTGGGAAGCCGGGGCTGGGATTGTGGCTCAGTGGTAGAGCGCTTGCCTCGCATGCGTTGAGGCACTGGGTTCAATCCTCAGCACCACATAAAAATAAATAAAATAAAGATATTAAAAAAAAAAAAAAAAAGAGTGGGAAGTCAAAGTCTAGGGAAGGAGGGCTCTGGTTCCATTGTGAGCTTTAGTAGAGACCCCAAGGTTTAATAACTTGGCCATGAGTAGAAATAATTATCTCCAAATTGTGTTTCAGAAGAAATTCTCAAACTTTTTTTAATCTTAAAAAGAATATATAGATGAAAACTTCCAAGTCATTCTTCAAAAGTCAACTCCCTGAACTATTGAAACTCATTGAAATACTAAAAAACATTGTCTCCCTTTGTGAAACTTTTCCTTTCCCCATGAAGCACCTTGAACTTCTTTTGTTACCTCACACCTGGGGCATCACTGCCAGAGGGCTGACCACATAGCATTCTGAAAGTCTGTTTACATATATATGTCCTCCAAAGGATCATCACTACACCAGGGCCAGAGAAAGTGGTGTATCATGTGGGTTATTCTCATGGGTTTTAGATGCACATAATCTCTACATAACTACCCACACTTTAAAGCACATGATCTGAGGTCACATATCCCTATATGTAAAATGGGGTTCATTCTTACTTCCTTGGTCTGTGATAAAGATAAATGAAATTAAAATCATTTAAAGTACTTAAAGTGAAATTGGGTAGACTTATCATTGTGATTCCTCTTTTCTCCAGAATACAGCAGTGCCTGAGTAGTTGCTCAGTCTTATTGCTGAATGGAGAAGAAACAATATGATAAACAAAAAAATAAAACCCAAATCCGCTAACTCCCAGGAAAACATCCATTCTGTTGCCTTTAAACATTCATTCCAAATTCACAAAAGCTGAACTTTTACTTCTATCAAGAAGAAAAAAGTTCAGCAAAAATTACAACAGCTGCTTCCAGCTTCAAGCAAAAGAAGGAAAGCAAGGGATTCTACATTTTGTGATAGGTTGCTTATTATTTTTGTGGAGTAAGAGTTTTATTATAGTGGGAATATTCTCCAAACAAATGTTTTGTTTCAATATTTAAGCATCTACTAAACTCATCTCCTACAAATGTATTTTAAAGTATTAACACCTTCAATTAATCTCAGCAGTTTAAAAATTCAAGTCCTATGACTAGCTAGCTGGTCAAAAAAAGAATGAGATGGTTTCTCCACAACTAACTCAGACATTATACTGACAAAGAGACTGTAGGGGAAAGAGAGCTAAAAGAAAATAGAACAACAACAACAACAAAGAACATGAGAAAGATAAGAACAAAAAGTTAAGGAAGTATTCAGTGGACCCATGCATACTTTTTCAAGTACTAAAAATATGGAGTACTTTGGTTACTGTTTTGGTGCCATCCTATGCACCAGAGGGAAAAGAGTAAGCAATTAAGTAAGAAAAAAAATTGTGGGTGGTATGAAAAAAAATTAAAATAAGCATCTGCCAGAATAGCCATCTGAATGCTAACGACTAAAACAATGCTTCCCAGGATCACTTTTGAAAATGGAAAAACATCTCATGATGTGTGATATTATTAGGAAATATTTAAAACTGTCAGAGTTTTGTTGTTGTTGTTATTGTTAGTCATAAAAGCAAGGCAAAAAACTTGTTTAATTAAAGCAAAAAATCAACCAACAGAAAAGCCCTCTTAATTAACTACACTCATTCATTCATATGTAACTGAAAATTTCCACAGGTGATATAGTGTCAAAGCAGTCACAAATTTTTCCCCTCTGTATCCAGGTCCTTGCAATATAATTTTGAGACTGCTCTCCTCAGTATCTTAATCCCAAGATGAGCACTTGCACATCTGTAGTCTCAGTTACTCAGGAAGCTGAAGCAAAAGAATCACTTGAGCCTAAGTGCTGAAGGCTAGCTGGATAACAGTAAGACTCTGTCTCAAAAAAAAAAAAAAAAAAAAAAAAAAAGGCAGTATCTGTCTCCACCCTTGCATCTTGCATCTGAAGCCCTGAGGCTGCCAGTTATGTATCATGACCAACAGAAGATAGTGAGCTCTTGCAGCTTCTGCTCTCTTCCTGGAACCCTGCAAATTCTCCACATGGAAACGACCAGGCTAGTCTCATAGATGATAATGATGATAGTTATTTACTCAATAAGGACTAATTTACCTATTCCTCACGTTATGTTCAAAATTACACGTCAAATGAATACCATTTAGCAGCTATTATTAATCTGCCTGAATGTCAATTTTCTTTACCTTTAAAACTGTGGAAATAATAACATTCCCACATAGTGGTTTTGAATCATCAGCCCTGTTACCCTAGTTAGCAGCCAACTAATTGTCACACAGGCAAACAAGGTCACCTAAGATCATCTGTGCCCAGCCAACTTCCTCCTGGCTATAGACACATGGGCAAACTGAACCACCAGCAACAAAACCTGATAGAGATCAGCAGAACAGCTCAGGTGACACTAGACACAGGAGCAATGATAAACAGTTATTGTATTTTCTTAAAAAAAAACAACAACAATAAAAACTAATTGATATAACAGATAATTATTCAGCTTGCATTTTTAGGTGCAAATTTCTATCCAAATCTAAAGTTACTATAATAGTACTTGTTTGTGTATTTATATACACATACTTGATAAGGAAGAGATTAAAATAACAAAAATAATTCAATCCACATATCTATATGCCTTTATAGTTACAGAAAAATGACATCTGAGTTTTCCCAATCTTCTGGATCCATATCCTTCTAAATGCATCTTGACTAAAAACCTTGCTGAAATATTTTCATAAAATTTCCTTTTTTAATTAAATTTAAATTTACCAGCATATTTGTTGAACACTACATGCCAGCTATTATTTTAAGCATTTGTTGATGATAAAAATAGATATAGTGCCTGCCTGCATAAGGCGACCAGCTTACCACCTATATTTTAGAGTTTGATCAAGTACTTAGTTGTCCTTAGTGTCATTTCTCATTGCTAATATTTTTTGAACTCCTACTAATTGCATGGTAGAAGTGCCTTAATATGAATAAGATATGTTAAATGTTTACATACATCCTTTTTCATAAACAAAAGTTAAGACACAGTTTCACAATCGATCATATTGGCACAATTAACTTTACCAAAGCCTGCTCCCTTTCTCCTTTTCAATGATACTGTTTAGATATTTATGTACATGTCATGGTATGACCTGTAATCAAAAGTAAGCATATGCTTTATATTTTTATTAAAATTACATAAACATGTATTTTTTCAATCTTTCCGAAGTTTTAAAGAAGGCAGGGATAACATTTTCAACTCTCTTTAAACCTACTGAATGCATTGCCTTCATATTATAAGACTTTTAAGATCCTTGAACACAACTGCTTCAAAAAATAATGCAAAATGTTACCTGAATATTCAAGAAGAGCCAGGAGTATCCTACACTTTACCTCTGCAGATAAAGGAAAAAAACACTTTAGTTACTTGTTCACTCTTTTTCAGTCACAAACGTTATATTTTAACTGTGTAGTAAAAATTAGCATGAATGTATTATATTGGGTAATAAAAATCCCATTTACCTGACATGTTATGTTTGCCTATATAAATACTACCCACTGCTTACACCCTAAAATGTCTTCCAGTTCTGAATTATACTACTCAGTGAAACATCATCACATCCCAACAGCTCTTAGTTCATCCTTAGCTGTTGTAGCCTACGTGGAGTTTTCTAATCTCCTATAGCTATTGTAGTCTATATCAATAAATAATCAAACAAATTTTTGCTACTGTTACTTAAACTTTAAAAGAAACATATACACACATTCTTCTTTCCACCCCATCCTACACAAAGCAAATCACAGATATTTGATAAATGTGTACTAACTTCATACTCATTGCTGTGTGTCCAATGAGGTTAGAGTTACCATTTGCTTCCAATGGGAAAACAGATCACTTGTAATTGGTGAATCTAAAAACTTAAAAAGTCCCTTTGAAGTACCCAATATTATGAGAAGTAAAAAAGGTTAATTCGCATCCTATTCTAGACAGATTCACAGTAGAGTTGGAAACAGAATTAACTGTTCAGCAATGCAGGAAATACTTCAAAGAGCATGCAATGTTATGAGACTGCAAGCTATTTTTATGAGACTGTAAAAACAAAAGGATTTCAGAGGCAGGGAAGTACACTGAACTAAGAGTCAGAAAACTGAGTTGTTATATGCTAACTTTGTAGCTTTAGAAAATTGCTAAATTACTTTAACTCTCAAACAGCTCATTCATAAATGATAATAACATGTACCTTATCAATTTTACAGCCCAGTGTAGGAGAAATGAATGGGTATATTAAAAGTCTTTGAAAATTGTTTAACATTCTGTATGTGTGATAAGATTATTATTGTTCTACTCTAGACCTAGCTGAAGCTTGGCTAGAATTCTAAGACTAGAAAATATTTCATAAAAAAATTGAAAATTTAGACTGTCAGGGGAGGAGGTACATATGCTAAGAGTGGGAAACACTGTTAGCAAAGGAATCTGATACAGAATGAGTAACAAATATTGAACAATCTAAGATAGAGAGGTTTTATTATGTATTAAATGACTGAGAATGGTATAAAAATTAAAAATTCCCACTGAAAATAATTTATAAAATCAGAACAAGAAATCTGGATTTATGTAACAGATAACCACTACAAGGCTCTGGGGCAGAGCAATGAAATGAAAAATATGATATTTTAAGAAGATGAACTCGGTAATGGTATAATATGAATCAGCAAAGATGGAGACAGAAAGATCAGCCAGAAAACCATGACCATCACTGAGATGTGATAAAAAAGGGGAAAGTAAGAGCTGTACTTTCAGGCATTGGGACAAGTAGAGGAAAAATGAAAAAAGTAGGTTGCTTAAACAAAAAGAGACAGAGATTTTGAAAAAAGAGTACAATTTCATAGCGGGCAGAACTGAAAATGTTTTGACCAATTAACATTTGAATTTAAGGCAACATATCTTCATTCAGGTGATATTATGAGGCTGTTATTTAGCTGAGAAATTAAGCAGGAGATAGGTACCATCTTAGTAACACCTTGCAATTAACCAGTCTCCCACTGAGTCCCCTTACCCCCTACCCTCTTCTTCCCTCAATTTAGGAAGCTACGAGTGGATGAGAGCATAAAGATACAGTGTGTGTGTGTGTGTGTGTGTGTGTGTGTGTGTGTGTGTAGGAGGGTAGTACTGGGAACTGAATTTGTGTGTGTGTGTGTGTGTGTGTGTGTGTGTGTGTGTGTAGGAGGGTAGTACTGGGAACTGAATTCAGGGGCACTGGAACACTGAGCTACATCCCCAGACCTTTTTTATTCTTCATTTTGAAACAGAGTTTCCCTAAACTGTCAAGGCTGGCCTCGAACTTGCCCAGGCTGGCCTTGGACTTATGATCCTCCTGCTTCAGCCTCCTGATTAGCTGGGATTATAGGTGTAAGCCACCATGTGTGGCATAATATAACTTTTGAATGGCACCATAATGATAACCCATAAGATTATAGAAAGTGATATTTTGATATCATATCTGGCATACATTTGATGAGATATTTTGAAATTAGAGATGAGAAAACATTAGAAATGGGGTCATCCCACCTACATATATTAACCATGAAATTCTGGCCATGTGGCATTATGTTAAATTTTGCAGAGAGCCCTCCTCATACCCAGCCCTGCTCAGCTAGCTATTGGGCTCCCATGACCAAGAGAGGTACCAGTATACCAACTGGTCAAAGCATGTATATACAGTTATCATTTCTATGGCTGCCAATTGTGATTCAAGGTACAAAGAGTATAAAAGGACTTGAGATGAAAATGCAGGATTCTTTTTAAAAATTAAGCTTTTTATCCCATATTAGAAGTCTATATCTTAAAGGTCTTCAAAAACAACAGAGGTTTTAAGAATTTCTCCATTTCTAACAGATAAATGCATTTACTCTAAAATAAATATAATTAAATTAATTTCTTTTGATCATCAACAAGAAAAACTCAAGGATACTGAGAACTTCAGATTTACAATTTCTGGGAGCTTTATGACAGTAGCATCTATTCGGAGAAAATACGTTTTTGCTCAATTGACTATAAGCTTAAATTCCCTACACTCATCTGTCTTTTAAAAAATGCATTCATCAACCCAAAACAAGGGAGGGTAGAGAGAGGAAGATTAGAAGTTCATTGAAGGGGATTACACAGAGGGGATTGAAGGGAAGGGAGAGGTTTGGGAATAGCAAAGACAGTAGAATGAATCAGACATATATATACATGACCAGTGTAACTCCACGTCATGTACAACCACAAGAATGGGATGCTAATTAGAATAATATACTAGAATATATTTGAATAATATACTCCACGTATGTATGATATGTCAAAATACACTTTACTGTCACGTATATCTAAAAAGAACAAATTAAAAAAATGTGTCAACGGTGTAGCCACTTTTGAAAATAGAATGTCATTTCCTCAAGAAATTAAACATAGAACTGTAAGATCCAGCAATTCCACTTCTGGGCATATACAGAAAAGAATTAAAAACAGAGACTTAAATAGGTTATTTGTATGCCAAAATTCATAGCATCACTATTTACAATTGTCAAAAAGTAGAAACAACCCAATTGCCCATCAATGAATGAGTAAGCAAAAATGTGGTATAGGATAGGAGCCTTAAGAAGAAATGAAATTCTGACACATGCTATAAAATAGATAAACCTTAATGACATTAGACCAAGTGAAATATCCTAGACATTAAAAAACAAATATTGGGATCTTTATTACATGAGGAATCAAATTCAAAGATACAGAAAATGGAATGCTCCTTGCCAGGGCTTGGAGAACGAGGAACAGGAAGTTATTGCTTAATAAGTAGAGAATTTCAGTCTCAGAAATTTAAAAAGCTCTGCAAACAGATGGTTGTAATGCTTGCATGACAATGAGAATGTACTTACAGCAAATGAATTGTAAACACACACGAAGGTTCAAATGGTAAATGTAATGTTATGCCTATTTCACCACAATAAAAACGAATGTGTTGTAAAAAAATAAACGCCTTCATCACTTTTGCTATTCATTAGTTTGTGGAATTTTAAATTCAGATTTTCCCCTTAAATATGATATCAAAAAGTACCACAGGTAACCATGATATGAAGCTATACAATAAAAATAGGGCCAATACATCCAGCTGTCATGAACAAAATATTTCATCACACAATAGAACTACTGTGATTTACTTGTGAAAGTGTTCTATAACTATACTGTATTTTCCAATCTTAAAACATTATCTGAGCTGCTACATTTGAGTATATTTCTATGCAGAAGACTTAGGAATCACTGAACACTTAAACCATCTCTGTCATTTAATAAATGAGAAAGCTGAGGCATAAAGGAGTTGAGTGACAGGTTCAGATTCCATCAGACACTAGGAACTGTCCTTTGTCAGCCAAGTATATAACTCTTTCTAATTTACTTCCAAAATTGTAGTGACTGGAGTTATGCTGGAATCCTGTTGAATATTATCTGTCATACCCAACGGACATACAAAGGACTGAGGAATAAAATTGTAAACATAGGCATGATATTTACTGTCCATGTTTCTCAGCTTCAGCTCTATCAACATTTTGGGCTAATTCTTGGTTGTGACATTGTGGCATTGTAGAAAGTTGAGCAGTGTCCCTGGCCCCACCAACACACTCACAACTGTGATAAGCAAAAGAATCTCCAGATATTGTTAGCTGAGTCACTGAGAACTACTAAATTATAAAGTTTTTAAAATTATGCAAAACTTCTCATTTTATGTTTTCTACCATAACCCTATTGGAAACTCTCAGAATTTTAAACCTAATTATTCTGGCCTCAAATAACATGCAATCAGACTCAACTTTTATATCTCCAATTTATAGGTTGTACATTAGAGGATGTTGTGTAAGTAATATCATGTAGACAATAACAATCAACTGAAACACTTCTGAAAATGAAACTTGAAAACTATGTCAAACTATTTGATTCTCACATACATTCACATTTGAATTTTTTTGATTTTCCATAAAATTTAGCTTTATGCCTTTTGTGATCCTTTAGAAAAATAATCTCTCCATGTTCCATTTATCTTCCTAAGTATAATCCTTGTTTTATTCATTGAGAATAGTTTTGATGACATACTATGCAATTTTCAGATCCTTGGGATATGAGCTTCTGCAATCTCATCCCCTCCTAGCTCATCCCTCACCCATTTCATTCCTTTTATTTTCCTTACTATATGAACCAATGAAAAGTAATGAGGCATTACTGGACTTTTGGTTTTAATGGGTTTTTAAATTACTACTGCTGAAATCATGCAACGTTCTTTGCTTTTCATGCTGACCTTCAACAAATTTTCTGATGTTCTGAGCGAGAGCCCGGACGCTACTGGGAAGATTCCAAGGATCTTGCTTGATATGAAGTCTTAACCTTTTTGGACAACTCAACTTTGGTTCCATTTCCTGTTGAAATTCTAAATAAATACAGAAAAATCTCTTTTAATTCTCAAACAAGTCTCAAACGGTTAAGCGCGTAGGCTTCAAAGTTTTGTTTGTTTTTTTTAATCACTGTCAACATACAATAATATCAAGATGGTAATTTCTTTAGTTTAATTACAGCAGAATTGGTTAAATCTAAAACGTCAAACTTTAATGTCTTTTTCTTTTAGATGTTTCAACAAAGAAGCAAATTTGGAGAAAAATTCTACTTGAAACATCCTAAACTAGATGTCAGACAGTGGCAGATCTGTATCTTATTCTGTCTAGACGCTCTGTTTGCAAATTCACGTTCCCAGGCTGGTTTCTCATCTCTAGGAAATGACCAAGAAGGCATCACTCTTGAATTCAGCAAAAGCAGCTTAATATTTATGAATCTTCAATTGATACATTTTTGTTTACCCTGGCCACTATAAGTATTAAAATTAAATTTTTAAGGAAACCTAAAATGTTTATAGTGATATATTAAAAAAAAAAACTATACCAACAATTAACATATTTGAAAATTGTCAAATAGAGGTGATATACAGTGAATAATGAAACTGAGCAATCACATTTTTCTCCTTATAAAATGTATTTCCTGCATGACTATATTATCAATTACCTTCTGTGTCCTGATTTCTGATATTATTTGCTTTTTAAACCTTACCTTGTAATCCTCGACCTGGTGTGAGATACTTAGTTTGCTCAAAGGCCCTCACAACAGCTTGTCCTTTTAGGAGATTGGTAATTGAATCCACCTGTCAATAGCAGATTTCCAGGAGTCACATATTTCTCATAATACATAATCAATATTCCTTAGAGTAAATCTTGTAAAAAAATTTTTTTTTATGGTACTGAGGATTGAACCCAGAGGCACTTTACCACTGAGCAACCTCCCCAGCCCTTTTTATATTTTTTATTCACAGACAGGGTCTCACTAAGTTGCTTACGGTCTTATTAAGATGCTGAGGCTGGCTTTGAACTTGTGATCTCCCATCTTAGCCTCCAGAGCTGCTAGGATTACAGGCATTCACTACTACACCTGTCTACATATTTTTCCTTAAAGAAACAATTGTTTTTGAAATCCCATAAGGCTTACAAAATCTGTCTTTAAGTGGAATATTGTAATAAATACCTGTTCACCTGAAAGTGGTTCCAATGACAACTTATTAACTTATCACATATTAATATAAAAAACAAATTTACTTCACAAAACAAAGTGAAATTTTGGCAGTTATTAAGAAATTAAAAGTTATTGAAATCCTTTTCAAAGTAGTAAAAGCTTCGACACTATAAACTTTGGTTATGGTTATAATTTTTTTTCAATGCAAAACGGCAACATGAAAACCAGGATAATCATGTGCCTTTCGAAATTAAGAATGATATTGAGTGAGTAGCAAGAAAGGTCAAAGTATTCTGAACCTCCCCCCCCACACACCCAAAAAACCCCACAAATAATCTAAAAGCTATCTTCTATGTGTTTAATACTTTTAATTTTTCAAGGACTGTAAAATATTTGATATTCACAACAATCTTTTGGCTGAAAGAATCTTTATTCCCCTTTTAAATTGAAGGCAGGGGAGGAACAAACAGAAGCTTTTCCATTCTACCTCCAGACCCTTTTACTATACCTGAGAAGTGTTTTTCTGTGGGGAAAAAAAGACTGAAAACCATCCGGTCATACCTGGCTGAAAAGATGCTCAAGGCAACTATGTATCTTGTCTTGTTTATCACGAGAAATTCGAACACCTAGGGGAAGTTCATCACCTAGATGTCAAGAAAAAAAAATTATTTCATGAAATATTTTTACATTAAATAAAGTGAAAAAAAAATTGAACATAAGCTCTTATTCCACATTGGTTGTCATGTGCAAAAATAGAACTCCAAAAGTTTTCAGAACACCTAAGATGTCAGATCACAGCTCCTCCTCAAAGAGGGAAAAGCAGAATGACATGAAGGACCTTGGCTGCCCCGCACTAATGATTCTTTCAGTCTTTTTCTAATGGCTGAAGGGTTGAAACAAACTGCACAGCAAAGCATTAAGATTTATTTTCACCGGGTTAAAATTCTCTGTTCTTCAGACACAAAAAAGATAACTTTTTAAGCTACTTGGATCAGACCCTGTTTTTCTCACTATCCCTCTCTCCCCATCTCCCACATGTAAGGCTTGCTCAGGAACACCTGTTGTCTTAAAAAAATCCTTAGTTTGAAAATCCTTCTCACAAGTCCACCCCAGTCAACAATGCCTAATGCTTTCAGTAAAACCTGTTTCCTGTATACCTATAATCCTTTACAATACCGTAGAAAGACCACAAAACACATAAGATAAAAATAAGCCTCCTTCTTTCTTTTTAATTCACTCACTCTGTCATTGAGACTGGGAAATCGACTTTATCTAGCACAGAAAACTGGAATGCAATATGTACGGCCACTGAGAATGACTGATAAAATTAAATATGCCTATGGATCAAAGAAACTAATCCCGTAAAGTTATCTCCAAGGAGACCAACATCAGAAAACACAAATGTCTTCACCAAACGCACCCGAGTCCATTTCGTCACTGTGAAAATAGGAGCTGCACTGGCTGCTGCAAATGCTGGTGAAGGAGGCGATGGAGTTCCTGTTGCTGTTGCAGTCACTGAAAAGAACCGGTTCCACATCACGTTAAGAATATGCTCGCCCAAGTCCTCTGCTAGTACTTATTACAAGAATTTATGCCTCTGTCGTGTTTATTAATATGCTTGCTACAAAGTTATGGCTAAGAAAAGCTTATCTGACTTTATATATCTCCCTTTAAAAATGCATATTTAATTTGACCAAATTTCAAATGTTCCTATGACATATAATCTAATCCTAAGTGAATTTTTTAAAATGCGTAATTATAATATTAGGAGACCAACCAAACATAAAATTCTTCATGACCTATTTGGTGACACAGGCCTGCCTGCAGTTAATTTGCTTATAGGGACTAAGTCCTGTTTCATGATTTCTACCTTTCAATCCTTTTCAGGATCTTAAATTCCAAGTTATTGGTTACATTCTGAACTCCCTTAGGGAAGCAAGTACCTTGTCTAGCCCCACAGGTAAGTGCTCAATAATGATGAATATCCAAGGAAAGATGTTTGCGTGAATATGGACATAAATATGGATTTCAGAAATGCTGCAGGAGATCATTTTTCCTTTTAGAGTTAGTAAAAAGGACCTATTTAACTTTAAATTTACATTTGAAGTTTCTTTCTTAGCCTAGAGGGAGGTTATGAGGGTAATTTTAATTATCTGATAACTAGAACGTGAGGTAGAAAGTATTTTAAAACATGTAATTTCCCACTGGAGAAAAACCACAGATTTCTATTAAAGAGCATGCTGCTCTCTGTAGATGCTAAAAGTAAATGAAATGGCAAAGGTGGTTAATCTGTGTGATATATTATTAAATCTCTAGGAATAATTAGCTTTTATGTATTCGTTAAAATTCTTCCTAGAAACACTGAAATTGGGATAACAGACAACCTGGCCATGTTAGGTAAATTATGGAACTCAAATGAGGCTCACCTTCTTTATAGGTAAAATGGAGGTACTATCAGAACCCACCACATGGGGCTGTGGTGGGGAAATATTTGAAATCATCACATTTCCCCATGAGTCTGATAAAAATCAATTTCAGTGGTAGAGTACAGGTTTACTGTGCATGAAGCCTTGGGATCAATGCCCAGTGCCAAAAAAAGGTAAGTTAAAAAATTCAATGTTAATTATTAGTTTATGATAAACATCCCTTGTGAGAATAACTTTGATGTAATTAATGTGCACAGAATATCTTTTCATTGAAAAATGCTATATAAGAAATAAGTGAATAAGGTAGTTTTTGCCTTCAATGTAAATGGAGCAGGAGATGTCACAGCTGCCCATGCGGCATCTGTGACTGATTGATTGCAACAGTCCTCAATGAGGCTTCAGGTGATATAAGGATTCAAGGGAGAAAAAGCACTTTCAAAGAAGGAAATGCACTGGAGGAAGCCTCACCTGAGAGTCTAAAAGAACATGACAACAAACTTTGCAGAGGAGAGTTGAACTGTACCCTCCCCAAATTCATATGATTAAGTCTAACACTCAAACTTCAAAATACAGCCTTATTTGGAGATATGGTCTATACAGAGGTAATAGAGATAAAATGAGATCATTAGGGTTGGTTATTAATATATGACCAGTGTCCTTATAAGGAGGGGAAATCTGCACACAAAGACACAAATGGAGAGAAGATAATAGAAGGAGACACAGGAAGAAGATGACCATTTATATGTCAAGTAGGCCTGGAAGATCCTTCCCTCTACCCTCAAGAGAAACTGATGTGGCTAAAGCATTGGTTTCAGATATTTGGCTTACAGAACTCAATAAATTTCTGTTTACACCACTCAGTGTCTGTGTTTTGTTATAGCAGCCCTAGCAAACTAATACAAAAAGCATCCAAGAGAAGAAACAAACACAGAGCTGGAACACAGAATTTAAGAACAAAGAGGGAAACAGGGCAAAAAAGAATTCCCATTCACTACCCAACAAACCAATGATCAGAAACAGATATCCAAAACACAAACAACAACAACAACAACAACAAAAAATACAGTTAATGTGGGCACAATTTTCTTACCTTCTCTCCATGTTACACAATCCATTTTTAGAACAAGTCTCCCAAATTAGGTCCACACAGCTAGAGAAAAAATGTTCTTTCCAAGTTACTCAGATTATAAAAGGGAAGTATTTGAAAGATTATGCTATCCCACTATTATGCTTTGTCCAGGGTGGATAATCACAGGTGAAATGAAGTGGACAAATAAATGAATTACCTGTAAGAGTCTCTGTTGCTGATGGTGTCATGACCTGAATCTTCTTGCTCATCTCCTGCTACGTTAAAACAGACTCGTTTGCTGTTTCTTTCTCCCTTCTCATTGTCGCTGTCTGTTGGTACTATGCCCTCTGATGTCTTGCGCTCCAATTTAGGAGAATATGTGATTGAAGACAGAAGGCTGAAAAGTGATATTTAACAAACAATCATAATAAATGCATGTATTCAAACTGGCAGCTACAGATAACTACTTTATTTGTTTAATGTGATAGGCTCACAAGTATTTCTAGAGTACCTCCTCCACGTTTCACATCAAATACATACTCTCTTGCAAGCATGTAGTAGACAGCTCACATTTTCAACTTAGAAGAAGGAAAGGAACAACACACAATTTAGGCTAGAAAACTAAGTTTGGATCCTGGTTCTGCCAATGATCACATTTGTTATCAGCTATCACCACCATGTGAAAACACCTGGTAAACTTTAAAGTGCTTACTAAATATTAAACCCAAACACTAAATGTGCTTTATTATCCTCACTGAATCACCTTCAAATAGTACAAACCCATCTACCCACAAAGCCCCACCTGGGGTTTCTCCCAGGCCTATTCTATTTCACAGGGACAATATACTGTTGTCAATGGCTTCTCACTGCTCACACATGCAGGAGTCTGGCCTTAGTGATTACAAGTTGCCAAGCAGAGTCACATCAGTGTGACTACAGGAGGACTCAAGGACTACTCTAGTCTCATCTGCAATCCAGCCAGGATAAAATATTAAAAATCAGCCCAGATGAAGACCTCTTCCACCTGGCTCAAGGCTGGAACAGTATATGGAGAATGAACTGCTGTGAGGCCTGAGGAAGACTGCAGGCTGCTGGATCCATACTGTAAGGCTTGAACATTTGGCCATGGAATACTTCCATTAGAACTAACTCAAAGTTAGGAAAAAGTGCAATTGGGCTTCATTCTCCAACAGAATGCTATAAAACTCACTACATGAACCAAACCATATCTAAAGCAAGATCCCATGAATGGCTTTCAAGCCAGCAAACAGGCTCATACTACATGCTTATGACACTGAGTTCCAACCAATGTCAGCACATCTTGACATTTTTTTTTCATAGCAATGCAATGTTAGTTCTATTATTTCGTGACTTTCTACCTCTTACACATATCCCCTAACATCAAACCCAAAGCTGTGCATTGAGTGAAATCCCTGTTAAGAGGTCTCCCTAATTCAGCATATTTGTTGCACCACATTGTTATCTGTGGTGCTGTGGATATAGCAGTTTACAAAACACAAAGGTCCCTGCCTTCTTGGAGTGTAAAATTCACTGAAAGAGACCAACACTGAACAAGTACACTTTAGAGTATAACAAAGAGTGACAAATGTTAAGGAGAAAAATAAAGAAAATATGGAGCTACAATGTCAAATAGTGTAATTGAGGAAGGTGTTGCTGTGAAATGATATATGAATACTATTTCGACATTGCATAGGGTTTAGACATCAGTGGTGGCTGGAGGAGTCCTGTTTCATTGCTCAAGGCTCTGTGAACATTTTCAATAACTGAAAGCTATGAATTATTTTAAACAGTTTCTCAATTTGGAAATATACTTGTAATGTCTTGGTAAGACAGATTATACATTTATTCACTTCTTCTACCCAAAAGATTAAAACATTAGAGTAACTCCAATTACCCAAGCACCACACTACACAGACAGATGAACTCTGAATATCAAAGAGGAAAGTTATGCAGGAGTTCTCATTTTGCAGAGAACCCTCTGTGCTCATGTATATTTTAAATTAGAAGTCATGGGGCTAAGCATAAAACATTTTCTCAAAGTTATGAGAATTGTTTTCACGTATTTACTTTTCATTTCAAACAGTTGCAATCATGCTTGCACTGACCCTGTGGGAACAAGTATTTAAGCTTACAAATAAATGATAGGAAAACCTGTTTTCAACACTATGTGCTCACATAAAAATTCCCAGATTCCGAAAAGCAACAATAAGGCATCAGACTAGAGTACTTATTTGTACATGCAAAAATATTTTGCTTTGCTTTTGCTCATATATAATATCAAGCTATTTACTAAAGGTCCATTGATTAAAATTCTTGGCAACATTTCATTCCAGATCAGTGGCCTCCTAATATCACTGATAAAAAAAAAGATTTCTGTGCACAGTGGATGTCAGCTACTTGGGTTTTTAAAATATCATCATAAACATCATCCTCACCACAAGTAACATTTGTTATGCTATTTTTGTCCATCATTGTGCTAAATACTTAACAGGTATTAATTCATTTAATCCTAAAACCACTTCATGAAGCAGGTAACATCATTGTCATTCCATTTCAGAGGTGGGGTGAGAAAGATACACTGTTACATATGCTTTGCAAATGAAGCAGAACCTTTTCTCCCTGCATATGCCTTATGTGCTCTGGAGGGAGTAGGGGGGTCATTAGTGTGAGTACATGATTAACCCTCTGAGGATGGGCATAGCCATGAGACTTGCTTTAGCCAAAGTAATGTGAGTGGCTGTAAATGGGGTCACTTGTAGGTAGAAGCCTCTACGCATACCAGTACACAGTTTGCCTCATTCCCTTCTCCTGCCATGACAGTCAGAAACATTCCATCTGATGGGGCACCTGCCTTTGACTGAGTGAGCACAATGTGCAACAGAGACCTTGCAGGCCAAGGTGGACTTAGAGTGAGTGAGAAAGAAACCTTTGTTGTCTGGAAGACTTTCTGTGAATAATGAAGGGGGTAAAAAGTGGGTGTAGCACAGAGATGTCCAGAAAAGAGAGAATTGTGTAACAGGGGCAGAAGAGTATTTACTTTAATTGGGGGTAGGCAGGGCCTCTATAAGGGTCTACTCTTGAGCACTCAGGAAGCCAGACCTTGGAAACAGTGCCCACCAGGCAGAGTACCTTGAAGTGGGACAGAGTTCTAGGAACAGAAAGTGTCTACTGAAGCTGGAGCTCAATGAGATGAGTTTGGAGAGGTAGACAGGAACTTGCAGGTCCCAATAACACATTCGTATCAATAGATTCTGCATCCACAGAATTAACTAATTACACATCAAAAATATTCAGAAAAAGAAATGATCTGTACTGAACATGTACAGTTTCTTTTTGCCATTAGTCCCTAAGCAATATATCAACTATTTACCTAGTATTTATAATGTATAGGTATTATATATAATCTACAGATGACTGAAAGTATACAGGAGGATGGGGATAGGTTATATACTAATAATAAATAATTTTATATAAGGTATCTGAACATCCTTAGATTTTGGTATCTACAGGGGATCCTCAAACCTATCTCCTGTGAATACCAAGGGACAACACTAGCTTAACTATAGCATAATGTTGTTTAATGTTTTTAAGCAGGGAACTGGCACAATTTACCCTTACAGGTCCCTCTGGCATCTGTGGAATATAGAATGTATGAGAGAGAGTCCCAGAGTGGAAACTTCTCCAGTGGTGCTAGTGAGAGAGGATGGTAACTCAGTCTAAAGTGCACATATGCATCCTGAGATGTGACAGACAGAACCTGGTAAGGAATCAGAGATGGAGGGGAAGGAAAAAGAAGAACCAAAGACAACTCTTGGATTCTGGCTTGAGGAACCGAACAGATAGGGAATCATCTACTGAGAAGGAGAAGCCTGGGGTGCAGAAGGGTCAAAATAGGTTTGAGGATAAGGAAATTGTAATTCAGTTTTGGAAACAAAGTTAAGCTTGAAGTATCTGTGATATATTCCAGGGTTTCATAATACAAAGCAGAGAGGAACTGTGAGAATGAAATTAGTGTATATAACAGCATAACCCTGCCTGGCATAGGAGCACCTACCACAGATGTTGGCTTTTATAATCTAGGCTTCTATTTGTACATTTTCCAGCAAAAGGCTTGAGGAAATGTCAAAGATAATTCCACCTCCCTTTCCATCTGTGACCCCACCCAGGTCACTAACTATCCTAGAATGCAGTCAACTCATGTCTTAATCTTGAGGTATCTGCAAAATGAAATCTGTTCCCAAATTTTCTAACTTTCTTACTCCCCAATACTCTTTCTTTGTTTCTTCCCTGGAAGAACACACAAATCCCCTTTTAAAAAAAGATTTGGGACTGTTCATGAATTATATTTTGTTTTACACATTTCAGATCTAAGTGTCATTAACCAGAGACAGCCCATTCAAGGACAAAAGTACTTAGTGTCCCAAAGTGAAAGAGAAATCATAAAGCCTTGGTTAAATTCCTGCCATCACCTTCTCTCATGTTACTAGACAGCAAATTCACCTCTAATTCTATCTTAGGATCTGAAGTTAAGTAGGAGGATTTAGCAAAATGCCTATGTATTAAAGGAAATTTTACTTCCAGGAGAAGTGTTTCAAGTGACAGGATGTCTAGATTTCATGATAAGACAAGCTCAACACCAAGCCTTCATAGGAATACGCAACTTCTTAAGAAGCAATTTCTTTTGAAACTTGGCAAAGCATCTGAGATCTGCTTTTCCACTCTGACCAAGAATAATTACTACATGGCAAGAAAATTGTTTGGTAACTAGCTTTTAAATAAATTGTTAAGCTCGAATGCACTGCAGCATCTCTGAATACTAAGAGCAACAAGGAATCCAGGCACTTGGACAACTGAACTATTTTAAAGTGATTATATTGCTGATTGAATTATGTGGAACATGTTTATATTTAGAATTAAATTATATGGTATGCACAGAGAAGACCAAGCTAGTTACAACAATCACTTGCTCATGTCATGTCACTCTTTTGATAAACACACAGAGCTGGGCAAAGGCTTTTACAATAACAAAATGGGGGAAACAAGAGAAAAATAATAAATCACTTTAAGTAGTTCTAGGTAATAAAAACACCTAATGCCTTTCTGCAGCTAATGCTTTAAATATAAACATCTCAGATCAAGTAAAGGAATCTCTTTGGCTCAAACATTTTTCTTAAAAATATATCTACCTTACCCACTCCTGAAAAAAAAAAAAAAAGTCAACCAATTAACAAAGACAGTCTAATGATTTCCAGGCAGTGCTGGCCAGTCAGAGCATTAGAGGCTTAGTTTCTGAAGCAGTTTCATCTGAGGCACACCAATAATCCTGCCACTGAAAAAGGACTCACTGGGAAGTAGGAGATTGGGCCAGATATTCTCGTAAAATTTCTTTGAGAGTTGGCATCAATCATTTGATGCCATGATTTACTGCCTCATTAATTAAGATGCTTCTTCTATATATTTTCTAAATACCTCAAGGGGAGAAGAACTGGTTTCCAGAGTTGAACACATCATGTAATAAAGTCACATTTATTAGATTCAGCAAAATATGATATCCTAAATTATAAACTTATTATAAACTGAATTATAAACTGTTACAGGGTTTCAAGACAATTCAAAAGTATAATGCAATTGCTTAAAAATAGTTTTCTTAGCAACTTCAGGCGGTTTAATTCATCTGTAAATGGAGAAGTTATGGTTTAATATATAAAATGTTATAATTTTAGAAAGCTAGTTCATTAGATGCAGAAAAATAGAATTTTAATTTTAAATTACCCCTAAAATTTCAGGAAAAAAACAATAGTAACTTGAAGGTAATTTATAAATATAATGTATCTACTGTAGGATTTTGATCTCTAAATTTCAAAGGTATGTAAAATAAGAGATCATGTCATAAGACTTCATTGGTATGTCTAATTACAACAAAAGCATGCAGTAAGGAATTATCCATGAAAGTATGGGATGATAGGAGTGCATGAAGTAAACAAATACACATCTGCCAGCAAATTAAATCAACAACTGCATAAAGAGTAAAATACAAACAAGATGATGGTGTTTTTTTGTTTTTTTTTTAAATTTTTTTTAGCTGTAGATGGACACAATGTCTTTATTTTATTGCTTTGTATGTGGTGCTGAGGATTGAACCCAGGGCCTCACGCATGCGAGGCAAGTGATCTACCGCTGAGCTACAATCCCAGCCCCGATGACGGTGTTTTTAACTGTTCTCAGAATATGCCAATTTGGGGTGTATTCAAAGATTTCCATCCACTGAATGAATGAGCAAACATGATATTCAGTATTATGCTGACTGCTTTCTATATTAATATGTGTACTTTTCACCAGAAAATTGAAATTCATTATTATCTACTTCAATATATAAGAAATTGAGCTGCCCTCAAAGCCATGCTGTTCTGACCATACTGGACTGCCTTGAATAAATGTGAAGCATAAGCACAGAAAGGAACATGACAAGTCATCCTACAATTCCACAGAGCACAGGCAATTTTCCAACCATCAGATTCTTTGTGTGTGTGTGGTACTAGGGATTGAACCCAGGTAGGAAGTTGGGAGTGGGTACCACTAAGCTATATCCCCAGCTCTTTGAATTTATTTATTTATTTATTTTTGAGACAAGGTCTTGCAAAATTGCTCAGGGCCTTGCTTGTTGCTGAGGCTGGTCTCCAACTTGCAATTCTCCTGCCTTAGGATCCTGAGTTGCTGGGATCACAGCCATCAACCATGGTGCCCAGCTACCAACTGTTAAATTCTTAAGAATTAGGATTGATCTGATTAGAAAACTTCTCATTAACTGTTTTCATCTTATCTTGGTTAAAACTTCCAAAATTATTGGCCCAGTAATTTGGGATATTGCCAGTAAGTGAAACAGAAGATAAAAATAGTATTGGTCCTGGAAGTACATTTTCTGTATTTACTCATTTAACAACTACATTAAGCATGTATTATATTTTGCATCTTTCATAAATATCTCCAGTGTACATATATCAAATGTCAAGAACTGAAACTACAAAAGATAACAAGAAAAACCTCGATTGTTACACTTTTAAACATATTCTTCATGTCGTATTTTAACACTGAGACTGAGTGTTCCTCTATAAGATAGAATTTTGTCATTCTGTTCCTTTGTATTAAATACCTAATTAAAATATCTATCTATTCATATCTTTCCTTTTTATCATTTGAAATTGTATTGTATGTATATATATGTGTGTGTATATATACATATACATATGCTTTAAATATGTGTGTGTGTATACATGTTTTAAATATATCTTCATTCCAAGATCTTGGAATGAAAAGAATCTGTATGATCAGCACAAATTTTCTACATTACCTAAATCTAGAGAATGAATAAATTTTTCAAAAGGCCCACTTTCTGCATCTAGTTTACTGGGCAAACTTCAAAGTATACTATAACATACTTACTCATCTATTTGACAAACGCACATCTCCACTTCTTTCAGGGCAGTCTGGAGTTTGCCCAGCAGTTTCTGATAGATATCTTGAGTTTCTAAGTCTTCTTCTTTCAACAAGTACCGGAGGCCATGGCCATCCTGCTGTCCCAGAGACAGACCTGAAGGGGCTGCCATGGTCGTGATAGTGTGCTGACTGTACACCATAGGGCTCAGTTTCCCTGAGGAATCAAAATCATTCCACAGTAATATTTATTACCCTTAATGTATGTCTATCTAGTCCAATATATTTTAGAGGTTCAGATTATATAAAACAAAATGCCAATCCAATGCTGAATTTAATTGAGGAATTAAATCTTGTGGGGAGTGGTACATAAAAGCTACAAATAGTCCAATCCCTTCTCCCATTGCAATGGTGCAGACTGGCATTATGCATCTTTAACCGGCTCCTCTGGGACTTTTCCCAAAGTTACAAAGCCATTTCAGACTAGTGGCTTTCACATTCAAGATGAGCTATGCTTGTCATACATGTGAGGAAGGTAAGAGTAATTATCTTTCCTGAAAGAAAAATAATGAATGCCTAACTCCGATTTCACTCTGTACATACTTACGTATAACTATCCAAGTGAGAATTCCTTTAAAAAAAAAAAAAAAAAGTGCAGGATTGCTTGTATTGCAGGTATCCAGCTTATTATAAAATGTACTGCTAGTTATAATTGCCTAAATTTTCATGTGTAATACAATTTCAAAAGCTAACATACCTTTCTCAGAAGAGTTATTTTCTTTATCATGAGAATTATGCTTCCTACTATCCAGCTGAACACCAAATGCACTCCCCAGGGAGGTTGATGTTTTGGGATAAGAAACTTCCATCACATTGACATGGCAGTTGGTAGGGCAGAAATCACTGCTATGCAGTGGGGAGATCTTAGATTTGGCTTGTTTAAAGGTGGGCCAAGCTCTATTCTTCAGAACACGAGAGAACTGCAAATTACAGAAGAAATAAAAAGCAGCTGAATACACAGTAATAATAATTCAAACATTTCCACCTGTGTCATCCATAACACAATCAAAAGAAAATTAAATCATGTCAACTGGAACAAGTGAAATAAATTATAAGTTGTTAGAAATTAAAGTGCTATTTCAAAACCCAAACATTTTTAATAAAGCAAAGCAACATGGCCAGCGAATGCTCGACTCCTTTGAAACTCCTGAGCGCAAGCTATATGCTAAAAGAAATGAACCTCAGTAACCAACACAACTTATTATAAGGACTCTATTCCACTGGCTGACAGTGGGTGAGAGAGTGTAATAGAGAAGCTGGCATCCTAGGGCACCAGGATGCAAGGCAAGATTTAAAAAATAAGGTAGCTATTAGGTCAAGGGTGAAAGAAGATGGGATTATTTCAAGAATCATCAGAAAGCCAATTGAAAGCATAAGTCCAGGCCAGACAGCAAAGTACTGTGGTGTTGACCACAATGGCCAGACAATTGTTCTGCCCATGTCTCTTGCTCATCGCTGCTATTTGGGGGTCACAATCAACTTGCAGACCAGTGTTCACTCCGCTTTTATGCCATCAACAATAAACTGATTCTCAAACAATGTATGACTTCTAAGGGCAGCCACTCCACTGCTCCAAACCTGACAGCAGTCTTCCATTCAAGTCCATCTACTCCTTGCCATGGTCTATAAAGCCTAAAATCGAGTTTTTATCCAGCTTGGTATCTATCCAAAGCTCTCCTCCCTTGCCCTCTGAGCTCCTTCAGGCTCTCACATGGTTCCTCTCATACACTACCTACTTACTCTGAACCTTTTTTATAGGTTGTTCAATGTGCTTAGAATTTTCTTCTTCTCTCATGGCCAAACTTTTGGATTCTAGCAAATCATCAAGAGGCCTTTCCTGAGTCCCAGGCTATGTTCCCCTTTCCTGGCTACATGCTAGGGTGTAACACACTGTCACTCTCTTTAGAATTGTAAATAATTGCTCATCTCTAGCTCAGGCAGCAGATGGTAAACTCCAAGAGGGTAATGACTATATCCATCTTGTGCACCATCAATAGGTATCTTACAGAGCTGAACTGAACTGCATTCTCAAAAGCAGAGGACTGCAAGTCACTAGCTTCCTGTGTGCTCCTTACAGCTGTCACAGTAACTAATAAGATGTTAAACAAGTCAGGGTCTCTTCATCATTCTTAGTAAAACAAGAATATGAATTATATAATATCTATGTTCCCTTCTTGCTTAAAAACTATAACCATAGTTCTACCTACTTATTATATTAATAAAGTAATAATTTTGTCATTAAAAAGAATAAAAACAAGGACTACAAGGATCACGCTCTACCTTTTCTAGGTTAAATTAAAAAATAACTATTAAAAAATAACATCCCATAAATATATCTTCACATTAGACTCATTATGGAACAGCATAGCTTGAACTTACTACCACTTTTATTCATTTAAAAATTACATTTGCTCCTCAGTATTTGCAGGGGATCAATTCTAGGATTCCTCAAGGACATCAACAACCACAGATGCTCAAATCCCTTATATAAAATGTCATAGTAATGTCATCTAATCTGTGCACCTTTTCCTCTATACTTTAAGTTGTCTCTAGATGACTTATAATAACCCAATACAATGTGAATGCCATGTAAATAGTTGTTATACAACATTATCATTTGTATTATTTTTAATTTTTTTGAATATTTTTGATATGTGATTGGTTCAATCTGTGGATGTGGAACCCCTGAATATGGAGGGACCGTTAGAGATCACAAGGGGTCTGTCCCTGTGTACCAGGCACTGACCTAGGCATGTAGGGGAACATCAATGAATGAAACAAAGACTCCTGACTTCTGAGAAGCTGCATTCAACAAGAGGAAAAACACATAGGCAACGTAATAATGTGGTTCTTACCAGGATTGAAATGCAAAGCCATTGAGAACAAACTGGCTGAGCATAGGGTGAAGCAGAAGGACCACCTACAGGAGGGATATGGCAGTGGCTCACCTAGGCCATTAGTGACACAGGCAGTGAGGAAAGCCTACATATTCTGAAGGTGGAGCCAAAACAGAAGTGAGAGAAAGGGGATGAAGAAGATAATCAACAGAAGGATGGGTGTGTAGAGGGCTGGGATCAGGAGTTGATGTCAAATATGCAAAGTCTGTGAGATCCATGGAAGTCAGATGGAGAAGTCAAGGGGACCAGGCAACTGAGATCACCACGCCAGATGGAGGATGAAGAGAGAAAAGGAGAAGCTCAAAGCCTGATCCCTGAGGTTTGGCCCATGAAAACGTCAAGAAGGAAAGGAGGAATCAGCATAGAACATTTTGAATGAGCCACCAACAAGAAAGGACAGAAGTTAGGCATCCACAGTGTCACAGAGAAATGCTAAAGAGAGGCTTGAAGTCAGCTGCATTGGGTCCTACTAAGACAAGGAATTCAATCAGGACGTGAACAAGCTTTAGCAAAATATAGCCATTTCAGTCATGTGGCAGGTACCAGAGTTCGAATGGAGTGTGTTAAGGGGAACGAGCAAGTGAGACAGCAGGTACAGATAGGGTATTGAAAGCCCTTTTCAGGAAGATCAAAGAATGGAAACAGGAGGTAGAGAGCAGTGTAACAGGCAAGGGAAGCATTTATTTCTAATACAGGTGAATGAGAGCACATTTGTATTTTGATGGGAAGAAACAGTTTTCAGTTGGAACTCCAAATTTTTAATACACTCGTAACTCATTCATGAATTGACCATGGCAACATATTTAAATTCAATTATACTCATTTGGCTAAAAGTCAGAAATAATATACAAAGTAAGCTATTATTGTGCATACAGTCTCCCATTTCAATGAAGTATAAAACTCCCTGGGCACGGAAATACAAAAGTTTTATATTAGATTGTCCTCTAAGGGGATATGGGGAAGAATTTTACATGCAAGTTTCCAAATCCATCTAGCGGTTTCAGGAACTTGAATTAACATTAGTTAAGTAAAAGTGCTTGGCATGTTCAAAGTAAGACTTCTAATTCCTAATTCTACTATGTCTGTACAAACAGAAACTATCTTTTGAATGTATATCTATGAAGTATCCCCAATACTGGGAAAAAGTCCATTTGGAAATATTACAAGGTAGAAGAATGACTCCAAAATTAAGAAGAGTTTCCCTAACAATTTAGAAGGCAAACATTCCTCAGAACAGGGCATAGTTTTACATCTCAACTGTTCACACAAACTGCCCCACAGACAATTAAATACCTGCTCAAGATTCAGTAGAGCCTTCAATAGGGGCCAACCTTATCATAAAGTATCTGTGGCCTATACACACAGCCAGGAAATCTATTATTATAGTCTGGCTATAGAAACTACAGAAATCAGCTGGTTACTATTTTTAAATCCCTAAAATTTCTACAGTCAAAATGAAATAAAGCCCAACTCTAAGATTTTAGTTTCTATGGATACATTTTCTTTCACAAAAACAGGAGTGCTGAAACTTTCATCTGGAAGAAAAATATGTTGCTAATAATAGTTTTAAAATAAATATGTGGTATTTAAAAAAATCCATATGCAGAAATGTTTTTGGTTGACATGCATTTGATATATAAATGAAGGTAACCTTATATAACCTGTTAGGATTATCATCTGAGGCATCTGCGTTTCATTGAAAAATGAAAATATCCTTGTGAGATTTTCTTGCTAACCTTGCTTCTTTAGTGAGATGACCAATTATTTTAAGTTTATGTCCAAGTGAGATGATGATAAGACTAACCTTTAAAACACTTTAGCACTGATGTTTCTGACCAGACTTTTCGTTTTATTTCTGAATGAAATATGAAAATAAGTGAGACAGTATTCCATAGGTCTGTTACTTGCCAGCTCTGAGACCAGAGGCAAATGTTACCTTCTAGAGGAAGAAGTAATACGACACATCAATATACACAGATGTTCTGAGACTAAGAGAACAATAATATGCATAAAAGGGCTTTCTATAATTCAATGATATTATTTCTGTAATTTAAAAATCACTTCCTGTGGCTCTGGGGGTTTAGTTCAGTGATAGAGTGTTCTTTGGCATGCATGAGGCCCTGGGTTTAATCCCCAGCACCACAAAAAGTAAAATAAAATAAAATCATTGCCCATAAATAAAATCACTAGCCTCTCCATTTCTAACTTAAACCTTCGAGGATGCTAGATACATACACTTAAGCAGAACAGACTTCTCACTCACCAAGATGATGATTTTGAGAATCTCTTATATCTGGGGGGAAACCCTATAGAATATGCTTCTCATCTCCTGCACATGCATACCTCAGTTTATTGCAAGTCATGTTTTTGTTAGAAACCAAGAAATGACTGTCTTCATCTACCATAACCACATCATTATATCTGCATAGTTTTTGCCTCCTACACTTGGCTCGGAATGATGCTCTCCATCTCCAATACTGCTACGCCATCCACATCACAATCAACTTGTACTTCCACAGGTAGAAAAGACCATTTACCAACCTCCCTACTATGGCTCTTCTCCCATCAATACCTTATACAATTGCTGAAGTGTTTTCCTTACAAACAAATCTAATTATTATGCTATTCCAAAATATCACTGGAAAAGTCTGACATTGTCAGTTTTCCTTAATTACATCCAAACTCAGATCTTCCTTTCTAGTCCAGGAAGTATGCCCATTCTTTATTAATAAGAGCAGTCTCATTTTTATATCTCTGCCTGAACTTAGATCTCTTTTTATGTTATCCTTCCCTTCACTATGACACATCGTCCCAGTTTATAGGAGCTACTATTTGGTGACTATTCAATCCATAATGATTTTTTTCTTTACTGAAATTCTATTGCTCTTATAGTCAAAACCACATCAAGCTGTGTAACACAATATCAAATGCAGGTAAACAAACAACAACCAGTTTTAGTATAAAAGGGAGCAAGGTTCAAATCCTATTGCTGTGGCCAACTGTGTGCTATTTATTGGGCAAGTTACTTAACCACTCTGAACTTCAGGCACTTCATTCCATGAAATGAGTAATGTGTACCTCATTTCACAGTTTTGGTAAATTCCACAATGTAAGAAAACTGGAAAATACCTCATACAATGCCCAATACCTGGTGGTAGCCTGACAAAAATCCCAGTTACTTAGGAGGCTCAGGCAGGAAGATTGCAAGTTCAGTGCCAGTCTGGGCAACTTAGTAAGACCCTGTCTCAAAATAAGATCTAGGGAGGGAACTCAGTATTACAGCACTAATCTTTCATAATCTTTCCATCCCAGTACTGTGAAAGAACAGAAGGGAAGGGAAAGGACAGAACACATGCACACGTATGCACATACATGCACAAGTGCACACGCGCACACACACACACACACCACTGTTGTGAGCTACCTAACTCTAGGAAGCATCGCGTAAACAAGGTTATATGGGGCTAGCAAATTCAGCCATTCCAGGGGTACTTCAAGCAGGTGGGCACTTGTATTCCTCACATCCCTTTGGTTTTTCCTTGTTATTAGACTGTAAATGTGGGAGCACATGCATCCTGTAGCAACTTTGCATGTGTACCTACTCTTTACATGAAAAATGCACATTAGTTCATATTTTCCTGTTCCTCCTGCCTCATCCTACAACAGATTTGCTTTCATCTATGCCATTGGCTTTCATTAAAGAGAGTGTTAAAAATATCTGCAATGTAAAACAGATGCTCTTTTGTTGTAGCCCTTCCTTCTTTCATGACAGTACGCTTATGGGCACCACCAATGATGTTTCTTGGTGTTGCCCTACAATATCTGTGTGAGAGACTTCTTTTAACTTAGCCCAAGAAAAGCTATGCTTCTCTTATGAAAATGTCTGTTTCACAGGGATGCTGACAAAAACACAACAGGCTGTTTGCCTTTACATTTTGATTACCAGGAAACAGAAGGCCAAGTACAGTATTCAATTTTAGAACCTAAATAGAATCTTGGGGCTTTAGGACCCTTTCCCCTGGTGGCCAGTATCATCTATTGTAATACAGCTTTACTATGGAGTAGATATTAGTAATTTTCCTCCAATATCCATTCTCCCCTTCTTCCTTTTAGTAATAAGACTCCCCAGGTTTTAGTTGAGCCCATGAATGCCAACCTGAGAAAATATGTCCCAGTTTCTCGTTCACTAAATAACGAATAAGGGGTAAACAAGAATGATGTGGATAATTTCTGGGTCAGGCAGCAAAAGCAAACTCTTTATATTCTGTACCTTCTCTTTGCCCTTTTGAGGAGTCACAGCCTAGACAGGGTGGTGAACCAGCTTTGACCTTACAGAAGATAGTAGTATCCTAGAAGAAAGAGCAAATCCACACATGGCAGAACATTCCTAAGACTGTCAGGTCCCACCCCACTATAGTCCTGTCAGGATGGACCTTTATGTGAAAAAGAAAAAAAAAAATCAATCCATCTTGTCTAAGCCTGTGTTATCTTGGTCCTTTGTGAAGCAAGTTGAGGCAAATTTATCACCCAATCTGCATTGATTCCTAATGTTTAAGAGTGTGTGTGTGCGTGCGTGCGTGTGTGTGTGTATGTGTGTGTGTGTATGTGTTTAATAGCTTACTCTTTCCATGCATGTTCCTTTAGGCTACTTCCAGCATTTTTGCTGTATGAAAGAATGGAGAGAAGAAAAAAAATCAAACAAAAAGAAAGAAAATGACGTAGACACAAGGGACCAGTTTGACACCCAGAATCTGCCTGAGCCCCCATCACATCTTTTACAGATCCATCTCTGAAGTAGAATGAGTCTCTTTTTCCAAAATGTGATCAAAAGGAGAATAAAACTAGTTTGCATTTGCTGAGAGCTTTTGAATTTAACTTCAAAGTACTGTCACATCCTACATAGAAAAGGAGGAGTAAAAGGAGAATCTTCTTCCCTTCAACTTCCAACAAGGCCCATTTGTGGACTCCTTCCAAACTCATAGGTAAACTGAGTTCAACGATCATGAAAAGGGAGCTAATGGGTGTCACAGGCACATAGAAATCTTGATATCACTTTCTCATGTGACTGGACTTTCAGAAAATTATGATAGTAATGCATACTCAACAAAGCCAACATTACAGGAAGTTCTTAAAGAAAAAATAACGGCCCTCTACCTCTTGTCTCACTCTACCCAATTCAGCCCCAAATGATAGTCCTTTGGGTATTCATTCATGCAAATCCCCATTCTCATCCATATATAGACATAGATGGACTTATTTTCACTTAACAATATCAACAATATAAAACTCATGTATGGTTAAATAATATTTATATGTATCTAGATAAGTAATAATCTTAAGTGTAGATATACCAACTTTTAAGCAATTGCATCATTTTGAGGGAAAATATTCATTAGTCTTCTGCTGATATAAACAGAAAAAACTTAAAATCTATTATAGGATATGCTTTGCAGATCAATTCCCATTAATTCTACTTCCAGAATTTATTTCCAAATCCATCTAATTCTCTGTCTCCTCCATCTTCACTGCTATTACCATTGCTCAACTAGACTACTGTAATTGCTGCCAATTGTTCTCGATCTCTCCATTCCTACCCTTGCAATCCATCCCTACAAAAACATGATTCCTTAAAATCCTAAAGTAGATAAAATCATCCCCCTGCCTAAACCCTTCCAATTGGTCTTCATCAATATAAGAATGAAACCCAAACTCCTTCCAAAGTTCCAAAATGCGCAACCTTCTACAACTCTTTCTAACTGGCCCCTGCCAAAGCCTCCGACCTTAGAGCTGGCCACTCTCTCCCGGGGACACTTGGCCTTCTTTCTGTTTTGGGGCCTCTGTACCAGCTGTTCCTTACACCCGGGATGCTTCCCTCTCAATTTAAATGGAGAGTTCTACTTGTCATTCACGCCCAGGGTTTCACAAGGAGGATTTCCCTGACTAGACACCACCCTGACACTACCTACCACACCTCCCTATTTTGATTTTCTCATAGGACTTTTCAATGTTTGAGCACCTCCTTTGTAGGAGTTTGTTTAATTCTTTGCTATTCCCCCACTGAAATGAGAGGAGAGATTTTTGTCTGACCCATTCCAGGTAATAATCTTCATGATGAGAGCAGTACTTGGCACACTGGTGTCCAAAAATGTATAACAAGTAAACAAACCAATCAATCAATTTAAAGCAGTCCATGTGCTATGTACTTTAATTAAGGACCTCTGTTTCCTTTGCTGGGAGAAAAAGGAAAGAAGAACTATAGCATAATTTAAAAAATTTGACATCAGAATTAAAGGATCTGCATTTAAAACCCAGCTCTACCTTCTACTGGTAAATTATTTAATTCTTTAGGCCTCAGCTAATATTTTCTTTTTAAAAATGTGGGATAATAATATAGCTTATAGGCTTGCAAAGATCAAATGAAGTAATGGATATAAAGACATTTAAAAAATACTCGAACATACTATTGCTATGGTGTGAATATGTACCCACAAAATTCGTTTGCTGAAAACTTAATTCCCAGATTCACATGTGGATTGCATTGGGAGCTATGACTTTGGAGAAGTAATTAAGATTAGATGAAGTTAGGAGGTGGAGTCCCCATGATGACATTAGTGGCTTCATAAGAGGAAGAGAGACCCAAGTTAGAGTGCTGGCTGTCTTACAATGTGATGCCCTCCAACACATTATGATAAAGTGAGAAGGCTCTTGCCAGATGCTAGCACCTTGATACTGGGCTTCCCAAGCTCCAGAACCATGAACTAAATAAACTTCTATTCTTTTCCTATAGTAACAGAAAACAATAGCCTAGGACAGTTGTATAAATGATATCATTACTACAATAAATACAGTACATAACATATATATAAAAAGAATATCAACGATTGATTCAAATTTGACACTTCAATAATAATTTCGGTACTAATTATATGTAAGATTTATAGAATATTTACCTTTTTATAACTGGAAATTCTCTGACAAATGTGCTCAATTCTTTCACTACACATGACACTGAATTTACTCTGAAGGTCAGGAGGAATCACTTCATTTAGAGAATTTAGGCTGGCACAGTTTTGCACAAAATGATCATCACTTTTAGCCAGGGCTTCAAGAATCTAGTGATAAACACACAATACAAAATAAAATAAGGAAAAAAAACAAACTTCAAAGTTAGCCACATAAAATTTTCATAAGTTAGCGCTCCAGGGTGACTTTTCCAGCATTGCTCTTCTCTCAGTGGCTCCCCAGGATTTCCATGTTTTTTGAAGTACTGTCAGAGAGGTGATTTGATTTGTTTGGTATCTCAGGTTACACCTTCTGCTGAGTATAAAAGGCTGCTTGGGGAGGCAAGTGGACTTCAAAGACTCCCTGCTGGACAAATCAGTACATCTGATGTGAGAACACATTTCCTATATTTTTAGTCAGAGTAACCCAGAACATTTTTTTTTTCTACTCAATTTGGTGGGAGAACAAAAAAAAGCCAGGACAAGCAATAGTGTCCTGGTAACTGAGAGCCCAGCACAGAGAGTGCAGTTAACAAATGCTAGCAGAAGGGATAAATAAATGAAAAGTTATCTGGGTAAAGTGTAGTTAATGTTTATGCTGTGTCTGAGCTCTATCTGATAAAAGTATCAGATAAAAGCATACATATAGTGTTTTCAATTAGCAAATTTTTTGAATATTTGAATCAATTGTAAGGCTGTGTGTGTGTGTGTGTGTGTGTGTGTGTGTGTGTGTTTACTTTAGGTCACTGAGAATTTCCAGTGGATTGAGAATTACATGGTGTCTTTATAGATGGCATTTATGACTGTTAGAGATCACAGGGATTGATCTTACCCTCAACCAATATTTTTATAATACACTTGAAGACATAAAATGTATTGTTGATGTTTCATTTATTTCAGCCTCTTACCACTTCCACTTCCCTGTTACACCTAGTATGCAGTGTGAGTTTTTCATTTAATCATTAGTCTAGAAATCAGAGTTGGCCTTATCATTGGCAGTGTGCTCCTGGCTAAAAGCCATAATTCCTTTGACTTTCTTCATGTGTAAAATGGAAATGATATTTACAGTACCAACATAATTATCATATGTAGAATAATCCATGCAATTTTACAAACTTGAAATAGATGAACAATAAGATTAAATAACTATAATAATGTGGTTCCAAATTCTTACATGGTTCCCATTGATTATACAATGTAGTTGGAAAGGGACCGCATTTTGGAAAAATATATCAGTAGATACATACAATGGTACAATATCATCATAATGATGAGGGGTTTTTTTGAAGTTGGTTTCCAGAATATAAAATAAAAAAGTAAAATATTTATTTGTAAAATGGCTCACTTAGATCTCCATATTATTTCCTGCCACTAAATTTTAAAAATGCATGTTATAACTGGTAACGGTCTCAACTACACATATTTAAAAACACGAAATAAAATGAAAAAATAAAGGTAGGAGAACATATCTCATTTTTCTTGAAATATCTAAATTCTCACAGAATGATAGCAAAGCAGAAACAAGCACTAGAGTCCAGGCTGTGGAGGGCACAGCAGGAGTCTGACGGACTTAACTTTTAGAAGTGCCATGAAAAGAAAGCTCCGAGTCACATGTTTTGTCCATTTGGATATAAATTCGCTTCCTCCCGCATCTTGCTTTCGTTTAAGGACCATATGGTGATGTCCTTTCCAAATACGACTTGTACAAATGTCTGTGGATCTATTCATAACCTGATCTCTAAGCTTCTTGAAATTTTTGACACTCACGGAATTTGAAATTTCTTATATTTCAGAACTTCAATGACTGAGGTCAGGGGATAATAGGCATAAAAAAAATCTGTCATGAAAACTATCTAAAACATATTCACAATACTGAATGAACAGAGACAGCAAGCCTACTAAATATAGAAAAGTCTTTGCCCAATCAAGTAACACTTGCCTGGGCAAGAGTTCTCTCTCTCTAAGTTAACACTGATTCAAAAAGATCAACAAAAGGAAGACCACACATATACTTAATAGTGGAGGGGGAAAAAAATTCAATGAGCTGGCAGCTCCAGTATGTACAACCATTCCATTTTATAAGGTCACTTTAGTTAAAAGAGCACCCCTGGTGGTGGCGGGAACACTCTCACCTTGGCAGTCAGGCTGAAGAACCCCTTGGGCTCAATCATCTTCTCCACCACATTGCACTTTATCCCGGCTGTGCTGTCGTACTCGTACACGACCCCATACTCCAGGTGGACGTTGTCCACTGTCAGACTCACGTGTTCCTTCTTCCCATCGATGATGGCCATGGTGTTGAACTTGTCGATTGCCTCTGGAATGCAGGCAATCTTAATTTGTCAACGTCATGAAGGGTATGTTCACACCCTCAAATAATTTTGAGCCTCAAATAATTTTTAAAAAGAGTTCTTTAAAAGGTTGGCTAAATCTGATGTGCTAATAAATAAAGTGGCTGGGCATGGTGGCACATGCCTGTAATCCTATCACTTTGGGAGGCTGAAACAGGAGAATCACGAGTTCAAAGCCAGCCTCAGCAATGGCGAGGCGCTAAGCAACTCAGTGAGACCCTGTGTCTAAACAAAACACAAAACAGGGCTGGGAATGTGGCTCAGTGGTCGAGTACCCCTGAGTTTGATCCCTGGTGCCAAAAAAAACCAAATGAAGCATCTATTCTTGTTAACAGTTTGAAAAATAAAAGCATTTTATAGAAAGCAAATGCCTGAATGATCCAAATCTTACCACTTTATATTAAAGTGGTCTCATCTGTATACCACTTAGATGTGGACCATATTATTCTTATTTATACCAATATATACATTTATACCAATATAAACACTACAGATGTGATTTTGTATTTTTTTCATGAAAAGGATAGACAACTTAAAGCTAGGGTTTCTAAAAGTGCCTCACACATTGAATGAATATTTTATCAAAGCAGCAAAAACCACATAAAGAAGGGCATATTATAGAAAAGAAAGGAGATGTAAGAATTGTTTTTTCAATAGAGAGGATAGGATGCCTGAAGTTTACCAAACAGCATCTTTCAGGAAGAGTTCACTGAGAAAATTTGTCATTGTTCACTTCACTAAAAATTTCTGTATAGAATGTCTGCCTAGATTTTCAGCCCATGATCAGTCAGCTGGCAAAAAAAACACTTAAAATGCCATGTAAGGAACTAGGAGACCTAACAATAAGTTTTAAATAAGCAAAAATAAAATTAATCACTTATTTAAAACAACAAAGCCCCCAAATAGGATAATAAACTGTATATATTAAATAGGCTAAAGGGTAATATTGGTTTACCTTAAAGCATTAAGTCCCAGAACAGCTAGACATCAATTCCTAACTATCAATAAACTGACCTACCTTACGTTGTGGCACCAAAGTGGAATTATTCCAAATGAGGAATAAAAGCCTCAGGGTGAGGTCCTGAGGCTCATCATATTTTGAATAACTAATATCGAGTCTTATCATAATAATATTACTATTCCAATGAAGTTGAGATATTTCTGATCTTGCCCATAGGTTGGACAAGATCCAACTAAGCAGCCCTCTAGGGAGCTTTTCCTAGGAACTCCTCTCATGATTGGTATATACAGATGTAATATGATAAGAAGCATATATTTGGTCTTTGGCCCCTATCACTGATGAGGAACTTCTAAAATACTTGTAACTTACTGAGCTACTAAGACAATAGGGGTGTCTTTTGTTATTCGTGATAAGCTCCTTTCAACCATACACTAGTTTGTGTTCATGAGGTGATTCTGTGAGCCCCTAGATCCCTTCAAGATAGGCACTCACTGTCAAAGAAACCAACCATGCAATTAGGGGTTTGGAACTTTGAACTTCACCCACAGACCCCTGGGTTTGAGGGGCTGGGTTGAGATTAAGTTAAGTTACCAATAGGCAATAATCTAGTCGAACACATTATATAATGGAACCCCCTAAAAAACGAGCCCCGGCAAGTAGGTAAACATGTGCATATGCTGTGAGAGGGGAAGATATCCCAAATCCATGGGGACAGAGCTCCTGTGCTTGGGACCCTTCCAGACCTTACTCTGTGCACCTGTTTCTGTTGTATCCTTTATAATAAATCAGTGATAATAAGTAAAGTCATACTGAGCTCCATGAATCATTCTAGCAAATTACTGGAGCCAAGAAGAAGGTGTGAGAAGCCTTGAACTTAAAGCCAGTTGGTCAGAAATACAGGTGAAAACCTGGGACCTACAACAGCATCTGAGGAGAGGGCAGTCTTGGGATTGAGCCCTTCACTTGTGAGGTCCATGCTAACTCCCAGAAGTAGGTGTTGGAACTGAATTACAGCACACTCCATTGGTATCTAGAGAGTAGGAGAACTGTTTGTTGTGTAGGGGGAAAAAACCCCACACATATGGTGTTAGAAGTATTGCCAGTAAAAACTGCCCAGAATAGGGAATTCTCCAACTGTACTGGTTTGAAAGGATCTAATGGTATAAAAAAAAATGTCCAGAGACATCTACCAATGAGATGAGTGGAAAGACAACAGGAAAATAATTATAAAAGAGGATTCTTTTTCTATGAGAAAGTTCTAAGTCGGGTGCGGTGGCACAAGCCTGTAATCCCAGCACTTAGGGAGGCTGAGACAGGAGAATCTCAAGTTCAAAGCCAGCCTCAGCAACGGCGAGGCGCTAAGCAACTCAGTGAGACCCTGTCTCTACATAAAACACAAAATAGGACTGGAGATGTGGCTCAGTGGTCAGTGCCCCTGAGTTCAATCTCCAGTACCCCCCCCCCAAAATTGAAGGTATCTGTCAAAGGCAAACATAAATGTAATGCCTCAGTTGCTTTTGGCAAAGAAGCCTCTGGATAAAGCTATTTGCTGAATTGCTCAATTGAGAAAACAGAAATAGCAGGAGAATTTATGCAAAGACCTCTCTTCTCTTTTTTTTTCCAGTATTAGTTTGCCTCTTTCCTTACTATCTGTGTTAGAATACAGTAAAAGTTATTCAAATCAAGAAAATATTTTTAAAGAAACTATAGACTTTCCAGGTTGGGGCTTCTACATTTTAATGAACATGCAAATCTTGTCAAAATGAGGATGGCCTGTGGTTCTGCTTTTTTTATTGGGACCACGATTGAATCCAAGGGCGCTTTACCACTCACTGGGCAACATTCCCAGTCCTCACACCCTTTTAAAATATTTTTTATTTAGAGACAGGATCTCCCTAAGTTGCTGAGGCCGGTTTTGAACTGCCTCAGCCTTCTAAGCCACTAGGATCACAGGTGTGCACCACGCACCTGGCTGAGGTTCTGCATTTTGGTTTGGTTTGTGATTTCCAGAATAGCAAAGTCTAAACAATATTCAGTCTGCTACATATGGATTTCCAGTTTTCCAAGAACCATTTGTTGAAGAGACTATCTTTCTCCAACATATGTTTATGGTGCTTTGTCTAGTATGAGGTAACTGTATTTATGTGGATTTGTGTCTGTATCTTCTATTCTATTTCACTAGTAATTTTTTTTTTTTTTTTTTGGTACTGGGGATTGAACTCAGGGGCACTCAACCACTGAGCCACATCCCCAGCCCTATTTTATGTTTTATTTAGAGACAGGGTCTCACTGAGTTGCTTAGCTCCTCGCCATTGCTGACGCTGGCTTTGAACTCGCGATTCCCCTATCTCAGGCCCCCAAAGTGCTGGGATTACAAGTGTGTGCCACTGTGCCCAGCTGCTCCATTAGTCTTCATGCCTGTTTTGGTATCAATACCATGCTGATTGTGTTACAATAGCTCTGTAGTATAATTTAAGGTCTGGTGTTGTGGTGCTTCCAGCTTCACTTTTCTGACTAAGGACTGCTTTGGTTATTCTAGGCCTCTTATTTTTCAAAATGAATTTCATGATTGCTTTTTCTATTTCTATGTCAGCTTTTTTCTTTAGTTTTCTATAGTTTTCATTGTAAAGGTCTTTCATCTCTTTTGTTAGATTGATTTCCATGTTTTGTTTTTGGGTTTTTTTCTTTCTTTCTTTCTTTCTTTCTTTCTTTCTCTCTCTTTCTTTCTTTCGAGGCTATCTGTGAATGGGATAGTTTTCCTAATTTCTCTTTTGGCTGATTCATCATTGGTGTATAGGAAAGCAATTAATTGATGGTATTAATTATATATCCTGCTACTTTGTTGAATTTGCTTATGAGTTCTAGAAGTTTTCTGGCGGAGTTTTTTTTAGGTCTTCTAAATATAGAATCATGTCAGCAGCAAATAGCAAAAAGACAGTGGAATGATTCTGACATAACTTTGCTATGTACACATATGAATACACCACAGTGAATCTCTATATCATGTACAACCAACCACAAGATGGAGACTCTAATTAGAATGACATGTACCCCATGTTTGTATAAATATGTCAAATTATACTCTACTGTCATGTATAACTAAAATAAACAAAAATAAATAAATAAACAACATTCAATTCCAAATAAGGAAACGTGACATAACTCAGGACTGAATCTGCACTCTACGCTTAACCAGCATGGGTGAAGCCCTTAGCCTACAATTTCTGAATGGTTATAATTATACCTACTTACTAAAATATTCTCTTTTAATGACTAAGTGAGATAAACCATGTAACACATTTAAATAGTGCCTACCAATCAGGGTATGACTATGACATGTTAGGCACAAACGATTACTACTCGCTTATTTGACATGACATCTATGTGGTGATAATGACTTAAGATTCAAAAGCATGATTGGAACATATAAAACCTTCAATATTAGCAAGTAGATACAAAACAGAGTTGGAGAAGAAAACTATTAAGTGAATAAGGAGAAAAAAGAAAAAACTTACCTTCCACTTTGCAGTCAAAAGCATCCCCTGCTTCATCACCAGGAGGTTTGGAGTTAGATTTCTGGAGATCCTCCTGAGCACTCTCAATGCTATTATAAACCCACTGTATGGAATCTTGCTGGAAACGAGGAGGGAAAAACAACCTCAGAGGTAATAAATAGTATGTTTTAAAATGCATACCCACTCGATAAACTTGCTTTGGAAGGAGAGTTGCCCATCTTATTTACTACTCCAATTTATTTAAAAATAACAGAATTTAAAAGAGAAAGACAATCAACATCAGAATGAAAGTCAATGACAATTTAACAAACTGACTTTTTTCATGCTTAAATTATCATCCAAAGATATGTTTTATGTAAATTTATCTTCCAAAGATATGTTCCAAAGATATTTTTTAAATAGGATGTATTTCTCAAGTGCCTTACTTAAATGCCTCAAGTACATCTTAAAATGAGTTATAAATTACATCTTAAAATAAGCAAATGTTAGATGGGCAGTTCGGGGATGAATCAGTTTTCTCTAACGTTACAAACTGTTTAAATACCCCCCAACAGTCACATTATTTTAATACATTTAATGCTGCTTTGAATCAAACCAACATGAAAATTGGAAGAACATCTTTTATCTCATTGAGTTTCTACCTCATGTAACTATCTTTTAATCTTTTCATGTCATAAATCATCTTGTATTTTAATGGAAACAGTAGCTCCAAACTTATTTACAGAAATGAGAGAGAAGAAATGGCTACCAAATAAATGCTTCAAAGGTTATATTACTTCAAGATTTATACTTTTCTTAGATAAGATAAATCAAATCAAACTGAATTACTGAAGTGTGATATAATCTATTTTTCTCTTGTGTTTATTAAACTGCTATGAATCATTAAAATGATAGTTAAGAGCAGATGTAGTGTAGCTTTGTAGTAAAGTATGTGTTCAGCATGCAAAAGGCCCTGGGTTCAATGCTCAGGACCAAAACCAAACAAAAGCATGCCAAAAACAAACTTGGTCACCTAGTGTGGCCACCAATGAACCCTCCCCCTGCCCCCAGTACCCACACCTTTTGTAGTTCCTTCTCACACTGAACTTGGGCTTGGCCCTGTGATTCCATTTGTCCAAAGGCAAGTACCATCCCTCTGGAAATCCATACACCATACAAGAAAGAAAATCCTGCTAAAGACTGGAAAGGGAAGCCGTACACAGGAGCTCTGGAGGACAACCTGCCACATGGAGCAGGAGGCCACAAGGAGGGGAACCCAAACACCCAATGAGGTCCCAACTGAACACAGCAACATCAGAACCACCACCCAGTCAAATCAAGAGAAATCATCAATCACTGTTGCTTTAAGCCACTAAGTTTTGGGGTGGTCTGTTTTGTAGCAATGGACACAGGAGAGAGCATGCTACTCAGCAAAATTTTCTGTCCATTTATTCCTTTTTAAACATATCTTTTAAAAATTATTTTATTGATCAATACTCCTCCAAGAAATCAGGCTGGGAAAGTGAAAAGGAATGAAACTCAAATATTTTTGTTTGGTACTGATAAAACTTCTGATAGAAGGGGGAAGGTTTGATAATTTCTTAAGAGCCTTTAGAAAAATGTGTTCAATCATACAGCTTAACAAATATTTATTGAACTACTATCAGAGTAACCTATGAGTTTATGTGTATATTCCAATTTCCATGCTAGTTTGACCTTATTAGTAAGCAAAATTGATTGATTCTTTCCATGTAAGTTCAAAATTTTGCGGAACATCGGTCCTGGCCTATGAGAAAATTACCATTTATCTTCTTAGTTTGAACACTTTCATACTCTCAAATGCAGAAAAGAATATTTTACCGTGCATGACTATTGAAAATACAAGCCCTCTTAATGCAGAAGCATCTAAGAAGATCTAGTTGATTAAATTGAGAGAAAATTTCTCCTATAGTCCAATTTTCACTTTTTCTTCATGAGATAATGAACTTTGCTTATGAATTAGGATTCCAATTTTATCTCTCTGTGGCACTTATGGATCAAAAAATAGTGATTAAAATTTTAAGTAAAGGCAAGCACATTTTGGTATTTTCTTTTAAAAGCTAACCCAGTTTCCTAAATAAAAATATCCAAATCAACCAGACTCTAGAAAACCCACAATTTCAACTTTTTCGCAGAAGTCTTAGGATAAATAGTATATTTATAATTCACATATACATACACAGACACAACGATTATTATTATATCCTAAAGTGATTCTAAGAAAACAGCCCCAACCTTTGGATTTCAATTACATAAACTCTCATCAAAATGAAAACGAACATAGCCAACAGCACTTTTTAAGCAAGTAATACCACTGTAACAATAAGATGCAACCATGTAAATACAGTCAACTTTGATTAATTATGCAGATAAAAGTCATTATAGGATTTATAATGTTGTGTTTAAATTTGCTCAGAAGCGGAAACCACAAACATCTCAGGCACTACCCTACGCTGCCCCCTTGGTCTCCTTTGCAAGTTTGAATCAGGTCCTGATAAACTGTAGAGCAGTTTACCTTCATTGGTCGCCTGTATTTCCTGCAGGCTGTAACATGCGCAATGACACTGGCATGGGTCTCTTTGCTGACGTTGATTCCATTGACTTTGATAATACATTGTCCAGGGTGAAGACCAGCTGCTGCAGCCACAGTCCCTTTAAATACAAATGGGAAAATTGCCAAAAAATGAATCTGAAGAATAATATTCATCTTTAGCATATATAGAACAATGAAAGCAATTTTAAATATAATAAAGGTCTAGCTAATATGTTCCAGATAAATTCCATACTGATAACAATGCTCTATCAACATTTTTCTGCTTTTTAATTCACCAAACTGTGATTAAAAGAACATTTTCCCACCTCCCTAAAAATCAGTTCGAGGGAAAATTTCAAAGTGACCTTTAAAATGCTAATCAGTTATTTTCCTTTTTAAATGTCTAGTCAATCTAATTTCCTAATACACATATATATAATAAAAACTACAAAAGCCAGAAACATGTCTTATCTTTCTTTACAGAAGCCCTAAACATTGAAAGAGAATTCGCCTTTTTAAAAGAATGCTAATAATTTAATATGAATATTAAAAAAGAAAAAATATATATGTATACATTCGGTGGCCCAGGGGGCTGAACCCAGGGCCTCACATATGCTAGGCAAGCACTCTATCCTCAGTAACATTCTTAGCCCCTAGAAATAAATTCTTATTGGCAAAAATATCAAGTTAATTAGCCACTATGAGCGGCCTGGTTTTTGTAAGAAAAATACGTGTTCAGGAACTAGAGAATCTATGGAGAATAGAGCAGATTACAGCAATTTTTCAGTCACTTTGTTTGCAGAGGTACAAATTTAAATACACAAGTGCTACCTCCCTCAGCCACACTCTTCTGCCTTGATGTCCTGCCTCACCTTGAGCCCGAAGGAATGGAGCTGGTCTTCTATGGACTAAGACCTCTGAAACCGTGAGCCCCTAAACCAATCTTTCCTCCTTTACAGTTGTTCTGGTCAGGTTCTTTAGTCACCACAGCAAAGAAGCTGACTAAAACACTCCCCAAAATATAAAGTGGTTTTTCTGCACTGAACTGAGTCTTGGGGGAAGGAAGGACATTCCCAGCCGAGAAAATAGCAGGGAGAAAGCAATGGAGTCAAGAAATCACCTGGACATGTGGGAGCACAGAAGCAGCTCTCCTGGCGTGATCTCAGAACTGGGCAGGAGGGTGTACAAGAGAGAAATGGGAAGCAGAGCTCCAGGCAGAAGTCCTTGTATGGCTGGTATGAAGCCCTGAAGCCCTCAGCCTCTGAACCTTACAGACACACAAGACTCTGAAGGCCTTGTGTCTAACAGGCAGAATTAGTGAGGTAAGAAAAGAGAAGGCCATCCTGGGAGATAGTTTTAAGGAAAAGAAGCAGGAACTTGCTGACAAAGGGCACATAGAAAACTGCTGAGTAATAACAGGGGCCCAGTACAGGCAAGACCATCCATTAGGAGCCACTAATTCCACAACCACGAAGCTGCTCAGGAGAAGGGAAAAAAGCTTCATCCATGTCTGAAATCCAGTGGCCTGGATGTAGGCAAGAGGACCTCTGATCATGCTGCAAAGAGTGAGTTGACTGCAGTGACTCACTGTGAGAACAAGGCTGGGGAGGCCTCTCTGCTTTGACCACATACATCAGTTGCAAAAGAAACCAGAGAAAAACATCTTTTCATTTAATGCACATCTCAGAGAGCAAGCACAGAAACATTTGTCTTTTACCCTTCAGAAGCAGAAAAGCACAATGATGACCAACCTGATCACTAAACGCCAAAGATAAAACTTTGCTCTTTAGATGATGACAGACCTTAATTCACTCAGGATTTCAGTGACTTTCTTTTTTTTTTTAAAATATTTATTTTTTAGTTGTAGGTGACAGAATATCTTTATTTTTTATTTTTATGTGATGCTGAGGATCGAACCCAGTGCCTTATGCGTGCTAGGCGAGCACACTACCACTGCTCCATAATCCCAGCCCCTCAGTGACTTTCTTATACTGGTAATGTGAACCACTCTCTCTCTCTCTTTTTTTTTATGAAAATGAAGAAGAAATTTAATATCTAATTTGCCATTTCCATTTTATAAAACTGAATGGTTACTGAAACACTTAAACATCTATCCATCTCTACTTTAAAAAACTTGAACAGACAAGTTTTTGAGGCATGATAGATTTTTATCATAATATGTATAATAATCTTATAATCTAATAAATGTCTAACTAGTATATTCTTGATAAATTTTTTTCTGATAGCAATGCCCTTTTAAAATTTTCTCCTCTCATGTTTGAGTGACTATATTAAGATGCTTCATGTTTCTCAGCACTAAAAGGTATTTATGTCATCCTTGTTAGACAAATACATGGCTTTTCCTGCTTATAGAAAAAAAGCAGTTGGTTATTATGTTTAGCAATGTGGAAACTGTTTTTCCCTTCCACTTTTAGTGTAAATAAAACAAAAAATACATGTAACAGCATGTCAGTAGTTGACTTGTCTTTCAGAAACTAGAATAAAATACAAACAAGATTTTAGTCACCAAAATTACTTAATTCAAAATGTTCTTTATCATGAAAGGTATCCAAGATTCATAGGAATACCTGAAGGAATTAAATAGCAACAGGTTACAGTACCCACAGAACACTCTGAAGCCTCAAAACTCACATCTCTGAATTAATTACTGACAAAAAACAAACAAAAAACCCCAATTACTTGCAGTCAAGTAAAATACAAATATATCATCTTAATATCATCAATATCCTTTGGTTAAGCTGATGCATACAGAAAAGTAAGATTGAAGTATCAAATATTTATCCATGATACATATGTATCAGAATTTTTAGAGATTTCTTTAAAAAATTTTGTTCCAGAATGTACTACCATTGAGTTAACATAGTGAAAATAAGATTAGTGAGAAAATTCATAGCAACATGATCATGCATATTTTAAACATATTCCCGTTCTAAAAGGAATATATAAAACATGCTGGAAAGCTCTTTACCAAGCAAGATGAATTTCTTACCTCTTCCTACTGCATGTACAACAGAAGGACCAAATCCTCGGATCTGGAATCCAAGCCCATCAGCTGAATCTGGGATTTTCACTGTCCTAATAGCAATCAGAAAATAAGGTAAGACAAAGTTTGAGTGGCACAATTGTTTATAATGACAGTCATCTACATCTTTATTCATTCTTTCAATAAATACATATGTAGAGTCCACCACAATAAAGACATGGGCTAGAACCCCAGGGAGACCAACATGATCCCTACCAACACAAAAGCACATAGCAAGTATGCAATACTTAATTACTAAATTGAACACAATCATTACATAGCATATCCTGAAAAAGGAGCAGGGTCTGGGGCAGATACATCTCATTCAGTCACTCCACAGTTGGCCAGATTTCCTTAACTTCTCTGGCACAAAGCTTCACAGAAACCATTCACAGAAAGATTCTGCTGTTAAACCTTACTTTGCAGGGTGTCAGTGAGGATTAAAAGAGACACTGTTGACAAACTGCCCTGTGTAGTGCCATGAGCTAGTTAAGTACTTAATACAATGGAAGCTTCTCTCATTAATTTACTGCTACCAAGAAAGGAAGGAGTACCCTGTGAAATTTCTTGATGAATATTAATATAACAGAAACACAATGTTAATAAGTTTCTACCTATTGGGAACTTCATCAAAGAACACCAACAAAGAACCAGTTATAAAGAACAGAGCTGTCAAACACAACATCAAAATAATTAAAGGATATGATTAACTTTAGTATTTATGCAGTGAAATCCTAAAAGAATAATACATCAAAAGGAAAACCTGAATTTAAAAAAAGGAATATTTCAGGTAAATCCACACAGGGAAAAAAAATCCACACGAAGGGATGGAAAACGTGAGTCTGCTGTCATGCCAAACCAGTGAAGGATGCTCAATTTGCCACTAATAAATGACAGGCTCCACAGAAGGAAGCCAGAAATCAGATAGCAACAATGAAAGCAGAGAATACCTGAGAAGATATAGCATCATAACAATACAAATGAGTACAAAATAGACTGCGGTGGAGGGCAAAAACCAAAAGAATACAATGCAATACATTTAGATGGATAGTGTTTGAGGCCCTAGAAACAATATTTTCCAAAAGATGAATTAATTATGAAATAAATGTTCACAGCTCTTCAAGGGCAGGTTGGACAAAGCATGAAGCTAGATACAGCTGGTGGAAGTAGTATGAGCAATGCTCTGTGCCTAGAAACCTCGAGAAAGCCAGAGACTGCATTTAGGCAATGGTGGCAAAAGTTGCACCTGCAGCCTCACGTATGACCTAGGCAGGCATTTGGTGATGAAAATACAAACTGTTTGTCCTAGGGAAACTTTGAAGTATTACTATGAATTAATTTATATGGTATGAAGTGACCTGCATGTATGTGGAATGGAGGTCAGAGAATTAACATGCCCGCCGTTATCCCTAATTACATACTCTCTGGTGTACAAGGCTATATCCATTTCCTTTGAATAGCACACGGTTAATAGTGTCTGTCAAAGATACACAATGAATTCGCATTACACTGAAAATAAAAGATAACCAAGAAGAAAAAAGAGATTATAAGTACATATTCTGGTGAGTGTGAAACAAAAATGGCCTATATATTATGAATAAAAGTTCACTTATACTGAAATAACTTAGGAGTTTTCAGGCATGATGAATTGCTCTTGCTTTCAAATTAAGTGTAAGTTACAGTGGTCCCTCAACCCTTTGTGAGTAGGTTTTTATATCCTTCCAATATTGCTATGTAAAGTGGACTAGTCTAATCTTCAAGATTAGTATGTTTTTGTTAACAAAAATTGTACAAAACAATATGAGATCCACTTTTAGGGGAAATGGTGGAACTCCACTAATAAAATGATCTTGTGAGAAACTGTTCTCCTGGTAGGAATACTATATTACTGATTAAAAAGTAGAATTAAGTTTATACAAGGAGAATGTTCTATTTCCTGTAGAAAATAAGTCTGCTAAACCACTTGCTACATAGGCTTCTGAAAACTTCCTTGACATTATCAAGTGTAAAATACAGTTTAGAATCCAAAGAAAGTTCTGTTGTATTTGTTTCTCATATTTTTGCCTTTTCTCCTCCAAACAGGATACTACTTAAATTTTAAAAAAGCTATTTTAAGAAAATGTAAGAGTGCCACACAAAAACTTCCATGCAGCTCTTCCTGAGGTCTGGTACCTTCTACATCCAAAGTTTAGATGACCTCCCATGGTAGCTTTGGGAGCTAAAAGCAGAAGAAGGTAACTATGATGTAAGACAAAAGGAACTGATTAGAAAGAGCAGAGATCTTCCCACCTCTATCCAAAACCCTCCATTTGCCACTGTGTGTATTCTGGTTGCACCACAACACAAGTAGCCCACAGTAGCTAATTCAGTTCATGGACTTCCTAAGAAAAGTGACCTGTTCTATTTTATTGGAAAATTCACACATGACAGAAACATGCATTATCACCCTTTATTCTCACATCAATTTACGAAAAAAAATCAAAGGAATCACGGGGAGAAACTGGAAACAATTAGGAATGCCTTATCAAGCAGGGATGTCACAAAGAACACTAAGAATAAGGTAAATCTTTATAATTATCTTTAATATATCAAAGCTTTCCAAAAACCCTTATAATGACTGGGAAACTACCAATTTCCATAATTTGGATGTTAATTTTCAAATAGAAATGTTAAACTCAGTACTACTAATATTTTCAAAATATTTGATTGCATGATAATAGACAAATAGCAGCAGGGCAAGGTGGCGCACTCCTGTAATCCCAGCATTTAGGGAAGCTGAGACAGGAGAACCATGAGTTCAAAGCCAGCCTCCGCAAGGGTGAGGTGCTAATAAGCAACTCAGTGAGACCCTGTCTCTAAATAAAACACAAAATAGGGCTGGGGATGTGGCTCAGTGATCAAGTACCCCTCAGTTCAATCCTTGGTACCAAAAAAAAAAAAAAAAGATAAATAGCTGCAGTGCAGGTTGTACTACCATGGAGGGTGTCTTTGATTATTTTAACTGGAAGTTGGGAGCTTCTACTGGCATTTAGCGGGTAGAGGATGGGGATGCAGGTAAACACCTACAGTGCACAAGTATGTCCTCCAGGATATTGTTAATGTAGATAAGTATTTTACCTCATCAGAAATTTTCCTGGATGGGAACTAGCATAACTGTGCACAGAATATATACACATCGTGCAATTAAAAATTGTGACTTGTATTAAAGTTTCCCACACTAAATGTCACTCTAGCCTGTGGATAATAGTTAAATATATTATCTAAAATATCATACTACAAACAGTAAATTTATGTGACCATTATTCCAAACTGTCTTTTAAATGAAAACAAATGTGTGTTGTGTTGTGTGTGGGTATAAATGAGTGATTTATAATACTCAGTGGAATAAGGACTCAAAGGAAAGGTTATACATTTCCCCAAAAAAAGAAAAAAAATGAATATACCATCCTCCAAAAAGTTTTTAAATACAATACAAAATAGGTCCTTTTTATTATTAAAGATAAATTTTTTTTTTTTTTTATAATGAAATCCTAGTATTCTAGGCCTTGCCTTTTAGGAATGGTCCTCTCAACTCAAATTTTCTATACATTAAATATGACATGAAACAAAATATATCCTTCATATAATAATCAATGGAATAAAATGAAATGAGAAAATGGGTAAAAGCACCATGTATAGTATCACCAGAGTACCCACTATGTGCTAACCATCTCACCAAGTTTTTCACATACCTCCACTTACTTAGTGTCTTGGCAGCTCTGGGGACAAGCACACCTGTGCCCATTTTATGAATGAGTATGCTGAAGTGAACACTGAAGAGAAGTAAAGTGCCACACTTGGTTGGCAAGTAGAGGAAAAGAGGGTTGGACCTCTGGTTTCGAATACCATGCAGCAAACACTGAGGGACGGGTCAGAGCCCACAGGTCCCAGCTCTGTTCTTCTAGCACTATTTCAAGGATGGGAGATTTGCTTCTGTCTGTTTAGTTTGAAGACACTGGCCTCATGCCCTTAAAACTGTTGATGTATCTACGTCAGCAGACCAGTTAGTAGTTGTGGGGTTAAACCAGAGACACAAAGCGAAAGCCTTTATGCTTACTAATGATTGTTTTGGAATATTACTCTCTTATTCCTTTCAAGTCTGTTCTCTCCCTGTTAAAGTTCTTCAAACTATGAGGAAATAGGTAAGTGGAGTAGCCTCATCCCAGGCAGAACTGGATTAAGGGAGAGGAATAAATCATAATTACGTTTAGAGGGAAGACACTGTTGTGGTTCTTTGCTGCCCCCTAGCCCAGTTTTCCTAAATTACTAACTTGAATTAATGAGTGACACTCACCCTGTTAGACCACTTGGTAAGTCACTGGTGGAGCTAAAGCATCCATCCACTTTAATGATTTCACATTGCCATGCACAAACCTACTAGGGAGAATCTGACCCATTAGACTGCACATTGATTCAGGTAAACTGTACACAGTTAGTAATTACATATAACTATGCAATATTTTTTACATATAACAACACATTTTAAGACAAGGAAGAATACTATATGTACTTAAATTTTTGTAACCAGTTAAAATAAAATCTTGGTTTTAAAGTGATAAGTATCATTTATCTTGAAATTAATAATGTTGCTTATTGATAAATAATATAAGTACTATCTAAAGAGTAATTCTGATATAATCACGTACATGAAGACAATGCATTAAGTACTTTATGCTTATTATCTCAATAACTACACAACTCAGAGAAAATCTGGTAAGGGAATACTAGTGCATTGATGAAAATAATTTTCAGAAGAAAAGTCACTTAATTGCAAATATACCTATAATATGTCTTTAAAAAACAGAACACATAGCAATATATAAAGCATGGTCCCACATTGTATGTATATGGTTGTACATATGTGCATTGACATTTATAAAATGCATCAAATGCTAAATTTCAAAAAATAGCTATTTATGGGTGATAAGACCATAAGAAAAATATTTCCCTTTAAAAAATCTATACTCTAACTTTTCTACAATAAACATGAATATTTTTCTAAGCATACGTAGAAAGATGATAGGTCTTTCTACAGATACTTTTTAAATGAATGGGCATATTACCAATTATATACAAGCCTTGATATGCTCTCTTATAAGCACTGAATTAAAAATGATATCTAATCACCTCAGAGCATCAGAAACACTTTATAACAGTTAACTTTGTAACAGCTTTGTAATACTTTATACTTTGAATATAGCCCTTGCTGCTTTGCAGTTGCAACTTACTTTTAACATGGACATGTTTCTTTCTCTTCCTCTCTCCCTGCTCCTCCCTAATCTCTCTCTCTCCCTAATCTCAGGGAAAACATGATTACCTTTCTTCCTCATTTTAGGCAGATTTATCTGTCCCTGAGTACACACCCAACATGGGAATGAAGTAATGCAGACTTTGTGGTTGTTACCAGAAGACCTCAGAAATGTCTATCTCCCAAATTAACAAGTGAATCACAAGTCCAACAAAGAGCACGTGGAATATAGCCTTTGAATCACCTCTTCAAAAGCTCCCTGTTCCTGATGATGGGCAGAATCACAGCCTCTGGAACAGGAGTCCCCTGTGTTTTTCCTTTGCTAGCAAAGCAATAAATCTTCTTTTTTTCAAAACTGTGCCCTCATTATTGGATTGGCATCAAGGACAAGGACTGAGCTTTCAGCAAGAAATCTGGCACCCCAGATGGGACCCGAGACCAGCGCCCACTCCAGCATTCTTGGGCAGGCCTGGCTCTCTAAGAAACCCCACTTCTATGCTGAGGACGTAAGGCAAACGTTTTGAGAGCTGATTGCTGTAAAGCTAGGGAATGGTGAGTGTGTGTCCAGTGGAACCAGAAGAGCTACTCCTGTGAGTAAAAGGAGGGACTCTCCTAGCAGGTGCTGAAGCCTTTTTGCTTCTGGGAACTCCTGCCTTTTTCCCTGAAATACATAGATTGCTCCATCTTGGCCTACTTTGAGAAAAAGGAAACTGAATGCCGTAAAGTCGCAACACACTGGCCATTCGGTAAGCTCCCCCAGTGTGCACACCAAGACCCTTGATTCTACACATTTGGTTCCCCTTTGTGGTTACATCTTATACCTCTTTGTGGGAGTATCTGTGGTGCCGCTGCTGTAGAAGTGATAGTTAAGTGGGAATTGGGAACTTGAGGAGACTTCCCCAATCTGGTCTATTTTAAAGGTTCCCCTCTATCAGCCATAGTTTGGGAATTCCTTCTGGTTGTCTATGTCTCTGTTTTGTCTGTTATTGCCCCTTTTAAGACATGGCCAATACTGCATTGATCCTATAGGTAATCTTGGCTGGTCAATTTGAAGGTTTCCGTTTGTTGGCCATGGTTCTGGGGTTCCTCTTTGGTTGTCTCTCTCTGTATTTGGTTTTTGTACAATTTTGCAATTGGAGTTTGTCTGTCAAAGGTAAACTAAGTTGAAGAAAGGGCCACCTATAGGTATAAGCCTAAGATAATGTTTTATTGTAACGACCTGGTTTTTGAATAGCTTTCTGGATTATTGTACAATCTTGCAGTTGGAGTTGGTCTGTCAAAGGTAAAGTTAAGTGGAAGAAATTTGTACGGTGCAGGTCTGTGTTTTAAAGGTTCCTATCAGCTCTGGTTTCAGGGATCCTCTCTTGTCTGTTTTTTGTCTGTTACTGGCCCTTTACGACATGGGCCATGCTGCACTGATGAGCACAGAGACCTTGGCTGCATGGGCCACCTATAGGGATAAGCCTGATGAAGAGAGAGAGAGAGAGGGTTTCCTGTAACACAATTTGGCCTCATTTGAATGGTTTTTCTGGATTATTTTGCAATTCTGAAGTTGAAGTTAGTCTGCCAGGGGTAAAGTATATGAAAGAGATTCTGTATGTACAGGCATTTATACAATTCCATGATAAGGAGTCTGAACAGTCAGGAACTTATGTGGAGGTACCAAAATGCATTCCTCTGGTGTGCAAAGATAACAGGACATCAGCCCTAAACTGGGCAGAAAAAAAATCCCAGAAAAGCTGCCTGGGCCGCAGAAAACTGGCCAAAGAGAACCTGGCCTCTGCGTTGCCATCCAGCCCCTTTTGCCCCTGTGGGATGGAGGCTGCTGGCCTCAAAAGATGTAGCAGTAGGTTTCAGCACTGTTAGTTTATGACCTGGGGACAGGAAGAATCTCCCCTTTAGGATATGACAGGACGCCCCATTTGGCCAGGGGATATTCATCACCAGGGCAAAGCAATTCTTGCTATAATAGTATCTCATCAAACTAAATGCCCGAGGAGACTGGCAGGATAGATAACTGCACCTAGAAAAGGAAAAGATAGACACTTAAGGCCAACCTGTGTTTTGTAGGCAGCCTCTGCAAAGAGATCTTCAAGGAAGCCTAAAGAAAAGGATGGAAAGGGCCTCCTCCATTACATATCAATATGCCTAGTTTAACAAAAAGGCCAAAAAGGAGCCTCTGGGTACAATTGACAGTGAACAACTCACTTAAAGTTGATAGCATTTGTGATAATGATAATGGAGATCAGTCAGGCTCAAAAATATCCTGTGCTCTAACCCTTTGAATGCAACCTGAGAGAAAAAAGATTAAAGCACAGTTTTTGTATATGCTAGATTGTCCGTCCTTCTCCTGGGATGAAATCTGTTGTGTAAATTAAATGACAAATAAAATTAATAAGGACTGTTTTCAGAATATAAATTTAAGAAAGGGTCCAAAACTAGAAAAGATAAAAGAAAATTATAGGTATGGAAATATATTTTAATATACAAAAATTAGAAGATAAAAGAAATATTTCTGGATAAGGAAGTATTTTGTCTGGTAAAGTAATATTCTTGGGCTCAAGTCCAAGAGTTAAGAGGGAAAAACTAAGGATGCAAAGTTGTGAATGTCTAAGCAAGTTGCAGAAGGTCAGTGGAAGGTAAATCTCAAAAAGTTTGTATTTGTGATTAAAGTGGCTATAATTAGCACAAAGCTAATGTCCTGATATGAAGCAAAGTCGGAAACATTGATCTGCTCTTGTCTATCAAGATAATTTTCTTGTATTTGTTAGGTTTTTTTACTTGGGGAAACTAAGTCTTAAAGGAATGAGGGTTGTACCTGTTCGAAAGTCATAAATGATTACTTTGTAACTGATTAAAAAAAACAACTGTTACTTCGATTATAACAATATAGTTGACATCCTAAATACATGCAACTAGGTATACTTATGCATCTGAGAACAATATCTGTCTGAGCCTTGTCTAACTGTTATATAAAAGTTTATAAAATAAAAAAGTTCATATAAGTTTGCTAGTAAGATAATCAGTAAGTATTCTCTTTTATACATTGTATCTGAAGGGCCACATTGTCATTTGAAGACCTGTCTTATGTCTATTTGCTTTTGGTATGGCAATTTCTGATCATTAATACTATTTCCTGAATGTATGAGATTTAAGGCCCTCCTTTGATTTTGTCATGCACACCTGTGATTACTGTTACTATACACAGTACCTCTCAAATTATTCCATGAAAAGGAGGGAACCCTTCCAAACTCATTCTATGAGGTTAGTATCACCCTGATACCAAAACTAGACAAAAGATACATCAAGAAAAGAAAACTTCAGACCAATATCCCTGATGAATATAGACACAAAAATTCCCAGTAAAATTCTGGCAAATTGCATATAAAAACATACTAAGAAGAAAATGTACCATGATCAGGAGGGGTTCATTCCAAGGATGCAAGGTTAGTTCAACACACAGAAATGAATAAATGTAATTCATCACATTAATAGACTTATAGTCAAGAAACACATGATCATCTTCATAGATGCAGAAAAAGCATTTAACAAAATACAGCACCTCTTCCTGTTCAAATCACTAGAAAAACCAGGGATTACAGGAACATATTTCAACATTGTAAAAGCTATCTATGCTAAGCACAAGGCCAATATCATTCTAAATGAAGAAAAATTGAAAGCATATCCCATAAAAACTTGAACAAGACAGGGATGCCTTCTTTCACCACTTCTATTTCAATACAGATTGCCAGAGCAATCAGACAGATGAAATAAATAAAGGGATATGAACAGGAAAAGAACTCAAACTCACTCTTTGCCCACGACATGATTCTATACTTAGAATATCCACTCTGGATTCTAAATTGTACTTTAAAAGTTAAAGTTAGTTAAATGTAAAGCTTAGGAGAACACTTTACCAAGTTGATGTTCTCCAAACTAAAATTATGTGTAGCAAGTCTTGGATTTGTATAAAAACAACAAATTTGGTTGGTATTTATTCATGTCATTAGATGTTTTATAGCTGGACAAAGTAACCTGTTGTCAATAAGTTATACATACAATTTGGTCTTACTCTTCACACTGAAATTGAAATTGAAACGCATTTTTGCAAGATAATAAGGACAGCCTGATCTGTTTAAAGGTGATGTTGTAAAACATGGAAACATTCTGTCACTTTTTCCACAAAAGGAAAGTTAAAAGCTCTCTTATCCTTTCTTTGATTCAAATTTCAGATGTAATGTTGTATTGTGTTCTTTGTTTTTTTGTTTTTTTTTGTACCAGGGATTGAACTCAGGGGCACTCGACCACTGAGCCACATCCCCTATTTTATGTTTTATGTAGAGACAGGGTCTCACCGAGTTGCTTAGCACCTCACTGTTGCTGAAGCTGGTTTTGAACTCGCGATTGTCCTTTCTCAGCCTCCCTAAGTGCTGGGATTACAAGCATGAGCCACCGCACCCAGCTTGTATTGTGTTCTTTGTGAAGAGCCCCACATTACCTGAGATAAGGCTCTGCCTCCCATTTTACTCCATGTTAGAATGGCTCCAAATAGGGTACACTTCAGCTCATTTAACATTGTCAATCAAAAAAGATTGATTTTTGTTTTAAAGATTACTGTGATCTCAAACAGGGGATATAATATATAACTAAGTAAAGGTTCGAGATTATAAAAGTCATTTTTCTTAGTTCATAACTATTACACAAACTGAATATGTTTTTGCTCTCTTAATTTTATTTTGTATTTTCCTTATAAACTTCATAACTGTTGCCTGTTAAGTGTTTTGCAGAGGTAGTGCTTCCAAAAAAAAAAAAAAAGAAAAAGAAACAACCTGGATTAATTTTAAATAATAAGTCATTACCTTCAGAATAGTGTATAAAACTGACTGGGGCTGGGATTGTAGCTCAGTGGTGGAGCGCTTGCTTTGCATGCGTGAGGCCCTGGGTTCAATCCTCAGCCCCACATACAAAGCAATAAAATAAAGACATTGTGTCCATCTACAACTAAAAAAAAAAAATTTAAAAAAAAAAAACAACTGACTTCCAGTACTAATACTGATCCCAATTAAATGAAAGGGGTAACTTTAAAATTATAGATATTGAAGTTATAACCTATTACTCCCTCTTTAAGACTGGTGAAACTGGCTTGCTGGGTGTTTAAAACCAAAAACTTGGAGACCAAAATCAAGGAAGTAAAAGGGCCAAGGGAAAAACAGCCAACATTTTGGCCCTTGCCCCCTAAGGTCAGCCAGGACCCAGAGAACAATGAGACGCCTCCTGGGCCCTACAACTCCAGCTTTCAGCAACAGCTTCACATGCAGTTCTTAATTCTCACTTATAAGTTGGTCACTCATCATCAAACTCAACTTAAACTCAGAACAGGAAAATTCTGGCAGCAAAAGGAAAGCATTCTTTCTACAGAACTACATGATTCAAGTAGCAAGCACTTTTCACTATAAGCAATGCATTTTTCCATGGCCTACAGACTAGTATTGGTGATACTGGTGAGGTTTAAATGTTCTAAAATATGAGATGCTTAATTCTAAACTTTACTTAGTTAATTTTCTATTTCACTCATCTATGTTTAGTTTTTTTAATCCCACAAAAATCAACTTACTCCCTTGGCTTTGTGCTCACAAGAACTCTTAGAGGCTTTCTGCTGTTTAAGCATGATTTCAGGAAGCAATCCACTTCATTGAAAGGTCTCATAAAAACCAGGTCACCATTGATAGCAAAAATCTTTTTCCCAACTTCCATGCCAGCCATCTAAAAGAGAAACCACAAAAAAATAATTCAAATGGTAATTTAACAAGGAATCTAAGTTTTCACAGAACTAGAATCTGAAAAAGTTCAGAGCTTACAGATTTTGGCATTTTAAACACATCTGTAATGTTTTATGCAAATTCACAGAACTATGGATAAAATAACAGTTATCCTTTCTGAGGGCCTAGTTTTGAATTTGATTACAAAGCTTCACTGAAATTCTCATCCCTTCCTCACTGAGTTGACACTATACTCCTCTTACTCCTTTTTCTATTGCACAAAGAGGTCCTTTTTAAATTTTATCCTTTAAAACTACAATCAAACCCCAAGCCAGGCAGGTTGGTGCACGCCTGTAATCCCAGCACTTTGGGAGGCTGAGATAGGAGAATGGTGAGTTCAAACCAGCCTGAGCAATGGCGAGGCACTAAGCAACTCAATGAGACCCTGTCTCTACATAAAACACAAAATAGGGCTGGGGATGTGGCTCAGTGGTCAAGTACCCCTGAGTTCAATCCCCAGTACCAAAAAAAAACCAAAAACCCAGGTTCATTTTTTTATACTAAGAGAGTTTCAATCCTTGCCTGTGAGTGTACATCTATAGACATATCTATGACACTCAATATGCACCTCTACCCTGATATTAGTAAGGCAGGGCAAAAGGGCAGTCAGTGTAGATAATGAATGATTGGGTCAGAAAGATGGGGGCTAGTTCAAAAAGAAATAAAATGCTAATACCTCCAAGACATTTCCCCTCCTCTGATACCTGTGGCCAAGGTCACCTGCTTCCAGGAAATTGTTCCTCCCAAAAAGGAGTTGTTAATGAGTATCCCCAGGGAGGCTCTCTTCCTGGCTTTCAGGGCAGATATGGAAAATAGGAAGAGGCACCCCCTAGGCAGTTCCTCTCCCGCTTTTGGTCTTGTAGGAAAGATGAGAGAAGGGTACATGAAAAGAAAGGAAATCTAAAATCTATAAAAGGAGCAAGACACCCCCACACCCTCAGGCATCAGCTCTGGACTCCTTCTTCTCTGGAGGAGTCTCCTCTTCCCATTCTATCCTTTAAAAAAAACTTCCTGCTCTTGCCTGATCCTGATTCTTAAGAGGATTTTCATTACCACCAGAGTCTCCAGAGCAGAGGAGAGAAATGGGCAAGAGAGCTCGAATAATCACAGAGGTGTCAACAGTGCAAGATGCTGAGAGAGGACTAGGAAGACATCACCCCTCCAAGCCAACCAGCTTTTCTTATCCAACCTACCAACCTACTACCTAGAAACACCCTGCTGTTTTGGCTGCCAGCTAACCTGTGAACACCCAGGAGAGGGCATTTCCTAAGTGTCATAGCAGATGAAGCTGAGCTGTAAAAAGCATCTGCTGAAAATGCCTGGAAGAAAGATTTCCTTGTGGTCATTTTTTGGCCAGGTCCAAGTATAAGTTGACCACGGTTATTTTGTTTGACATTAGTGTGCTGCACATAAAGTTTTATCTTGTGTGAATTTGTGTTCTGGTAAACAGAGAGACCTTGAACATTAGCAGGTAGGAGATGGCTGACAAATTACCATGGATTTTACATACATTCAAAGTTAAAAGTTTTATTTCATTAATTCTCACATTCTTTATTGAGATCTGAGTATTGAGATGCTTGCTTGAGGATTAAGTATATTATGAAAAAGGCATGAAGGTGAGGATACTTTCAACCTGATATACATGGGAGAGAGGACTGGAACTTGGGCCATGAGAGCAGGGGATTTTGTCTGTTTTGTTCATTGCTGTATTCCCAGAGCCCAGAACACTCTCAAGCATACAACAGCTAGTAAATAAATATTTCTGAATAAAGAAATAAATGATTAGGGGATTACTCTGTTTAAAAGCCTGGTGAAATGAGAGTATCTCAATCATTAAACCAATCAGAAAATAAATCAGAGCATGTGCTTTATTGATGAAAATTATATTCATATAAAAGACAAAGGGAGTAGGTAAGTAAAAGACACAGCCTTTGACTGAAGAGAAGAGTCATCTCACATAAATGGTACAGGCAGTCACATCCTTTGCTACCCCCATAAGTTTCCAGTTAGAATCTATGATTAGAGGTGCCCCAGGGACATAGGAGGAGCCAAGGTGTTTGGCCTCCGAAGAAGTCAAGAAGTTCAGAGTTAGAGATCTCAAGAATACCACCACCTCCCCATCCCCAATATCTCCGAATGCATAGATAGGACTTCAGCTATGGCAATTCTCAAGGGTATTTGGTAGAATCTGAGAATAAGATTATCCAAAGACTGTCTTCGATAAGGATACTTAAAAGGTTGATTTCAGTTTGTTCAGAACATTTATGTTTATCTACCATGACAATAATTTTAAATAAAAATACTAATTTACATTACCTCGGCATTAGACCCCTTTTCTACCAATTTTATTATTGGAACTTTATTTCTGTCTTCTAGCCCAAAGCCATAGCTGCCGTCATTAGATTTAATCTGAAATGCAAGATAATAACATTAGTGATAGCACAACTATGAAAAAAGTTAAAATTAAAACAGAATGAAGGCATATGCATCACCACCAAATACGTTTATGCAGTCTTCTGCTACTGTCTAATCAAGAACACTTACATATTAACTAACTTACCAACAGTGACTTAGCTATAACATTTTCCACAACTTTTAAATCATGTTTCATAAGTCGATGTTTCATATTTGATCCTTCCATTTCCTCATCCGCAAAAAAACGGAAAAGTAGGGGCTCATCTTTGAATTCACTTTTTTCAAGCACTATACAAACAGAAAGAGATTTAAATTGTATCAATTAATTAAAAAATCAAATTAATTTTCCATACCTGTAGACATTCAGTAAATAAATATCTGCCCATAACTTCAACTTCACGTTTCTAGGACAAATGACACAAATATCCAAGTCTGTCATTAATCAGATTAAAATCCAAACTTAAGTAAAAGATTTTAATAAATACTAAAATGCATGCAGTACAAACTTTGAAACCTGTGGTGTTCTCAACTTTCAGTACACATTTTAGGCATGTTTTTAGTATCTTGCACAATTATGGAAAATTCAAATGGGCGAAGGATTGCCTTGCATATATGAGCAAGTCCCACTGTGTCACTTTTCTTCTAAGACTTCAACCATAAACATGCTTTCTCAGTGAAATGTGACCTTAGTTTCCACAAACTCGTAGTTCTTTTCTGTTTAAAAGCAATATTCAGCAGGGCACGTTGGCACATGCCTGTAATCCCTGCAGCTCAGGAGGCTGAGACAGGAGGATCACAAGGTCAAAGCCAGCCTCAGCAAAAGCAAGGAGGCTCTAAGCAACTCAGTGAGACCCTGTCTCTAAGTAAAATATAAAATAGAGCTGTGTATGTGGCTCAGTGGTTGAGTCCCCTGAGTCCAATCCCCAGTACCCCCACTCCACCAGGAAAAAAGAAAAAAGAAAGAAAGAAAAGAAACCAATGTTCTCCAATAACCTCATTTCTGTCAAGGTCAGTTTTCTCCCTTCTATCTGACCATTAACGGTTTTCTCCAAAGTCCCTAAGATCCTTGGCATGGACTGATAACATATGGTTTATGTTGTATTAGCCTTGTTTAAACAAAGTCTAAATACTAAAGCATTTGTACAGAATGAGATCCTGACAGCTGTCAAAATGCTTTACAAGAGAAATCTTCTTTATTTCTCATTCATCTGTTCCTTAGGACCTTGAAGTGTACTTGTTGGGACAAGTTGATTCATAGAACCAGGAGCTAAAGGGAAGACAGTGATCCTGGGGCATAGTAGAAAGAATTGGGTTTTGTGCCAGGTCAGCCCAGGTCTGGAACTGATTCTGGATGTGACAATGAGAAAATCACCTCAACACTCCAAACTTCAGTTTTCTAAATCTACAAAATGAAGATAATAAAATCTTTACCATGTTGCAGTAAACTAAAAGGAGGTAAATAATTTGGCAACTTGGTAAGCAATCCAGAAAGACCACTCTTTTATTTCATTATTTTTCGAGTTCCAACAATAACTGTTGACTGGATAGACAGGCAGTATTGACCTTTGAATGAAAGACTCACTGGCAATGTGTCGACCACGACATGAAAGGCAACACAAGCCATGGTGAACCCCAGAAATGATAATATATTTTAGATTAAATCTTACCTAAATGATCTAAGCAGAGTTTCAAAATGCACTTGAGGCTTCTGCTATAGCTATTTTCATTCACCAAACAACCCATCCGAAGGAACAGGGGAAGGCATCATCATAGCCAGGCAGAAGACAAACTGGTTTCCCTGGTCAGTTATCTCTACTCTGTTGTACTACAATATTTTACAATAAATGTTTAGATAAATTTACTGCTTGCTGTTGCTTTATGTTAAAGGATGAATCAAAATTTTTGAGGCTTTTCAGCTTGATGTTCTAGTTTTAACTCCCTAAAATGTTACATAATTTCTTCCATTAAATTGTTTGTTCTTCAGGGACTAGTGTTTCTCTTGGACAACCCACACAGACATCTATCTATACAGAGTGAGAAGGAACAGAAATTCCCGACAAACACATGATAACCAAGGATGCTCTCAGAACTGCTGTGACTCTGGCTGTACTTCCTTCATAAAGGTGTAACAACCTTCTGTAAATAACTGACAGATAAATACAAGTTCAGTGAAATATATTTAGAGGCATAATACATCAATAATTGAAAGAAAAATGTTTTGAGTCCACAGAATCTATAACCTAGTGCGAACGGAGAGGAAAAGCCCAATCTTGTTGCTTTGATAAGTCCATGAACTTTATTTAAAAACTCTAGTTTGATGACTTTCAGCAAATCATCAAAATCATCAAGTAAGCAAATAAGAAAGAATCCATCTCTAAATAGCCAAAAAAACCCCCATTTTCCCCAGAGATCTATAATTTAATTCCCCAGGGTGATTTGAAAATATCCCCTCCCCCAAAAAAACACAATAAATATTCAACCATATGTCATTTAATTATTCTACTCCCTAGTGTAATTTAAAAAATATATGAGTCTAATCTAAAACCAATTCAAAGAGGTACATTAGCAATACAAAACTTTTAGCTCAAGCTATTGCTCTTCTGGAATCAGCATCATCTAGAAAAATAAAAGAAGTCTTGGCAACTGATAGATAACAGCAATTTGACACAGGAATGGCACCAGCAATGAAATGGATTGCAGATGTGGTGACTCAGTGTGGACCCAGGGCAACACCCAGACGGCCTTGCTGGTTAATCTCAACTACAACAGAGTACTGAGATACTCCCAAAGTCCTAAGAACCAAAACAATGACATACATCCCTAAGCTTCCAAGACAAAAATCCCTACCATGGTGCATAAATCCATTGTCACAGAGTCCAACGCCAAATATCATTGCCTCTTCTCTGGTGCGGCAATCCCCCTGTTAACCAAAAAAGTACTGTATAAGTCAGAATCAACCCAAGGCTTTCCTGCATCTTTACCACTCTTGACGACGCCTCTAGCACTAGATGCAGGCAGTCATTCATATATTACTGCATCCATTGTTTCCTAAGACAAAAGGCCTCCAACAGTTATAATATACATCCATCATTTAATAAGACAAATGCATCCAACGTTCACTTAATACAAACCACTTTCTTTTGACAATAAAAAATATTTAATATTTTCCTGAGTAAAAATTTTATTAAGTATGAAAATATGTAAGTACATAAACTTTGTTGCTTCTATACATAATTAATCCCTGTTATTTCTTAGATAATGTATCACAGTTAAGCAACAAGAAATAGCCTATAAAATGACAACACTCTAAATAAAGTTAAGTAAAAACCATTTTGCATGATCTTAGCTAGTCATTCTTCCCTTCTACCAAATGCCCTTCCTCTTGAAGGGCCCCTAACACAGCCTATTAATCTCTAGTGACTTGTAGGACTTGAAAGTGTTTGGCCAAGCTAGCAAATGCAAGCTTTTCTTTCACCATTTTGCCAAAAAAAAAAAAAAACCAAAATATCGAGCAACTAAACCCAACAAAACAGCCCAAAACAACCTTTTAATATGGTTTTGATTTGGAAAGCACAATTCTACAGATAAGGATCCTATTGTCTCATTTTTTTTTTTTTCGTAGCCTATTCTTTAGCACTTAGGTCCTCTACTAAATCTATTTTCTCTTCTTTCTGGCTTCTATTTAATTTCTATAGTCAACACCCTAATCTGATATTTGTTTATCCCTGTAAAAAGTATCGACTTTTTTCTGGACTTTAACATATGCTATTATAGAACTCGACTTTCATACACAGGAATTTCATGTTCCAAACTTTACAGACTTTTTTTTTTTTTTTAAGAATCAGAGTATATCAAAAATTTTGAGTTTTCAGAACCTTCCATGTCCTGGTTTTACTGTCTTCCAGATTCAGTTTACAAAGCTTAATATCTATAGTGCTCATGCTAGTCATCTCAGTCTCTCTATGTCACCTGAATTCTCTGTCATTTTCATCTTTGTGTTCACTCATGTAATTAATTGTTCATGCTGACAATGACCTTTCCTTTACTCTCCATTCATTTAAATTCTACCCATCTGTCTATGAAGAACCCAGGTTAAGTCTCACCTTGTGCTGTGACAACTGCAACCCTATTACCTCCCAAAGCATTTATAATCTGTAATTTCAGACTATGCATCAGACGTAATTCAAAAATCTAGCTCCTTGATAATAATAATGTGTTCAATTCAAAAGATCTTTTCTGCATGTCATGCCAAGTGCTAGATATCAAATATTAAAACATTCAGACATAAACTATTTCTTTGCCCTCTAGTCATTCAAATTTACTGAAGAATTTGGTCACTTAGAATGTGGCACATAGTAAGTACTATTATTCAATTATAATCAACATTTCCTATCAGGCAAATATACTCAGGGAACTAGGACACAGAAGAAATCTCTGAGCCCAGGTCAGAGAACCCAGAACCCAGCAAGGCTTCCTGGGCGGGCCAGACAATGCTGGAACAATTAGCACAGTTACCAACAGCGCCTGAAGGCAGAAACCATACCTGCTTCCGGTTTTGCTGGTTTGTTTTATTTTAATCATGAAAGCACTTGTTTAAATGTTAAGTTTACAATAAGAGATTGTTTAACACTCCCCGATACCTGATTCTTTTATTTGATTAATTATTCAAATGTTACCCTGGCCAGACAAATATTACATGGAACCTAAGTAAAAAATATGATCTGAAATGTTTTGGTTCCCCTATGCCTTTTAAAAATCCTACTGGTGCCACATAGATGTATGAGCATTAAAGAAGGGCACAACAAAAACTGCTTGGGTTTGAGGAAACAAGGCATTATTTAATTATAAAATAGGAGGGATGTGTTAGAAGTACACCAACACCCTTGTCCAGTAAGGTGTTGACATCATGGAATAAGTTGCTTTATTATAAGCAATTATACTAGAAGAAGCACAACAGCAAGCAAGAAGGGTATTAAGAAGAATACAACAGTCATTCTGTTGTCCAAAACAATATCGCCCAATAGAAAAAAGAAAACTACAGGATCTAGACTACATTTCAAAACAATACATGCACAACCTTATTGAAATCAGCTCTTTATTCTGTCCTGCAAATCTGTCCCAATAAATCCAGTCAATACTGGTCAATACTGGAGATTAAGTCTTACCATTTGAGAATCTTGGTAGAAAGAGATCTTTATTTTATTAAAATCTCTTCTTCATATTAGTTGTCAAACTTTAACATGCTCTCTTATCCTTCCATTAATATGTCTTTCTCTTCCATGATAGCCAAGCTATTCTAGTTTGAAGTTACATCAATGAATTAAGTATGTCTGATCCTTGAAGTTGGATAAGTTTTACAAGCTTCAGTGATAGTTTAAAAATGCCAGTACCTAGTAATCATTTGTAAAAACTATAATCCAGAGAAATGAATGACTTGCCCAAATTTGTACAACTAGTTATTAGCAGAGCATGCATCAATGAACAGGTTTCTTAAAAGTCAAGTACAAGCCAAGTGTGGTGTCGTACGCCTGTAACCCCAGCACATTGGGAGGCTGAGACAGGAGAATCACGAGTTCAAAGCCAGCCTCAGCAATGGCGAGGCACTAAGCAACTCAGTTGAGACCCTGTCTCTAAATAAAAAAAATAAACAAAATAGGGCTGGGGATATGGTTCAGTAGTCCAGTGCCCCTGAGTTCAATCCCTGGTAAAAAAAAAAAAAAAAAAAAAGTCAAGTACAGCACAGTTTCTACTACACAAAATTATAGGCATCGTCAAAACAGACCACTATGAAACACTGAAGGAAAAAAATAAGTTTGACTTGGTCCAGTTTTCAAGCAACTTAAGGTATTCTTCTCATGCTTACCATTGGAAACTAAAAGTGGGGGAAAAAAAGTTGATAGCTGACTTCCTGAGTTAGAACTTTAAATATTTAATCAGCACCAGTTTTTGCTTCAAATAAATTTCCCTCAATTTTCTCATAGAGGCAATATGCTGTACATGTTCATGTAAATTTTATAGCAGCATAATCTATGTGAAATTCCAACTCCAATACTGAATACAGAATTGATTCTAGTGTTATAAGAGGCAAAACCACTGGATACACGAATTAAGAGTTTTATCTGAAAGTAATCATTGGGATTCATCTAAAATATAAATGTAAAAATTTAGGTGTCATTAAAAAATAAGTGATCTTGAACAGTCTAAAAATAACTTTAAATAATAAAAATCTCAATTACATGTGCAGAGATGAACCAAATAGGGCTTAAATATTAATAAGGGAAAGAAAAATAAACACATTATGATGAAATACCAAATGTTCTTATCTGCTTGTAACAAAAAAAGAGACTTTCTTTAAAAACAAGAGTAAATCTGTTCATAAAATTGACTCAAACATCGAAGTATAATAACAACATTTCAACCTAGCAATATCTTCCCTCCAGATTATAAGTTCAGTTAAAAGGCTATCAGTTCTTTTAGCCTTTTCTTTAATAAGGGGAATATTTTCAGTCACTTATTAGCCGACCTAGTATGAGAAAATATCTAAAGAAGTATTAGATTTGAATATCTTTTATGATGGGCTAGATGCCTTAATTTGTTCTACACTTATAAGCAAATCATTTTCTCAACACAAGCTGTCAGCATCCAATTCCTGAGAAGCAGAGCAACAATAACAATAAAATCTGTACTTTGCTATTTAAAATATACAGACATATTAAAGTTCACATTACCAAAGCACAATTGTTATCTAATAGAGAAAAAGGCATAGGGAAATTAGAACCATTTGCTAGACTAATAAAAAGATACTTTGAAACAAACTAATGAAAAAACATGCAAAAAACTTGTAGCAAGTCTTCAACAATACTCAAATTATGCTTAGTGTTTTTTGATAGATCTCAGCTGATACTTTTAAGATGGGGACATCTTACTTTTGAAAGATAAGACAGCATAAAAGTTAAGATTAAGGACTCTGAAGTCAGAATATCTATGTTCAAGTTCTAACTTTGCTTCCTATTAGTGACGTGAATGTGGAAAAGACACTTCACTGTACCTCATCTATAGGCATATATTAATTTTTTTAAAAAAGTAAGTCACATGTTCGAAGTTTAGAGCAGTAGTAAATGAAACTCAGCAACTTGTGTATTTACCTGTGCAATTAACCAGTCTATCAATTTGTTGGCCATGACCACAGATTTGTAGGTCCTTAAATGGTAATCTTTATCTCTACAAAGGAAAAAGAAACCAAATACATTGAGTAAATGATAAGTGAGCACAAGGAAATATTTTTCATCTAGTGTCAGTGTACAACAGACAAGCTTACCAAAGTAATCAGAATCAATCGTCCAAATGATGTGCAAATGAGAAAGATTTGCAAACCATGTACAATGCCTGAAAAAAAAATCCATCATCTCTACACAAGGGAAATAGTATTCCTGCTTCTGTATTCTCCAAGAAGGAAGGATTTGCATTGCGAGACTGTTCACGTGGCTATCTGGAAAGTCTGCAGGCCTGCCCTTAAGTAGACATGCTGAGAACTTGTCATCCCTTCTGTCTCATCAGAGCATAGGCACAGTGAGACCACAACTCCAGGGAACAAGCGGCCCAACAGACTGTCCACTCTAGTTCAGTATATTTCCCAGAACTGAGAAATCACTCGAAGTTCAGTTAGATACCAACAAAGTCTCATGATCAGGCCCAAGGGCAGAAATCTATAATACATTCATTTTGCAGGCCTGGATCAGAAGGCAATGATGAAATCATGGTCCTTTCAAAATGTAAAAAAAAAAAAAATATGCAAACTGCGAAAAGCATTCAAGTGTCTACTAATTACTAGCTATATTAGCTGTTGTTTAGCTTCTGCCAGTAATTTACAATTAATATTTCCATCACTTTACCCACTTGCATAAAAAGCTCCCAGAAATACAGTTGAAATTTATGAAACTTCAATGTAAGTAAACTAGGTCAGCCAGAAATCAATGGCAGCTTTTTCTTTTTCAATCTCTTAAATCCATTTCCAGGTTTCTGATAACTTACTACCCATTGAATTTTGGTTTCCATAAGCATCAATAAGAAAGAAAAAGGGTAGTCTACTATAAAACACACGTCGATCCATGGTTGTATATACCCATTTTTCTCTGTGTAAGTTGAAGTCATATGTATTAAAAGCATGACTAACATACATTCCATCTGTATTATGGGTTTTGGTTCCATAAATTTTCCTTTGACAACTCATAAACAATTGCCATTTCTACCCAGAGAACAGTTCTTTCTTATCAACTCTTACAGAATATAACCTTTTTGATAAGAAATCCCATATGGCTAAAATATGAACACATTTTCACACATATAAGATTGACATACACACAGGTGACATGGAGAATTAAACCATTAGTATCTGCTACTTATTGAGCAGGAAAAAAATTAAGTACCCAGTTGTTATTAAGTACTTAGTAGTAAGTTATCCAAAATATTTGAAAGGTATCTACCTATAACAGGATTATGGCATAAAGTCAATAAATATTCATTCTTTTCATTTCTTTCTACTCTGTGAAGTCTATTTGTAAAAGTACACATAACATTATGCAGCATGAGAGGACACTCTATACACTCAAGAAAGCGACTTCTATGATCTCTCTCTTCCTCTCTCTCTCTTTTAGTCTCTGCATTTCTTGGAATTGAAAATCAGAATGAAAAATAGAAACACTGCACACATAATACATTTGGATCCATAAAATACATCATACCAAGAATGAAAAGCATCTTTATTCATTTCAGAAATGGAACATGCATTTCTGTTCTGAAAATATGATTTAGACAAGAAACTCCAAATAATATCTGTCCACTTGAAATGAATTAAACATTCTATCAGTTAATGTATATCTCCAAGCTTTCACAATACTCCTATTAGTAATCATTAATACAAACACAAGATCTTCCACTAAGACAAAAACAAAATTAATCCTAATTCCTCCTAAAAAAGAAGTCATCTCTTCAGTACCAAAAACATAAGAGAATAAAATTTAAAACTTGTATTTAGTAACTTCAAAGAAATTGTACACTTTCAAATATAAAACTTTTCTTAAAAAAAGAGTATTAGAAGGAAATACCAAAACACAAAATATATATCAAATAATTAATTACACAACGTAATTAAAAGGTTAATGTACAAGTAAGCATAATGGGAAATATTCAGAGTTAATGTTATTTCCAAATTCTCCCCAGTCAACTATTATTTATTAATAGTAACTCAGTGTGGTTTATTCCATTTTCAAGTCTGTAATTTACCATGAAATAATAGCAAAATAACTTTGGAAGTCACAATAAAAAAGCGAAAGACACTGTATAGAGTCTCAGAAAAATTGAGGGATACGTTAAAATAAATGATTACTTAAAATACTAAATAAAGTAAAATTTTCACTTTCAGAAGAAGACAAATAAGCTAAGTTCTAATATGCAATATAAATATTTCTATTTAGGATTCCTGGAACATAAAAACCAGACTCACCTTATCACTGGAGTAAACAGACTATGAAGACGACAATATAATCTTACACCCTGTGCAAAATAAAGACATGTTAAAAGTGAGTGAGATCTAAGGGACATATCAATGTGGTATTGAAAGAACAAGCAAATTCACTGTCAATATCCTACAATCACTACAACAATTTCAATCCATGTAAAAATTATCCCAATGCTATAAATTCAAAAATGTTTTAAAATCATTAAATGATAGGATTCAATTGTGCTATCAATTTATCATATACATTATATGCTCTAAAAAGCTTTTTCTAAATTATTTTCCTTAAAGTATAAAATTTTCAAGACATAATTTAAATAGAAATTATATCTAGACAGTAAATAAACCTGGAAGATGTGTTCACTGTATGTCAATATACATTGTGCTAAGGAAATGACTAGAACTGGTATTATATTTATTTTTATACCTCTATTTCTTGAATTTATTCAAGTACCATGACCATATGTTGCTACATGTAAAACAGTTTTAAATAGATATGAGAACTATTCATGCTTCTGAATGAAGCAATAGCACTACTTCCATTTCGAACTAGGTAAGAGAACAGAGATATGATCTAATGTTAGAAGTTTTAAAATACAAAAAGAAATAAAGAGGCTTGTTTGTATGTACTTTTTAATTTTCTATGACAGAAGAAATTGTTAAGTCTCTCAATGGCTTTTTATCTTTCCCAAGCATGACAACATGCATTCTGCTACTGAAGAGGTAGTGGTAGAGAGCATTACCTTTGAAATCACATCCTGCATCTCATTTCTTGGATAAAACGTACCATCATCATAGCGAAATCTATATAACATCTGCTCAGGCTTGAATTGATGTTTATCAGTAACTAAGAATATAGGAAAAATACATTAAAATGGTGACAATCTAAAAGGCAGCAGACAAAAAAAGAAATACATTCTTGAAACACATATTCCCAAATATTGAAACTTTGACAAAACCTAATAGACACGTGTGTGTGTATAAACATATAGAGTATATATCTGTTATGGTTTGGATGCCAGGTGTCCCCAAAGACTCACATGTAAGACAAAGCAAGAATATTCTGAGGAGAAATGACTGGGCTGTAAGAGTCTCAACACAATTTAATCAATTAGTGATTGAATTAAATCACCAATGAGTGATTTAATCCTGATAAGGATTAACTTAGTGGTAACTGAAGTGGTAGAGTGTGGTTGGAGGAGGTGGGAATTAGGCGTGGCTTTGGTGTATACATTTTGTATCTGCAAAATAGAAACTCTGCTCCTCGATCACCATGATATGAGCTGCTTCCCTCTGCACACACTCCGCCATGATGTTCAGCCTCATCTCAAGCCCCAAGAAATGGAGTCAGCCTTCTATACACTCAGACCTCTGAAACCGTGAGCCCTCAAACTCCTCCTCCTCTGTAATTGTGCTGGTCAGGTCCTTTAGTCATGGTAGTGAAAAAGATGACTAAAACAGAAATTGGTAATCAGAGCAAGGTTGTTGCTGTGACTAACCTGACCATGTGGTTCAGAAGCTTTTGAGCTTTTTGGAATTGGCGGAAGGAATTGTAGATGCTTAACAGTACAAGCTGGAAATGCTTTGGGATATTATGAGCAGAGCTTAATGGCCAATTCTGGTAGGAGATCAGAAGACCAGAATGCCAAAAAAGAGAGGGCTCAAGAGGGTTCAGAAAAGGAGGACTCTACTGCAATTTGGAGTGCAGGCCATCCATGTTATGTTCTAGCTGAGAAATGGTCTGCATTTTGCTTGTATCCTGAGACTTTCTGTGAGGCCAATTTCAAAGTGATGGACTTCTTAATCTGGCAGGAGAATTGTCTAGGCAGCATAGCATTCAGGCAGTGGCATGGATATTGCTGGCAGCTTTTATCCAAATTTACTGTGATATTCAGGAGCAGAAAGCAGAGCAGAGCTATTAGAAAAATGTGGACTTCAAAGGCTGGGGTAAAACTGGGCCTAAGGTGGTTGAAGTTACTAAAAGACATTACTGCCTCTAGAGAAATGCTAAACACTTTGCCTACAGACCATAAGAAAGATGGCTTGAGGGCATCTTCGGAGCTGGCAAGACCATACTCATCTCAAGCACAAGGGAGTAAAGGTGAAAATTCTATTGAGAAGAAACCAGCAGGGCACCCTTCTTGCACAAGGGAGCCTAGGAAGTTTTTTCAACATGCTATCTATCCAGACAATCAGAGGTTTCTGCAGCAAGAGTCCCTGGAGGCTTGGCTACTGCTGGAGATGGCGGCAGACCTTGATGTCAACCTGATGGCGCTAGTTCTGCAGGAATGTAGGATGCTGGAGTTAGGGGGCCCTGGAGGCTTCCACAAAGATTTCAAAGGCAGGCCTTAGAAGCCAGGCAAAGTGCAGCAGGGTCAGAGTCCCTGCAGGCATACCGTGAGAAGGTAAGTTATGGAGATTTGTGGAGAAAGCCAAAGCAGCAGTGGAGACCCCCGAGGTTAAGAAATGCCAGTGTGGGACACTGTCGTAGGAAAGCTGCAGGAATTGAGCAGAGACAAGCCAACAGAGAGGCCACTTAGACTACAACCAACAAAGCCAAAGGGATGGAGTTACACAAGATCTTTGGAGAGGACATCAAGATGCCATGCACCCAAGATGCTAGACATGGAGCTACAGGACTTGTCTATGACGAGCTGGATTTTGGTCTTGCTTTGGTCTCATCCCTTCTTTCTATGCCCCTATTTTTATAAATGGAAATGTGTACTCAGCACCTTTGTATGTTGGATATTTATAAATTGCTTTAAATTTTAAAAGGGCTCACATGCAAGATTGCCTTGAGCCTCAGAGCAAACTTTGGACTTGAACTTTGAGCGATCTCGGAATTGTTGACACCATGGTGACTCTTAGGAATGGACTAGATGTATTTTATGTTGTCAGATGAGTGTTAGTTTTGGGGAGCCAGGGTTGGCATGTTATGGTTTGGATGTGAGGTGTCCCTCAAAAGCTCACATGTGAGACAATGCAGAAAGGTTCTGAGGAGACATGATTGGGCTGTAAGAGTCTTAACCTAATCAGTAAATTAATCTTCTGATAGGGATTGACTGAGTAGTAACTGAAGTGGTAGGGTGTGGCTGGAGGAGAAGGGAATCAGGGGGTAGCTTTGGTGTATACATTTTGTATCTGGAAAGTGGAAACTCTCTTTCTCTGCTTCTTGATCACCATGATGTAAGCTGCTTCCCTCTGCCACACACTCTACCATGATGTTCAGCCTCATCTCAAGCCCCAAGAAATGGAGCCAGCCTTCTATGGACTGAGACCTCCGAAACCGTGAGCCCTCAAATAAACTCTTCTTCCTCTGTAATTGTGCTGGTCAGGTCCTTTTAGTCACAGCAGCAAAAAAGATGACTAAAACAATATATTTATGTGAATGCACAACACTGTGCTTTACATTTCTTCACAAAGTACAGAACTGAACACAAAATGACTTTCAAAGAGCAGATACTCATATTCAGAATTATATTTGCTTCTCAGTCTTGGAAGTAAATTTTAGCATTTATCTGTCTTATCACACTCTGATCAGGCCAAGACCACACATATACCAATCTTGATCATTTATCTTGTGTTCAGACCTCCAAAGTAGATTAAATAATTTCAATATGTTGCTGTTTCCAAAATTTTAAGTTCTTACACTGAGAAATGCTTTTCTTACCAGCCACTTAAAATGTTTTGTCTCAATGGAAAATGAGGATGGGTCATCCTTCATTACCATCCTTGGGATAAGACCGTCATATTCTTAAAAACTTCTAGTCCCAGGGCCTGATAATTTCACTGGCAAATTCTAACAAACATCTAAATTAGTGCGAATTCTTCTCAAACTCTCAAAACACTGAATAAAAAGGCATATTTCCAAACTCATTTTACAAGACAAGAGCCCTATTAGAAAATAAAAGTATAGGCCAACATTCTCACTGAACATAAACATCCTCAAAAATACACTATCAAATCAAATGCAATAAGACATCAAGAATCAAATGCTAACAATGAACCGTCCAAAGAGAACTTAAGAAAATAATTGTATTTATAATAGTATCCAAAAAATGAAACAATAATCAGGAATATCAAGGAGATCTGTGTACTGAACACTAGACAACATCAATGGAAGACACCAGTAAGTACAAAGACACACTGTGTTCATAAACAGGAAAAATTATTTTTATGTCCATACTACCCAAAGAAATCTATGCTTTAACTATAACCCCTATTAAAATTCCAAGGGTATATTTCATGGACATTTAAAAAAAAAAAAAAAACAACCTTCAATCTTCTATAGAATCACAAAAGACCCTGAGCCGTAAAAAGAACAAAGCTGGATGTATCATACTATCTGACTTCAAAACAAACTACAAAGCTATAGTAATCAAAATATCAAAGCACTGACATAAAAAGAGACAAGAAATCAATGGAACGTAACAGATATCTCAGAAAGAATCCCAAACATCTATAGTCAATTTATCTTCAAAAGAGTTACTGAGAATGCACAATATGAAAAGACAAAGTAATGCCTTGAACATGAGCTATCAGTCCAAAGCTTCTGTGTTGATGCAGGAAATGTCTGGAGGTAAAATGACCTATGATCGCTGTAACCTGACCAGTCCATTCTAGTTTGAATGGTAGGACTGGGTGGTAACTATAGGCAGGTGGGGCATGGCTGAAGGAGGTAGGTCACTGGGAGTGGGGGGTTCTTCTTCCCCCTGGCCCCTTCCTTCTTTCTCTGCTTTAGGACTGGTCATGAGGGAAGCAGTTTCCCTCCATCACACTCTTCTGCCTTGATGTGCTGTCTCACCTTGGGCCCAGAGCAACAGAGCTAGCCATCTGTGGACTAAGACTTCTGAACCACGAACCTCAATAAACTTTTCCTCTAAGTTGTTCTTGTTAGGCAATTTTGGTCACAACAACGAAAAACTGACTAAACCAAAGTCTCTTTAAAAAGTGGTACTGGCAAAATTGTATATCCACATGCAGAAGAGTGAAAATGAACCCTTATCTCACACTATACAGGAAATCAACTAAAATGGATTAAAGATTTTAAGATGTGAAGCTATAAAACTACCAGCAAAAAGATGAATAAAAGAGCTTCTTGACATTGGCCTGGGCAATGATTGATTGAATATGATACCAAAAGTGCATGAAATAAAAGCAAAAATCAATTAATGGGATTACATCAAACTAAAAAACTTCTGCACAGTAAGTAAAATAATTAACAAAATTAAAAGGCAATATATGGAATGGGAAAAAATATTTGCAAACTATATATCCAATTAGAGGGCTAAATTCCAAGACATATTAAAAAACTCAACACCACACTACAAATACCCCATTGAAATATAGGCAAAGGATCCAAATAGGTACTTCTCAAAAGAAATTCAGATGGCTAACAGATGCATGAAAAGGTGTTCAACATCTCTAGTCACCAGGGAAATGCAAATCAAAGCCACAACGATATTACCTCACATCTCTTAGGATGGCAATTATCAAAAAGACAAAATAGAAGTGTTAAGGAGGATGTGCAGAAAAGGGAACTATTCTACTGTATTTTGTTGGTAGGCATGTTTGTTAGTACAGCCACTATGAAAAACAGGAGGATCCTTAAGAAATTAAAAATAGGGGGGCTGGAGTTGTGGCTCAGTGGCAGAGCACTCGCCTCGCATGTGTGAGGCACTGGGTTCGATCCTCAGCACCACATAAAAATAAATAAACAAAATAAAGACACTGTGTCCATGTATAACTGAAAAATATTTTAAAAAAAAGAAATTAAAAATAGAATCATGCTTAATGATTAAATGATAAAGAAAAGAACACATATGAATACAAAAGAACACAAAAGAACACAATAATAAAGAAAAGAACACATATGAAAAAATTAAAATTAAAAGAAATATTTTGGAATTTTATACTATAATTCAAGATCGGTAATTTATTTCTCCTATGTAATCTAATCTCATTTTTGCCCCTTCATAGTCATTGAAATAAATTATCATCTTAATATTCCAAACTTCAAGGAAATATTCAGCCCAAATGTCTCTTGCCACAATAAAACAAGTGACAGATAAACTCATTGATAAGGGAGGGTTCAGCTGTAAGGCAAATGCTTGTGACCCTGATAGTTCCAGCCCTGGGCCACTCTGCAAATCTTAGCCACTGACTTGGAAAAACACCGAAGATTTGGAAAAACACATTCAAATCCATTGCCTCAAACTTTCTAGCATAAAAAATTTATTAACTAACAAGAGTTTAGGCCATCTCGCTTAATGCAATCTTTACAACAACTCTGTGAGAGAACCAGGGAGATATAATGAGGTAGAGGAAAGTGGAGAAGAAGGACCTCTGATTTGTAGCCTATGCTAATTCCCATAACATAAACACTCTCATTCTGGACAATTTCAAGCTACCTACTTACAGTTACTGAACACAAAGTTAATACAGGTGTCATGCCATTACAGCATATTTCCACCACAGAGAAATAATAACCTCAATAATAAATACCCTCAACAATATAGGTAACAGGTAGGTAACAGAGGACTGGGGATATAGCTCAGTTGGTAGAGTGCTTGCCTCGCATGCACAAGGCTCTGGGTTCAATCCCTAGCACCACAGAAAAAAAGAAAAGAAAAGGATATAGGTAACAGTAAAATGAAGTGAAATAATTAGGAAGTGTTTAAGTTTCAAGAATGTATCACTTTCGCTTATAATATAACTCATGTAAATGTTTACATTGTTTTGACATTAATAATAATTATTTGTAACAACCAACCAGGCTGCAAAATATTTTTAATTCATTTATCAGCTCTCAGGAGCTTGTATAAGCCAACTTCAGCACACTACAGAATTTAACAAATGGGTCTCTGAATTCTCACATAAGCATTTTACTACAAATACTAGAGTTAAACAAAATGAATATTAACAGCATATGCTACCTGAACCAAAGAATTCCTGTTACAGAAAGGTATCACTGCTGATGAAATTCTCAACAATATTTGCAATGTGAATAATAACAACAGTAGTCAAGTTTTTATCTTTTTGCTTGCTCTCTTGTAACAGATGGTTCATTCAACTTTATTTTGGGGATTCTATTTTCACTAAAATTGCACCTGGAACTACATACTAATGAGAATAGAACATTTGCCTCATAACTTCCATCAAATAGAATTACTCTGTTAAATGTGAAATTGCTTAATATGTTTTTTACCCCCAGTTTGGGGTAATCAGAGACTTAAAAAAATATTTCTCATGACAAAAAATCAGTACACCAAATGTGACAATACAACTGATCAAATCCTAATCATAGTAAAAGCCCCAGCCACTATAATCAAATTTTAACAAATGAAACAATATTAATAGAAAGAACTCAGTGCTGGGACTGGGAGTGTAGCTAAGTGGTAGAACACTTACCCGTCATGCATAAGGCCCTGGGTTCAATCCCTAGCATGAATGAATGAACGATACTTACTACTATATCTCTCAAAGAGTTAATTAGTTTATATATATCATTGTTTAAAAAATAACTCTTCAGTTCTCCTAGTTTAGATATTAAAGGATTCTTGCATTTGAAATTTCAAAATTAACTTTAATTCAAAGTGTACTGAGTACTTTCATTTCAAAATGTATTATTGGAGAAAGTACTGCTTGAGGTTGGAGGGATAATTTGATTAAGACTAAAATTTTATTATAACTCTATTTTGTATTAACTTGTAATTAATTTACAACTTACATAAATTGTAACAAATGGAACATACTCCAGTTAGAACTAGCCATCTCTTACTCCGTAATCCCACAGCACCTATCCATATTATAACTCCTGCCTCTGTGGTGGCTGTTCATTTTAAGGGTAACAATTGTTTCACCATAAAGCCTCATACACCCACATCAGCATCAGCCCACACTCAATATTCTACACACATTAGGTGCTGAAAATGCTGAAGAAAATGTTAGTTCCTCTAATGTAGACAATTATAAACTCTACTGAGCAATGGGATTAAGAGACAGGCAATTTATAAATATATAGATTAAATAAGTAATTAAATTTTAATAAAATAATCACCATGGTGGATGATTCCATTTTCTAATAATGCTTGTCCCAAGTGAACACCTTCTTCAGGCCTGTGAATCTCTCCAATTTCCAACAACCACGACACAAATTCACTGCAACAGAAAGCCAATAATAAAAGTAGAACAGTTCAATTCTCTTATTAAATAAGAACCATCCAAAAGAAAGGCTAAAGAAGTAAGTACATCCCATCCAAGTAAGGAAAAGAAGGAATAAAGGAAAGAAAAATAGAAAAATAAAGATATGACAAGGTAAAATAAACTATAATGGTTGAGATCATGTACTTTGCCATAGAACAAAGTGAATTTAAATTATGTCTCTTCTACCTGCTATATGATCTTGGGTTAGTCAATTAGCTCTCAGCCTCATTTTTCCATCATAACATAAGAATTATCAATGTGATGGTGCTGTCAAATGATTAAATGAGATGGTTTATGTCAGCACAGTGCCTAGCACACAGTGAGCTCTTATCAGGACTGACAAGTAAGTCGAGATGGTTGAGTAGCTAACCTGTAATTCTCCATTCAAATGTCACCAGATTCCTGAAAATGTCAAATTCAAAGGCAAGAAAGAGCCCATTTAAATACTGCTATAAAATAGGACTGTTGTTTTTAGAAATGGGAGAGGAGGTCAGAAAGAAAGTTAAGGAGTGGCTTTATCATGAGACCTACTCAGAACCAAGAAGATTCCAACAACACTATGCTAAAGGATCATGGTCCACTTGAGAAAGATCTGCAACTTGGCTGCATTAGATTGCTGTTAGGGAAAAGGCACAGCTAACATACTAAACCTATCCTATGTATCAGGTGCTCTAGCAATACATCCATATGAAATAATGTTGGTTAATGGTCAGAAAAACTTTCTCTTGCAATAAGAACAAATATGACCTGGGCCAAATTTCTAGTTTTGTCCCCCTAGACACCTGCTCACCTAGTGAAGGTGGTGTCAGCACTACTATGGTAAAAATGACCTAATGGTTCAATCGCATGCCTATAAAAACCTGGTAGGAAAGTCATAGCATGAAGTGACTGTCTTATAGGTAGGCATATCCTTGCGGAGACATGGAAGTTATACCCATGGAGTTGTTAGAAGAGACACTGTCTTAGCCAGGCGCAGTAGCACATATCTATAATCCCAGCACTTTGGGAGGTTGAGACAGGAAAATTGCGAGTTCAAAGCCAGCCTCAGCAACAACAAGGCACTAAGCAACTCAGTGAGACCCTGTCTCTACATAAAACACAAAATAGGGCTGGGGATGAGGCTCAGTGGTAGAGTACCCCTGAGTTCAATCCTCAGCACAGAGAAAGAGAGAGAGAGAGACTGTCCTTTTTTGCTGCACAGGGCTTCTATGTCAAGCTGATCCAGATCTGCTCTGCTCTTTGCATTAGAGTTATCACCGGGAGGGATGACAACACAGCATAGCAGCCAGGACCTATGTCACTGAGGATGGCTGTATGGCCTGCTCTGAGGGCCATTCTTCCTGAAGAAGGAAGTCCAGCATGCTCTGCAGGAAGGCAGTTTCCTGGCCCACATATTCCTGAGTTGAGGGTTGAGGACAGATGTGGCCTATGGTTGTTCTGTATGTCCCCACAGCTAGTTTAAAAGACATGCTGATGGCCACTGTGGGTTAGCACTGCAATCATCTCTATGTTTCCACAAGAAACAGAAACTTAACTTTCCCAAATCACATGACTAGCCAGTGACAGGACCAGGATTTGAACTGATAAGGCATGATAGCGGTCCTTGCTTTGAATTCCTATTTCAGTCTACTTTAATGGACTCAACATTGAAAAACTATAGGGACTTGTTGAGCTCCCTGATCCACAGTTTCTGCATCTTTGAAAAAGTATGAAGGCATTTAACTCCCATGTATGTATTAGACTACCAGAAATTATATACTGAGAAAGAGGCCAGCATAGAGTCTAGCCTAAGGAGAACTACCTGAAGGAGATACCCTGCTCACTGCTTTTGTACTGATTAAACCAGACTCCCACTTAACACTGTCTGCAAAAAACAAATGAAACATCGCCAATGCTGCCTGGCCCCTCACATGACTCACTGGTTTAGGCTTTTCATCTATTTCCCTTTACCCTGAACCCAGCTGTCTAAATTCCAAATTGATTGGGAGTTTGGACCGTTTGCCTTCAGCTCTCCAGTATTTTCTAATCTGGATGAGTGTCACCTCTGACTTTCAGGCCTTATGTACGTTTCCATGTCAAACCCACCATCCTGTCCCCTACAAGCACATCAGCTTTCAGGCCACTCCCTGCCTCGCCTCAACCTCCACTTGACTCTCAGAACATGGTATACCAGAAATTATTAAAGTCATAGATAAATAGATAGATGCTTTAAGTTATCTAGTTGGGATCTTGGCTCTCTCATCCATTCCCTCATCTAGCTATGGCTCAGGAAATGTAGATCATAAAGAAGTATTCAGAAATGCTTAGGTAATATTTTTAAAAGGAAACAAATAAGTAAAGGTAAGTTAACATGTAATATAGTAAACAGGAAAGAAGTGTATGCACCCAGGTTACCAACCCTACCTTCCAAGGAAGCATTTAGGGAACGTAGTCAATTTCCTTTTTCTGTCTTTGATCAGATTTCCTTGTTTGCACATCATTTTATAAAGTTTCTCACCCTGTTCAGAGATCATTACCCAGGTGTCTTGCTCCATTCCTAATTGTAAACCTATCAAAAATGAGACAAAGAACTTGTAATTGAAAAAGTCTCTTTGTTCATTAGTTATGCCTTCATTAAACAAACATTTATTACATGTCTACTATGTGCTGGAGGGTATGGATACAGAACTCTGTAAGATTGGGCACAGTTTTCAAGAAGTTCAGGGTGTGCTAGGGAGATAGTTAAGACAAGATTCCCAGAGCATAGAGAACCTTTGTACAATCATGCCCCAATGAACACAGTTTAGCCAGTGGAGTGAGAGCAACAGGTAAGAGGAGCATTACCAGGCAGGGTGGCCCTGGGGATGCCCATGAGGGGAAAAGTGTGATACAATAGAGGAATACTCAGGGCACCACATCACTACTTGGGAAATGTTAAGAAATCTTTTGCAGAACGGTCATGTTTAAATGCACCATTACGAATAGGTATTACTACACAAAAAGAAAGTATTTGCAAGAGCTAACTAATGTCAAGCAACACAGAGGCCCTAGAGTCCTGGGCTTTAGGCAAAAAGGCAGAAGATGTGCTGATGGGTTAGGCAGGGTGCTTACAGTTACAACTCGGAAGAGGGGGAAACAGCTAAGTGGTTTGATTAGCAGGAAAGGAAAGGCAGGGTAGTATAGGAAAATAAGTTGTGTTGCTTTGCAAACAAAGCTCAGAGGACAATGTGGAGACAAACTGAAGGGGGTTAGGATTTACAAAGTGGAAAAATGTTATAACTTGAATCTAGAATGTCCTCCCAAAAGCTTATATGTTGAAAGCATGTTCCCCAATGCAGCAAGGTTCAGGAATGGGGATTTTAGGAAAAGGCTGGATTATAAGAGCTGTAACCTCATTGGTGGATTAACAAATTTGATGGATTAATAATTTGAATGAACTACTGGATGGTAACTATAGGCAAGTGGGGCCATGGCTGAAGGAAGTACGTCACTGTTTTCCAGCTGACATGGGCTCAGCAACTTTCCTCTGCCACATCTTTTCACCATGACATTCTGCTCACCTCAGGCTGAAAGCAATAGAATAGGTTAACCGTGGGCCAAATCTCTGAAACCATGAGCCCAAAATAAATTTTTCCTCTTCTTCAAGTTGTTCATGTCAGGTATTTTGGTCCCAGCAACAAAAAGCTTACTAATACAGAGACCATTCAGAGGAAAGTGTGTAAGTTTAAGCAAGTCCAAGACCCTGCAAACCATAAGGGGCTCTAGAGCAAGAAAGATGAAATTGAGAAATAGGTAATGATAGGTCACACCAACTGATTAAATGTAGGTGTAAAGGAGAGAGAAGGAATCAGGATGTTCCAGGGATTGATGAGAGGAAGCAGATGGAAATGGGATACTTGCTGGGCAAACACATCCAAGCAAAAAGGAGTCCATTGTACTTAAGAGTGTTCAGTGGAATCCGGGGGTCAGTAGAATGCATGAGTATGGAGCCTGGGACAGAGGACAAGGCTGAACATGAGATTAAGAAACTGGCAGTGTAAAGTGGAAGTTAATCTACTGGGAATTGATAACCCTAGAAAGGAATCTATTTAGAAGCTAGTACCAAAGCTGAAATGATGGGACCAGTAACAATCAGCAGATAAGCCAGAGGAAAGACTGTTATATGAGAAATGTTTAAATTATTTTTAGTCTTCTAAGCTACAAAAATTTCTACTAAAATTTAATTTTTTTCCAATACAGGAGCCTTTAACATTTACCAAGAATAATGAATAATACCACAGGAAGAGAGCCTAATTTTGTATAATAATTTTATAAAACATGCTTTTTAAATTTTTTTTTTTTTTTTTTACTCTTTTGCTTTCAAGATTTTGTCTTGGGTATATCATAGTCATTCTAGAAAAAAACTTAAAAGTTTCCACTTGATGAAACATTCAGTTCTCCTTTGAATTTATTTGCTTTTCTACTTGAATTGACTGCTACATTCAACAAATCTTAGAGTCAGTTATGCATTTGTAACTTATAATTTTCTGTTGTGTTCTTCATCCATGATCAAAGGAATAAGGATTTGAAAATGCTTCGGAAATTCTTATACAGATGTGTATTATGAATATCTTAAAGTGGAAATTTTGTATATTCAAGGGGAAACACCTGAAGAGGGAAGAAGGCTCTTTTGTCCTGAAATTTCATTACCAAGAGTTCTGTTCCCAAATCTTCAGAAAGGTAATCAACAGTGCCATGGTTGCAAACTATTATGAAATCAATTGGTAAAGAAATGTAAGTATTTCTATTTCTGAGCTGAATTACACGTTTGCTTATAAATAAGCTTTACATGAGTGAATATTTCTAAACCAAGTATCTTTTGCAAATCTTTCTAAAACCATGAAACAAATTTTACCTAGAACTCCTCTAACTGAACAAGTTTTTACTGGTTACATTACATGATATTCAAGGACATTCTGAGAATATTTCAAGTTATATATAACTTTGGTCTCAGCAAAGTTTTATATATATATATATAGATAGATAGATAGATAGACAGATATAGATATATAGGCACTTTATATATATAAAGGCACTTTAAAATTAAGGAAATATATATAGAGAGAGCACCTTATTTTGTAATTAGGAAGCTAATATATGTAGTCAAGGAATTTATATTGCACTATTAAACATACAGAGAGGTCCTAAATATACAGAAAGGCCCTATGACACTACTATATATCTATATCTACAGAGATACAAATATCTATATCTGTGTGTATGCTTTTTAGAAGCTGGGAATCAAATCCATGACCTCACACATGCTAGGCAAGTGCTCTACTACTCAGCTACATCCCCAGCCCTCACTGTGATGTATTATTGAAGTCTGGTTAAAGGAAGACGTTGTAATCTGCTATACAGGCAGCAAGAATAATGTGCCAAGTAATAGAACGACTTTTAAAATAAGTGTAACTAAAAGACATTGTCATCTATACTATAATTACATTGCTAATTTAAACTTTCTCATTTATATTATTGACAATAGTTAATTATTCAAAAGGGTTTTAGGGTAGATCACATAGCACAACAAAGTGAATATTATTTGCCATCCACATTTTCATAACTTTTTCCGGTTATCTGCTCTGGTGCCAAGTTAGAGTCTTCACACACATACATACACACACACACAAAAATCACACTGCCTAATTCATACACCCACCTTTTCGTCGTTCTCTTTCTTTCAAAATAGCTTCAAACCACTCGTGCTTTTCTTCAGGTGTTTTGGCCATGCACACAAACCACTTATTTTTTGCTGTATTATGTATCTTCCAACCATTAACAACAATGTGTCCACTGCTGTGGAAGTCAGCTGGAAATTAATGGGCAAAGGCCAAATGACCAAAATATAAATGTACAATATCATATCACTATGATTGTTCAATTCATGAAAGTTTTGAAACCACAGAATTCTTCAAGATATTTTTGCTTTTGTATGAATACTTTACAAACTAAAGAAATGGTTATATGTTGGGTGCAGTCAGTGCTCAATTATGTAACTTTTCTAACTCATAACAACATATTAAATGAAATTAAACACTACAAACTAACGTTCATTTGCTCTATGTCCAAAAATATTGTTAAAGTATCTAAACCAATAAAAGACTTCAGGGACAGTCTGTACTCACAGAACAATCTTCTATTATTTAATAAACAGCACAGTAAGAATGAGAATAAGTTAATGGAACACACAACAAATACATTGACTGAAGCTGCAATAAAACAGAAACACAAATACCAAACCATTATCATGGCATGTAGTTAAAACATATTCTTTAAAACCATATTATCTCATATAATTTTCATGAACAAAGACTCAGAAAAAAAATTTCCTTGCAGATGAGTCCACATCAAATTGTTTTATTTGCTATCTTACCATAATTTTAACCCAACTGTAAAAGTGGATTTGCGAATGTCCCTAGCAAGCCCTCTATGGCAGTTCTCTGACCAACAGGTAGAGAACAGTGACAAAATTTGTAAGAAAACTTTACTGGCAAGATAGTGCATGCCACTGTGAAACAGATTCCAAGGTAGAATAATGAAGTTCAGAGTGCCATGTCACCATCTGCAGCAATTAAAGTGACAGTTATGGTTTAGATGTGATGTTCCCCAAAAGCTCACATGTGAAACAATGCAAGAAATTGGAGGAGAAATGATTGCGTTATACCTTAGCCTAGTCAGTGAGTTATGAACTAAAGAGGTAAAATGCGGCTGGAGGAGGTGGGAATTGGGGCATGGCCTTGGTGTATATTTTTGTATCTGGAGAGTAAAATCTGTCAGTCTGCTTCTTGATCACCCTAATGTAAGCTGCTTCCCTCTGCCACACACTCCACCATGATGTTCATGATGTTCGATCCCCGAGAAATGGAGCCAGATTTCTTTTCTTTCTTTCTTTTTTATTTTTGGTGGTGCTGGGGATTGAATCCAAGGCCTTGTGCATGCGAGGTAAACACTCTACCAACTGAGCTATATCCCCAGCTCCAGATTTCTATTCTGAAATTGTGAGCCCTCAAATAAACTTTTCCTCCTTACAGTTGTTCTGATCACATCCTTTAATCACAGCAGTAAAAAAGCTGATTAAAACAATGACCTCTTTCCCTTGTCTCCCTTGAAATTCATTGAGCAGCAATGGCTAATAGACCACAGAGAAGCCAGAAAAAGGGTAAAGGCGGCTTAGAAAATGACTTTATAGCACTTACACTGAGTTGGTGATTTTTCTCTCAAATGATTGATTTTCCTTAGTAAATTTTGAATAGAAGCAGATGTTCTTAGCACTCAGTTTCTGACAATCTGGTTCTCACAGTCTTTACTAATGCCCAAATCATCACACATTACCTGCTCTTAGACACATTATACCCAAAACACATCATCGAATGATGTAGAGTTGTGGGTCTTTCAAACTCCCAGGTTACATTTGGATTAGAATAGAATTATATTAGACATTGTAATTGTTGTACTTTTCTTCTTCCTTTTACATATTTGATTCACATTTATACTCTTTGTAAAGTAACAGAACCTCATAATACACATCAGGTTAACTATTAATGGGCAGAGGGAAAATAAAAATTATTACTTTATAGTTAAACTCTGAACTCTCCTTAATAGCTACAAAAATAAAAAACTAAGAAATTATAATTAACTGGTAAAAAAAAAAATTGTTCAGTCGGGCGCGGTGGCACGTGCCTATAATACCAGCACTTTGGGAGGCTGAGACAAGAGAATCATGAGTTCAAAGCCAGCCTCAGCAATGGCGAGGCGCTAAGCAACTCAGTGAGACCCTGTCTCTACATAAAACACAAAATAGGGCTGGGGATCTTGCTAAGTGGTAGTCAAGTACCTCTGAGTTAAATCCTCAGTATCAAGAAAAAATTGTTCAAAAAAATTTCAGATTGTACATGTTAACAACCAGCCCCACCCCTGATGATTTGTCTCCTTATAAGACCAGTAGCCATGATTACCTAAGTGAACCTTGTACTGCACTTTAAAAGATCCCATATTTCCACTAGGTTTATTACCCTTTTAGCATAACTCTAGATGAAGAAAATCAAACTAGGCACATGTAGACTATGTAATAAACATTGGACCTATTATTTTTGTTTGTGTGGGGGGTGGCAATACAGTGGTGCTTAAATACTGAGCCACATCCGTGGCTATTTTTATTTTTTATTTTGAGACAGGGTCTCAATAAATTGCTGAGGCTGGACTTGAACTTACAATCCTCCAGCCTCAGCCTCCTCAGAAGCAGAAATTACAGGCATATGCCACTGCATCTGGCTGGACATACTTTAAAATCAGCACAACAAATTCCTTCCACAGAGCACAAAAGAAAACTAGTTCATACACCAAAATCATCAAGGCAACACTCCTGACATGCACAGGTGTATGCCCTGGGCAACCACATCTAGAACCTGGGCCTTCCTTCCTTCCTCTCCTGGGTTATTCTAGCCATGTCACTGCCTTCTTCTCACTACGCTGGCTCTTACTTTAATATTTTTCATCATGTCACATTTAGCTCAGAACTCTTTAGTGTCTTCCACTGACTCAAGTCAAAATACTTAGATTTTGCTTTAGAGATTCTTCTGTGCCTGAAGCTGAGCATTGATGGAAATAATGATCATTGTTCCTGAAATCGGCAGAACTGAAAACCAACTTGGAACTAGACTTTTAGGATCAGATATGCATCATCTGGCACACCCACTGTGAAAAGATGCCCACCAGTCTGGGAATACTCACTAACTGCCGAAATAAACCACTCCTGAATTAGTTTCCCAGAAAGATAAACTTTGGGTAAAAAACTTTTATCTTTTTAACCAAAAAGCTTTTCAAATAAAGTCTCCTTCCTTGCCTTTATACCTTACCTCTCAACTTAATTGAACTGTCTGGGCTGTGAGCAGCCAGACTTGGGTCCTGTAACATCCCCACTCAATCTAGCTGAGAACACTTTTCACAATGTGTAATGTTTCTACCAGTCTGATCTTGTCTATTGCTTTCCTGGTTGTCCTCTAACTACTGATGCACTCTCCAGTTAGGGTTCTCATGAAACCACCCCATTCTCCTCTACTGCACAGATTATTTCCCTTTTTAAACTGTGCACCCTCCCACAGCCCTGTGCAGAAGCCCAGGCCCAGGTCAAGCCCAGGACTATGCCTTGCTGACCTATATAAGAGTCCAGGCACAGGACCACCTCTGTGCAGAACAGAGTACCAAGCTGTGGATCCACATTTACCAACACATTGTTCCCCTGGGATACTACAGTCATCATCATAGCCCTCCCCACGTAGTAGCCTCCATCTTGGGACAACAGGGCCTGGAAGCAGCTGCCCAACATGCACAGCATGCCATCTCCAAACAGGCAGCCAAAGCCATTGTGAGGCCCACCCCTTCAGCTCCATCTTTGAAAGTGGCTGCATCCATTTTGAGACACCCTCACACTATCTTGAGTTACCTCCTCTACTACCGCCACCATCTTTAGTTGCAGTAGCATCCATCTAGGGACACTGGCCAGGGAATGGAAAACCAACATCAAGGTGATGTACAGGTAAACTGCAGGGTCACTACGAGATTATATGGCAGAAACTGCAGTACCTCAGATCTGCACTGCAAGACAGGAACACACACAGGCAACATGAAAAAACATGAGAAGAAAGTGCCCCAAACAAACCAAGATACTACAATAATAGAAACCATTGACAGTGCAGTTGATGAAATGTCAGAAAAAGAGTTCAGAATGTACTTAATTAAAATGATCTGTGAATATAAGAATGAATTAAGTGAGCATATACAGGCAAAAATGGATCACGCCAACAAAGAAATAAGAGAGCAAATACAGGTAGCAAAAGAATACTTCAAGAAAGAGCTAGAGATTCTGGGGAAAAAAAAATCCTTGAAATGAAGGAAACAATACCCCCCTCCAAAAAAACACTCAATAGAAAGCATCACCAACAGACTAGGTAACTTGGAAGACAACTTCAGATAATAAAGATATAACATACAATCCTGAAAATGAAGTTGACCACACAGTGAAGATGGTAAGAAACCATGAGAACATACAAGAATTATGGGAGCTGGGTGTGGTGGTGCACATCTGTAATCCCAGTAGTTTGGGAGGCTGAGACACAAGAATTGTGAGTTCAAAGCCAACCTCAGTAACAGCAAGGTGCCGAGAAACTCAGTAAGACCCTGTCTCTAAATAAAACACAAAATTGGGCTGGGGATATGGCCAAGTACCCCTGAGTAGTCAAGAACCTCTGAGTTCAATCCCCAGTCCAAAATCTAAAAAAAAAAAGAATTATGGAATAGCATCAAAAGACCAAAACTAAGATTTATCAGGATAGAGAAGGGTACAGGAATTCAAACCAAAGGAATACACATTCTCATCAATGAAATAATATCAGAAAATTTCCCAGACACGAAGAATGATTAGAAGTATCAAATGCAAGAGGCTTACAAGACACCAAATGCACAAAATTACAACAGATCTACACTAAGGCATATCATAATGAAAAGGCCTAGCATACAGAATAAGGATAGAATTGTAAAGGCCACAAGAGAGGGGAATCAGATTACATCAGATTACAATCAGATTACAAGGGGACACCAATTCGAATCTCAGCAAATTTTTCAACCAAGACCCTCAAAGCCAAGGAGATCCTGGAACAACAAATACCAAGCTCTGAAAGCAAATGGATGCAACCAATAATTTTCTGTCCAGCAAAATTAAGCTTCAGATTTGATGACAAAATAAAAACCTTTCATGATAAACAGAAGTTAAAAGAATTTACAGTGAGAAGCCTGCACTAGAGAACATTCTCGGCAAAATATTCCATAAGGTAGAAATGACAAACAACAATGAAAATCAGCAAAGGGAGGAACTACACTAAAAGAATGGCCCATCAAAAGAGAAATCAAGTTAAAAACCAAAAATAAACCAAAATGACCAGGAATATAAACCATGGCTCAATAATAACCCTGAATGTAAATGGCCTAAACTCATCAATTAAAAGACATAGACTAACAGATTGGATTTAAAAAAGGCCCAACAATAGCTGCCTTCAAGAGACTTAATCTCATAAGAAAAAGACATCCACAGACTGAAGGTTGAAAGGGTAGGAAAAAATATATCACATGGACCACATAAATAAGGAAGAGTCTCCATCCTCACATCAGATGACGTGGACTTCAAACCAAGGTGAGTGAAGAGGGATAAAGAAGGACATTTCATGTTGCATAAGGGAATCACACATCAACAAGACATAACAATCATAAATATCTATTCCCCAAACAATGGGACATCTATGTATATCAAACAAACCCTTCTCAACTACAAGAATCAAATAGACCACAACACAATAATACTTGGTGACTTTAACACAGCTCTCTCACCACTGGATAGGCCTTCCAAACAGAGAAACTATAGAACTCAATTAAACAATCAATAATTAACAGACATATAGAATATTCCATCCATCAACAAGCGAATAAACTTTTTTTCTAAGCAGCACATGGATCCTTCTCTAAAACAGACTAATGTTATGCTACAAAGCAAGACTTAGAAATACAAAAAAATAGAGATACTACCCTATTTTCTGTCTGACAAAAATGGAATGAAATTAGAAATCAATGATAAAATTAAAAATAGAAGCTACTCCAGTAACTGGAGACTAAATAGTATGCTATTGAATAATACATGGGTAACAGAAGATATCAGGGAGGAGATAAAAAATTCTTAGAGGTAAAGGAGAACTCTGATACAACATATCAAAATATCTGGGACACAAGCCGGGCACAGTGGTGTGCGTCTCTAATCCCAGCACTTTGGGAGGCTGAGACAGGAGAATCACAAGTTCAAAGCCAGTCTCAAGCAACTCAGTGAGACCCTGTCTCTACATAAAACACAAAATAGGGCTGGGGATGTGGTTCAATGGTCAAGTACCCCTGAATTCAATCCCCGGTACTAAAAAAAAATCTCTGAGCATTATGAAGGCAGAGGAAAGTTCATTCCATTAAGCTCATCCATTAAAAGAATAAAATGTCAACAAATAAACAACCTTACATTACATCTCAAACCCTAAACAAAAAAGAACAAATCAACACCAACAATAGTCGAAGACAGGAAATAATTAAAATCTGGGTGGAAATTGATGAAATTGAAACAAAAGAAACAATTCAAAAAAATGAGAAAACAAAAAGCTGGTTCTATAAAAAAATAAATAAAATTGACAAACTCTTAGCCACTCTAACAAAAAGAAGAGAGAAAACCCAAATTACTAAAATTCACGATGAAAAAGGACATATCACAACAGACACTATGGAAATACACAAGACAACGAGAAACTATTTTGAAAATTTATACTCCAGTAAAATAGAAAATCTTGAAGACAACAACAACTTTCTAGAGGCATATGACACAAACTGATTCAGGAGGACATACACCTTTTAAACAGATAAACTTCACATAAGAAAATAGAAGAAGCCATCAAAAGCCTACCAAACAAGAAAAGCATGGGACCAGATGAATTCACAGCTTAGTGCTACAAGACCTACAAAGAAGAATTAATGCCAATACTCCTCAAATTATTCCATGAACTAGAAAAGAAGAGAACCCTTCCAAACTCATTCTATGAGGCAAGTATCATCCTCATAACAAAACCAGGCAGAGAAACATCAAAGAAAGAAAATTTAACACCAATATCCCTGATGAACATAAATGCAAACCTCAATAAAAATCTGGAAAACTGCATACAATAACATTTTTAAATATATAGTGCACCATATCAAGTGGGGTTTATTCCAGAATGCAAGGTTGGTTCAACATACAGAAATCAATAAATGCAATTCATTACATCAATAGACTTAGAGTCAAGAATCATTGATTATATCCATTGATGCAGAGAAAGCATTTCATAAAATACAGCATTTCTTCATGTTCAGAACACTAGAAAAATTAGGGATAGTAGGAATATAACTTCAACATTGTAAAAGCTATCTATGCTAAACCCAAGGCCAACATCATTCTAAATGGAGAGAAATTGGAAGCACTCCTTCTAACAACTGGAAAGAAGACAGGGATGCCTTCGTTCACCACTTCTATTCAACATGCTCCTTGAAACTAGCCAGAGCAATTAGACAGAAGAAATTAAAAGATATGACACACAGGAAAAGAAGAATTTAAAATATCAGAGCTGGGGTTATGGCGCAGTGGTAGCGTACTTGCCTGGCATATGTGAGGCACTGGGTTTGATCCTCAGCACCACATAAAAATAAAATAAAGATATTCTGTCCGCCTACAACTAAAAAATAAATGTTTGAAAAAAATAAAATAAAATAAATAAAATAAAATATCATTATTTGCCACCAACATAATTCTACACTTAGAGGATCAAAAACAGTCCACCAGAAAATTTCTAGAATTAATAAATGAATTCACGCAAAGCAGCAGGATATAAAATCAATACCCATAAATCAAATGTGTTGCTATACATCAGTGATGAGTCCTCTGAAAGAGAAATTAGGAAAACTACTACATTCAAAACAGTCTCAAAAAAATAAAATAAAATACTTGGAAATCAATTTAACAAAAAAGGTGAAATATTTCTACAATGAAAACTACAGAACTCTAAAGAAAGAAATTGAGGGCTGGGGTTGTGGCTCAGTGCTTGCCTAGCATGCATGAGGACTGGGTTCGATTCTCAGCACCACATACAAATAAATAAAATAAAGATCCATTGACACTAAAAAATACTAAAAAAAAAAAAAAAAAAGTAAAGAAAGAAATTGAAGATCTTAGAAGATGGAAAAATCTCCCATGCTTTTTTTTTTTTTTTTGGGTACTGGAGATTGAACTCAGGCACTCAACCACTGATCCACATCTCCAGCCCTATTTTGTGTTTTTTTATGTAGAGACAGGGTCTCATTGAGTTGCTTAGCGCCTCGCCATTGCTGAGGCTGGCTTTGAACTCATGATTCTCCTGTCTCAGCCTCCCTAAGTGCTGGGATTACAGGCTTGCGCCACCGCGCCCGGCTTCCCATGCTCCTGAATAGGAAGAATTAATATTGTCAAAGTGGACATACTACCCAAAACACTATACAGATTCAATGCAATTCCAAATAAAACCCCAATGTTATTCCTTATAGAAATAGAAGAGGCAATCATGAAATTCATTTGGAAAAATAAGAGATCCAGAATAACCAAAGCAGTCCTTAGCAAGAAGAGTGAAACAGGAGGCATCACAACACCAGACATTGAACTATACTACAGAGTTACAGTAACAAAAACAGCATGGTACTGGCACCAAAATAGACATGTAGACCAATGGTACAGAATTGAAGACACAGAGACAAACCCACATACATATAGTTATCTCATACTAGACAAAGGTACCAAAAACATACATTAGAGAAAATATAGCCTCTTCAATAAATGGTGCTGGGAAAATTGGAAATCCATATGCAGCAAAATGAAACTGAACCCCTATCTCTCACCATGAACAAAATTCAACTCAAAGTGGATCAAGGACCTAGAAATTAGAACAGAGACTCTGCACCTAATAGAGAAAAACATTGGCCCAAATATTCATCTCATTGGATCAGGCCCCGACTTCCTTCACAAGACTCCTAAAGCACAAGAAATAAAATCAAGAATCAATAAATGGGATGGATTCCAACTTAAAAGCTTCTTCTCAGCAAAAGAAATAATCAGTGAGGTGAAGAGAAAGCCTACGTTTGGGGAGCAAATTTTATATATACATATACATATATTTTTTTAAGTTGTTGGTGGACCTTTATTTTTTTCACTTATTTATATGTGGTGCTGACAATCCAACCCAGTGCCTCATGCACACTAGGCAAGCGCTCTATCACTGAGCCACAATCCCAGCCCTGGGAGCAAATTTTTGCCACATCCAGGATATATAAAGAACTCAAAAAACTCAACACCAAAAAAACAATTAACACAATCAATAAATGAGCTAAGGAGCTGAACAGACACTTCTCAGAAGATATACAATCGATCAACAAGTATATGAAAAAATGGTCAACATCTCTAGCAACTAGAGAAATGCAAATCAAAACTACTCTAAGATTTCATCTCATGCCAGTCAGAATGGCAGTTATCAAGAACACAAACAACAAGTGTTGGTGAGATGTGGGGGAAAAGGCATACTCATACATTGCTGGTGGGATGGCTACTTGGTGCAACCACTATGGAAAGCAGTATGGAGATTTCTTAGAAAACTTGGGATGGAACCACCATTTGACCCAGCTATCCTACTCCTTGGTCTATACCCAAAGGACTTAAAAACAGCATATTACAATGACGCAACTACTTCAATGTTTATAACAGATCAATTCACAATAGCTAAACTGTGGAACCAACCTAGATACCCTTCAATGGATAAAGAAACTGTGCTATATATAAACAATGGAATATTAAAATACTGAGCATTAAAAGAGAATAAAATTATGCCATTTGCAGGTAAATGGATGGAGTTGGAGAATATAATGCTACGTGAAGTAAGCCAATCCCCCAAAACCAGAAGCAGCATGCTTTCTCTGATAAATGTATGCTAATCCGTAATGGGTTGTGGGCATGGGAGAGTGGAGGAACTTTGGATGGGGTACACTGAAGGGGGAAAGGGGACATGGGGGTAGGAAAGATGGTGGAATGAAACAGACATCATTACCCTAGGTACAAAAAAAAAAAAATCTCAAACAGAAAAAAAAAATTGTGTTTTATTTGACCTAAAAATAAAATAAAATAAAGTGTGCACCCAACTCTTCCATGAACCAAGCCTGACTACCCAAGCCTATGCAATCAAACTTTCTTGGAAATCATACAGCTAACCTCAGGACCAGACAAGTAGGCAAGGGAGTGATTGCATGTGGCTATTGTTCCAACAGACAGAAACCTAGGTCATTAATTGACTGTCAAATCTATCTCAAATTACAGGATAATTGCTGCATTAATAATATTTTGAAAGAATATCCTCCTTCATACAACAATTTTAAATGAAAAAATGATATTACTTTTTAAAGTATACATGCTGATTGCTATTATGCCATTTTTAAAATATGAAAATTTAAATATACATATATAGACATGATTATACACATACACAGATATAAACAATGCACATATACATATAACAGGCCTCAAAAGGTAGTACACCTACTTCATAAATCTATCATAATTACAAATTATTTTACAAAATAAGTAACTGCTTCTTGTTTACTTCAAAAGATAGAGCTTCACACCAGCCTCAGCAATGGCGAAGCGCTAAAAGCAACTCAGTTAATCTCTGTCTCTAAATAAAACACAAAATAGGGCTGGGGATATGGCTCAGTGGTCGAGTGCCCCTGAGTTCAATCCCCAATACCATAAAAAAACCAGCCAAAAAACAAAAACAAGATATAGCTTCATGATTTCAATTATAGCATATTGTTCAATATAGTCAAAATAAGAACTAACCTTATCCATAAAGAACACTCAAAGATTACGGGAATGCAAAACAGTGCTTTGTCCATAGTAGGATTTTAAAAATATATATATTACTTACAAAAATAATACTTTCTCAAATGCAACACAGAAATTCACAAGCATCAGTGGATCTAAAATATTAATGTTATAAAGAATAAAGAGTGTCAAAAAAACTGAATTAAAAGTGATTAACTGGGCTGGGTGGTAGAGTGTTTGCCTTGCTTGCCTTGCTTGCATGAGGCACTGGGTTCGATCCTCAGCACCACATAAAAATAAATAAAATAAAGATACTGCATCCATGTACAACTAAAAGAAAGAAAACATACTTTAAAAAAATTGATTAACTTGAGTATCCAAGTTTGGTAGTCTCTAAAGTCACTGATTTCTTTCAAAATCAAAAAAATCCAAGGGGCATACCGGAACATGTCATTAATTGCTCAAAGCTAAACAGTTTACAAATTTTCACTCTTAATTCAGCCCAGTTTCATTTAATGGGATGGGTTTTCATTTAATGGGGTTTATCCAAAACTGATACACTAGAAATCTTAGCAAACATGTTGGTATCATTTCAATATTTTCACATTGCAATAAGATGGAAAATATCGAAGTATTATATACATTGACAAAGAAACAGAAGAAAGTGCCAAAATACCTATTTAAAACAATAAGTAATTGGTGTCTACATAATGTTGTCAGCCCTCATTCTGGTAACAACACTGTAAATATATCAATTTCAAAAGGAAAACTTTAAAATTATACTTTACTCATGAATAGAATATTTAATATTGTATAACAAGTTTTTGTAATAATTTGTCTTTTTATCAAATAATAGCAGACATTTTCCTGGCATCCATAATAGCACAGGACATTATTTTTGACAACAATAAATACATAAACAAAGATTCTAATTGACTTTTCCTTATAATATTAAAAGCAGCTCATTTCTCAAACTTTTTGAATTCTTAAATAATCCCCTTAAATTAATGTTCAAATTTTCAGTGTATCAGAAAGTAAGTATTATGCTCTTAGCCCTCTTTTCAATGTTGTAAAGTTATCTAACTTTTTAATTAAGAATATATTTGAAGAGCTGGAGTTGTGGCTCAGTGGTAGAGCACCTGCCTCCCATGTGTGAGGCCCTGGGTTCGATTCTCAGCACCACATATAGAGAATTGAATAAAACAAAGATCCATCAACAATTAATATAAATATTTTTTAAAAAAAGAATATATTCAAAGGCTGGGGTTGTGGCTCAGTGATACAGTGCTTGTCTAGCACGTGTGAGGCACTAGGTTTGATTCTGAGCACCGCATATAAAGAAATAAAGTCCACTGACAACTAAAAAAAAATTTAAACAAAAAGAAAAAAATATATTTGATGTAGCCTATGGGATAATATTATAATTGCTGAGGTAATTTTGGTTTACTCAATTAACCATTAGGCAACAATTTAAAACTATGTTTATTTGGCAATAAAACATGAAGATAACACTTTAAATGAAAAAGGACAAAAAATTACAGTTCATGGTCTTACACAGTTTAAAATCTACACATAAAAAGGGAAATTGAAGAAAGTATTTGTAAAATACCATGTAGAAACAAGACTTAATTGTATAAACGATATGTTTAATATCTTACCACAGTTTCAGGTATTTATGTTAAAAATGAAGAGTGGAATTTTTTCTTTAAAAAATCTTTCTTTTGCTAGGCACAGTAGCACATGCCTGTAATCCCAGGAGGCTGAGATAGGAGAATCATGAGTTCAAAGCAACTCAGTGAGACCCTGTCTCTAATTAAAAACACAAAATAGGAATGGGGATGTGGCTCAGTGGTTGAGTACCCCTGAGTTCAATCCCTGGTACCAAAAAATCTTTCTTTTAAAAAGACTTAAGGCAGGGCGCAGTGGTGCACGCCTGTAATCCCAGCACTTTGGGAAGCTGAGACAGGAGAATCTCAAGTTCAAAGCCAGCCTCAGCAATGGCAAGGTACTAAGCAACTCAATAAGACTCTGTCTCTAAATAAACACAAAACAGGGCTGGAGATGTGGCTCAGTGGTTGAGAACCCCTGAGTTCAATCCCTATTACCAAAAAAAAGAATATCTTAAGAATAAGAAATGTCGGGTATAGTGAGAAGATGGCGGAATAGAGGGTTTGCTTCCGTAGTGACTTCCTGGTGTGAACCAAGAAAGGCAGAGCAGCAGCTTTTTAGCAAAGTTGGGGTTGGGAGATCTGCAGGATGCAGTGGCACACGCATGTAATCCCAGTGGCTCAGGAGGCTGAAGCAGGAGGATTGCGAATTCAAAGCCAGTCTCCGCAAAAGCGAGGCACTAAGCCACTCATTGTATCTCTAAATACAATACACAATAGGGCTGGGGATATGGTTCAGTGGCCAAATGAATGCCCCTGAGTTCAATCTCTGGTACCCTCAAAAAAAAAAGAAATAGGGGAGATTTTACTGGAATTTAACACTGACACTCCAAACAGATGGGGGAGGAGAATACAGGGGGGCACTAGCAGGAGCACCCTAAGCCTGACCATCCCCAGTCCACCCCCACCTGCTGCCATCTCAGGGTGGTCCCTTGCCCAAGTCGAGCTTGCATAGTGGTGATGGTGGGGACATCCACAGCTCCTCTGGCCCAAGCCCTACCCCTCTCCAGCTCTGGAAGGGGGCTGCCTGGGATAGGGGGTTCCTGGCATGGGGCCAAAAGCTCTCCACCACAAAACCCCTCGCAATCAGCCTGGGTGGCATGGTCTCCAGTACTCAGGACAAGATTTGCCATATCTGGGAGCTGAGGAAGCCCTCCAAGGTCCAGACACCTAATAAATAGTGTGTAATGTTAAAAGTAAGAAGATTGGGGCTGGGATTGTAGCTCAGTGGTAAAGCGCTTGCCTTGCATGCATGAGGCACTGGGTTCGATCCTCAGCACGACATAAAAATAAATAAAGATATGTGTCCATCTACAACTAAAAAAAATATTAAAGAAGAAGAAGATCGGCAGGCTGAGGTTATGGCTCAGTGGTAGCGTGCTCTAGCATGCGTGAGGCACTGGGTTCAATCCTCAGCACCACATAAAAATAAAATAAAAGACTTTCTGTTCACTTATAACTAAAACATAAATATTTTTTTAAAAAACGTAAAAAGATTGGGGACTGGAGATCAGATAGAACAAAACAAGAGAAAAATGCCCAGCCCCATAGCTGCCTTAGTGATTAGAGGCAAAAAGCCAGAGAGAGCTGTCCCTAGGTGAAGTCAGTAAAGCAATAAATTAAAGGAACCCCCATTCTTGGGAAGACCAAGGCATGTCGGGGTACAGAGAGTTCTGTGCCGCACACTATCCGTGAGCAGGAAAGAAGCCGCCATCTCTCCCTTGGTGTGCGGAGAACAGCAGAAGGAACCATTTTGCCGCTGCGGCACGGAGGTCAACAGCTAGGGAAGCTGATTACTGGCAGACCCAAGTCTGGCTCAAAAAACAAGCCTGGCAAACCCACACTGCATGACAGAGAGTGTGCCTAAGTGACCAGGAGAAAATCAAACATGGAGAGAGGTTTATACAAGGGAATAATGGTCGCAGCAACCCACCTGGCTTCCTCCTTCCCTTCCAATCCAGCTGCTTCCAAGACGGGCTGGGAGAGAAGCACCTGACCAGGAATTCCAAAGCGCAGAAGCAGGAGAGATCAAGTTCTGATGCTGAATCAGACACCAGGAATTGTGGGGTCCACAGGTGAAGTAGCAGCCTAAGAACAGGCTCCTACACCACACGAGTGGAATCCAAAGGAAGACTCCTGGCTGCACTCTTCCAGCATAGACCCGCAATGGCTGGGCCCTGGAAGTGCACTGATGTAAAATCTCCAGCCAATTGGCACCAAGAACAGAGATCGGACCATACTTGGGCCTACACACAGCCTCCAGAAGTTCCACCTCCAGGATGAACCCTCTCACCCTAGCAACCCCACCAATCCTGAGGGTGGAGCTAGCATCCTAGACTAGACAACCTCACCTACCTGCTGAGAAGGAAATTCGAGAAACTTCTGAACTCCAATGGAACCAACTGTTCAATTTTTCATAGAGATTATTTTTACTTTTCTGTTTTTCTCTCACATTACTACCATTTTTAAAACCAAGTTTTTTCATGCGTCAGTTTATTGCGGAATGAAATGTCTGAATAGTATATTACCAGTTTGTTGTGTATTCTTTTTACTTTTATCTATTTTAAATTTTTAAAAATTTTTACATTATATTTTTCCTCTCATTTATCTTCCCCTTGATTCTCTTTCTCTTTTCCCCTAACAACCAACCTCTATTAATCGCTCTTTCACTCTTCCCATAATTTTATACTTGTCTTTTCTCCACCTTCCTCATAAAAATCACATCCTATACCACTTCTGTTCTCGTTTTTCCACCATTTGAAACTTTAAACCCTTTTGCAAACGTACTGTTTATATTGTAGACAATAATTGAACACATCATTTTCGTTTATTGCAATAAAATTGTAGATGCCTTTACAGGAGCTATTTGGTTTAAGGATGCATATTGTTTGCATTTGGGTGCTGTTATTATTTGTCTCCCCCTTAAAGACAAGGTATTAAAAACTATATGTAAACAAGGTAGAAACTGTACTACCTCAGATCCATGCTGCTAGACAGGTAACACACAAACAACATGAAGAAAAAAGGGGACAAGTTGCCCCAAACAAAGATGCTCCAATAACAGAATCCATTGACAACACAGTAGAAGAAATGGCAGAGGAGTTTAACGTGTGTATAGTTAGGTGTGGCAGATCTCACACACTGCCTCCATTCTGCTGCTGTGCCGCTGCCTTGCCGCACTGTGCCGCTGTGCCGCTGGGGCTACCGCTCCACGATGCGGCCACCGCTCCGCCACCACTCCAACATCATGCTGCCGCAGCCGCCCAGACCACTGCCACCCCAACTGCCACACCAAGGTGGCCCTGCTGCCGCCCCGACAACATGGATGCTGACGGCAACATCCATGTCACCCCAACACCACCGCCCCAGCACTGCTGCACTGCGTGGCCCCAACGCCGCTGCGCCGCGGCCCCAACGCCACCCTGTGGACGTTCTGAGCACTGCGTCATGTCACGCCACAAGCTCCCCATCTCCTAATATGGGGCTTCCCTGACCGCCGCCATTTTGGGACACTGCAGCTGCCACCGTAGCCCCATCGACATGGTAGCCTCCACCTTGGGACACCGAACAGGGCCTGGAAGCAGCTGCCTGCCACAGCACAAACCATCACAGCGTTGCATCTCTGAACATGCTGCCCAACACCACTGCATAGCCCACCCTCAATGCCCCCTCTCTGAAAGTGGTTGCCTCCATCCTGGGACACCTCTGCCGCTATATTGAGTTGCCTCTGCTGCTGCCATCAACATCTTTAGTTGGGACAGCTTCCATCTTGGGACACCAGCCAGGCCCTGAAAGACAATCACGAAAGTCCCTGCAGGCTTGGTTACACCTGAGGTCTCCCTTCTAGATGTGCTAATAGCCACCATCTTGCTGCAGAGGCAGGAGAGATTCTTGCACAGGGTTGGTATGTTGGAAGAGGGTGTGAGGGTATCTTGATCCCGACTTGCCCAGCCAACCAGCCCAGCACCCACCAGGTTCCCAGGGCCAACTCAGGCGGCACTTTCTGGGGCCTGACATCAGCCTGGGCTCTGACTCCCTCCTCAATCTGGCATCCATCAATCACCTGGTCCTACCAGTTTGGCTATCAGCATGACCTTCCAGCTCCCCAGTCACCAGTTTCCCAACACTCCCACACTCCCACACACATCCCCCACACACAGCCAGACTCAGTGTTTTGCAGGTATGTGGCTGGCCTGTAGCCCTCAATGCCTGATTCTGATCTTCCCAATACAGAACAGCTCTCCATGACAGGTGCACAGGTTCCGTGCTCAGCCCTCAGGACCTCCAGAGAGAGAGGTTCCTGATTGGGAAGTCAAAAGGGCAGTGGTAGGGGAGAGAGTTTAGAGACTAAATTAGAGAGCAGGAATTGTGGGGTCCACAGGTGATATAAGGGGCTGAGACCAGACTCCTACATCACATGAATGGACTCCAAAGGAGATTTGGGGCTGCAGTCTTCTAACAGAAACTGGCAATTTCTATACCTGGCCTCCAGGAGTTCTGCCTCCAAGAATAACCGTCCCACCCTACTAACCTTCACCATGCTGAGGGTGGAGATACCAGCAAACTACAGACAACCCCATCTATCAGATGAGAAGGGAAGCAGAGTAGGGTGTTTGTTGCACTCCAACAAAAACAATTGTTCAATTTTCTTTCAAGATTATTATTTTTTATTTCTTGACCTGCTCTCACATCCCCAGTGTTTTATATATATATATAAGTATATATAGCATTTTATATATATATAGTATATATACACTATATATATATATACTGTATATATAGTATACTGTGGACATATATATGTATAGTATACTATATATACTCTAGAGTATATATATACTCTAGAGTATATATATACTCTAGAGTATATATATAGTATACTATATATAGTATAGTATATATAGTATACTATATATGTGTCCACAGTATACTATATATACACTATATATAGTATATATATACTATATATAGTGTATATATAGTATATATAAAGTATATAGAGAGTATATATATACTCTATAGTATATAGAGTATATATATAGTATACTATATATATACATATACTATATATATATGCATACTATATATATAGTATACTATATATATATAAAGTACTTATACTAGATAGTCCACAAATGTTTGTGAAAAACTAGTAAAGGGGTGTTGATCTCTTTCAGGACCATGGCCAAATTTAATTATTTATTATAAGACAGCAACAGGAAATAGGAAGCTAACTACACTGAACTCTTTTGTAGAGATTCTTTTGCTGATAGTCCTGTCAGCTATGGTGAAGATTTCTGGTGAAGCTTAATTAATATTTTCTGTGGAATAAGGGTGCCACTACAATATGATCATCTCAATAAATCACAGAAAAAGCATTTGACAAAATACAGCACCCCTTCATATTCAAAACACAAGAAAAACTAGAGATAACAGGAACATACCTCAACATTGTAAAAGCTATTTATACTAAACCCAAGGCCAACATCATTCTAAATGGAAAGAAATTGGAAACAGTCCTTCTAAGAACTGGAAAAAGACAAGGATGCCCTCTTTCACCACTTTTATTCAACATGGTCCTTGAAACTCTAGCTAGAGCAATTAGACAGAATAAAGAAATTAAGGAATATAATAGGAAAAGAAGAACTCAAACTACCAGTATATTCCAGCAACATGATTCTATGTTCAGAGGATCCAAAAAATTCTACCAGAAAACTTCTAGAACTAATAAATGATTCAGCACAGTAGCAGGATATAAAATTAATGCCCATAAATCAAATGTGTTCCTACACATCAGTGATGAATCCTCTGAAAAAGAAATCAGGAAAACTGTCCCATTCACAATACCTCAAAAAAAAATAATAAAGTACTTGGGAGTCGATCTAACAAAAGAAGTAAAATATCTCTGCAATGAAAACTACAAAACACTAAAGAAGACCTTAGATGATGGAAAGATCTCCCATGCTCTTGGATAGGCAAAGTTAACATTGTCAAAATGGCCATACTACCAAAAGCACTAGACAGATATAATGCAGTTTCTATTAAAATTCCAATGACATTCTTCATAGAAATATAAAAGGTAATCATGAAATTCATTTGGAAAATAAAAGACCCACAATATCCAAAGCAATCCTTAGCAAGAAAAGTGAAGCAGGAGGCATCACAACCAGACCTTAAGTTATGTTACAGAGCTATAGTAACAAAAATGGCATGGTATTGGCACCAAAAAAGACATGTAGACCAATGGTGAAGAATAGAAGACACAGAGAGAAACCCACATAAATACAGTTATCTCGTAATAGACAAAGGTGCCAAAAATATACATTGGAGAAAAGCCATATGTAGCAAAATGACCCCTCTCTCTCACCTTGCACAAAACAACTCCAAGTGAATCAATGACTTGGGCATTAGACTAGAGACCCTGTGCCTAATAGAAGAAAAAAGTAGACTCAAGTCTCCATTATATTTGGAACCTATTTCTTCAACAAGACATCTATAGCTCAAGAAGTAAAATTAGGGCTGGGGCGGTAGTTCAGTGGTAGAGCGCTTGCCTACCATGCGTGAGGCACTGGGTTCAATCCTCAGCACCACATATAAATAATAAAATAAAGATCCATCAACAACTAAAAAAAAAAAGAAGAAGACGTAAAATCAAGTATCAATAGATGGGATTGTATCAAACTAAAAAAGCTTCTTTACAGCAAAGGAAAATATCAAGAACACAAAGAGAGAGTGACTACAGAATGAGAGAAAATCTTTAGCACCTGCATTTGAATCTCAGAGCAGTAGTCTCTGGGATATATAAAGAACTCAATAAACTTACACCAAAAAAACAATTAACCCAATCAAATGGGCTAAGGAATTGAATATACATTTCACAGAAGATAAAATATAATCAATCAACAAATATATGAAAAAATGTTCAACATTCTCTAGCAAATTAGAGGAATGTAAATTAAAAATATACTGTTATTTCATCTCGCTCCAGTCAAAATGGCAATTATCAAGAATACAAGCAACACCCTAAAGACTTAAAAACAGCACACTACAGTAAAGCAGCCACTTCAATGTTTATAGCAGCACAATTCACAATTGCAAAACTGTGGAAGCAACCCAGATGTCCTTCAATAGATGAATGGATAAAGAAACTGTGGTACATATACACAATGGAATATTATTCAGCAATAAAACAGAATAAAATAATGGCATTTGCAGGCAAATGGATGGAATTGGGAAGCATTATGCTAAGTGAAGTAAGCCAATCCCAAAAAACCAAATGCCAAATGTTCTCTCTGATTAGTGGATGCTGATAAATAAGGGAGGTGGGAATGGGAAACATAAGAGAAATAGAGGAACACTGGACACAGCATGGGGGAGGTGGGGGCCAGGAAAAGGAAATGGGTATAGTAAAGATGGTTGATTGAGATCGTCATCACTACCCCTGGTGCATGTATGAAGACACAATTGGTATAACTTTATCTGGTTTGCAACCAGAGAAATGGAAAAATGAGCTCTATATATGTGCTATGACTTGAAATGCAATTAAATAAACTAATAAAAAAAAGAATACAAGCAACAATAAGTGTTGGTGAGGAAGTGGGGGGGAGTGTGTTCATACATTGCTGATGGGACTGTAAATTGGTTCAAGCACTATGGAAAGCAGCATGGACATTTCTCAAAACACTTGGAATGCAATCACCATTTGACCCAGTCATCCCACTCCTAGGTTTATACCCAAAGGACTTAAAAATCAGCATACTACAGTGATGCAGCCACATCAATATTTATAGCAGCTCAATTCACAATACTCAACTATGGAACCAACCTGGGTGCCTTTCAACAGATGGATGGATAAAGAGAATATGGTATATATGTATGTGTATGTGTGTGTGTGTATGTACATACACATACATATATGCACACAATGGAATAGTACTCAGCCTTAAAGAAGAATAAAATTATGGCATTTTTGGTTAAAAGGATGGAGCTGGACCATATATGCTAAGCAAAATAAGCCCTTCCCAAGAAACTAAAGGCTGAATGTTTTCCCTAATATGTGGATGCTAATTCACAATAAGGGGGTGGGCATGGGAAGAATAGAGGTACTTTGGACGAGACAGATGGGAGTGAAAGGGAGGAGGGGGTATGGGAGCAGGAAGGGTAGTAGAATGAATCAGACTTTATTACCTGATGAGTGTATATGATTATATGATTGGTATAATTCTATATCATGTACAATCAGAAGAATGAGAAATTTTACTCCATTTATGTATGATGTGTCAAAATGCATTCTACTGTCATGTATAACTAATTAGAACAAAATTAAAAATAAAAAATGTCCATCTAATTCAAATTTGACTATTATATTGAAATCTATGATCTGCCAAAACTGAATTATAGAACACATTTTCTACAGGTCAACGTTTTGCTCTCTGTCCACACATAAAAATAAAGTAGATCTTAGAAGAGAATACAAATATCTAATGTTACTTTTTGTATGGCTTTCCAAGTATGAACTATGAAAATCACCATGAAAATTAATTCTAGGAAGTTCAACAGCTTTCCTACTTTAATTTTTAAGTCAGATATATTTTATGGCCTCATGATCAAACCAAGATTGCCAGAAAGAATCCTCAAAGAGAAATTAAGTTTGATTCACCCAAGTCAGAATTGCAATCTGGAGAATCTGATTCTGATCAGATATATGGTTAACATCTTCCTTGAACACAGGAAATAGTAACATGAACATATTTAAGTAAATAGACAAATTTTTGTATTTCTGCATGTTATACCATCATTTATAATTATATATTTCTTTACTAGCATCAACTATGATATAATATGTCATTAAGCATTATAAATGAAATTATGATCATTTATTTCTCAAAAGATTTGAGATATTTACATGTCAGCTGGGAGATTAGTCTCATTCCAAATGCAATTATTTCTTCTGCAAGTTGAGCTAAATCAATGCAATTAAGTTTTCTGACAGAGCTTCTTTCTTAGGGGAAAAAAACACATTTTACTTACATATACAGTATATAAAAATATTCAATATTTCTATAATTCAAATGGAAGGAAAACTTTTTCATTCAGTTCCAACATGCTAAAATATATATCTCAATCCATTCATTTTCATTATTTATAACTAGATATGGGGTAGTTTTTGGTTTTAGGGTTTGACAATGGCAGATAAGCCTGAAAGTATTTGCCCATCCAGGGCCCAGGTGTGGAGAGTATTTGGCAGGTGGGTATCATTCCGTTCTGCCTAGACCTATCAGCATCACAGCTCCATTTACAAAGCATCAAATAAGCAGACTTAAAACCTGAGCTCATCAAAAAGAAATGTAGCTCCACTGATCTTTCTACTATTTTGATGGACTTCCCATTGTTTTCCTTTATCTCTCTCTTTCTCCCCACCCCCTACCCTATTTTGGATTAGTTTCCACATATCAGAGAAAATATTCAATTTTTGACTTTGGGGGACTGGCTTATTTTACTTAGCATGATACTTTCCAGTTCCATCCATTTACCAGCAAATGCCATAATGTTATTCTTCGTCATGGCTGAGTAGTACTCCATTGTTATGAAGGGGATTGAGGAGGAGGAAGGAGGGACCAGATAGGGGAAGAACAGCAGTATAAATCTGACTGAATTTTCATATGCATACATGAATATACCACAGTGAATCTCAACATCAAGTATATCCACAAGACACTAATTAAATTTACCACACACACACACATATGTATATATATGTAAAATGTCAGAAAGATCAGTAGAGAGAGGGGAGGTGGGAGAGGGGAGGAGCTGGGGACTAAATTAGAGCAAATTATATTCCATGCTTTTGTGAATATGTCAAAATGTATCTTAATATTATATGTAACTAAAAATATTCAATGAAAAAATTTAAAAATAAAAAAATGAAGCTTCTACTATGGAAATGACCGAGAAAACAAGAAAGGGAGAAAATTAGAGCAGCACCTAGATTGGGTTTTTAGGAAAAATAAACAACCAAAATCAGTGTGGGCAGAGAGACACTTCATTGTCCCTGTAGAATTAAAACCTGTATAAACCTGCTGTTCTCCTATTTCTCAAGGCGCAAACATGGATGACTAGCAAACTTGACCTTAGCCCCACCCTGCTCTATACCAAACAGCTGAGAAACTTGAACGAGTTAATACTTAAATCCAGCCTCATTTCCAGTATAAATGGAAATGTTAATGAAGTATATATTACTTGCTTGTCAAGATTCTATTCATCTTCAAAATTCAAAAATTCTATTTTTGAATTTCCAAGAGTGGCAGAGGATGTACTTTCCCCCAGAGACTGAGTGAATACAACCAAGAGAAACCTACTATTTCCTTGTAGGAAGCTAGAGAAGGTAAAAAATTGGAGCCTGAAAATTCTCTAAGTGACCTTGTAGCAACAATGTGTGTAGCCAAATTCCTGCAACATACTGCTTATGTATGTTCTTCAGGCAAAACAGCCCCTGTGAATAAAAGAGTCTAATGAATTTCAATGAAAGCTGAGCCTTACAAATTTGCACAGAGGCTCCATCAGACAACGAACTTAGGACAAGTAAATATCTTACAAATGTCCCACCTTCACCCTAATTATACCCACAACAGTACTGGGCTGTGTTCTAAAATGTTCCTGTCCCCAAGAACTGAGGGCCTGAAGGCTGGAATCTTCACAACCCCAATAAAACTTGTTCATGGGACTGAATCCAAGGACCCTTTGTGTAACATCTCTGTCCAAGTCACTCTTCATAGGATTTCATTCCTTGTCCACCTAACTGCAGTATATGCCCATGCCCTGTGCCTTTCTAGTTCTTCATCTAGTGCCAGTTTCCCATCATCATCGTCAAAATTCACTTTTACCACCAACGAAGATGGTACCAATGGTGGCAATCACCTTCCTGGGGGGACAGAGTAGGAAGTGGAACACAAGGGGTGGAGGTTCCATCCCTCAGGATGTGAGGCCAGGAGTTCTAAGCCTATGGAAAAGCATTAAAAAAGGAACAACATAAAGGAAGTGAGACAGTAAATGGGGAAGAGAAGTCCATTAGGGATAGACAGGAAGAATTTAAAAAAAGAGTGTCAAGGTTTTGAGTTCCGACTGTCTGCTGACTCTTGTGCAGAGTGGACTCTGTACCTCCTCTTGAACATTCAGGTTACTGAGGCAAGATAGATCTTAACGTTCTGGGCAGACAATGTCATCACATCATCATCTTTTAAATGTCATCACATCATCTTCTTAGCATAAGATGAGTTACTGCCACGTTATGTAAAATAATGTGTACATCCTGCCTTGCAAAGGTAGCCTGCTGGTCCACACGTTAGCATCTGCAACTATATTAGCCTGCAGCACAGAAGGGCTTTGAAATGGGACAGCTACCTGTGCCAGGTGTCTGACAGGTCCACACTCTGTCTCACAGTTAGTCAATGAGAGCCCCTCCACATGACGATGTGACTTGCAGGTGATTCCCAGTCTCGGGCACCTCCAAGTTTTGCCCAGTGTCTGCCTCTTTCCCCTAAGTGCCACAATTATGGCTCACTCTTTTAATTACCCATCTGTATGTCATGATGCTTACAATGGGATTGAGAAATAGCACAAGTGAGCATTTGAAAATCTCTACCCCTGACAGGTGATAAACATTCTTTTCCTCTCTGGACTCCAGAATAATAAATAAAAGTACATGAGGTAGACAGCTGAACTGTGCCCCAAACACATGTTTATAATGAATATTATAAAGACATTTCTCTATATGAAAACAAAAGTCACTTAACAACACTTAATATATTTTATTTCATCCTATTACTTGTCCTAGTTTACCTTTGAAATTATAATAAAAATCATTGGGGAAAAGGTGATTCAATTTGCTGAGCACTCAATTTATTGATAACTTTTTCCAATAGAAAATAAAATTTATTTTAACGTCATTTTACTTAATGCTTGTGACTAATCATAATTTCATGAGCTTGCTTGCAAAGGTCCATACCTTCAAATCTACTCAACAAAAATGTACTACCTTTGAGTAATAAGGTATTCAAAATAATCATTTAAAATTACACCAATCACCTCTACCCACAACTTTCCTCTATAAGCAAACTGACAGCCTGTTGTATAGCAGAAACAAATCTGCAGCTTGTTACATTCTATGGTGAATTTGTTATAGAAACAAAATATCATACATATACTTATAAAACAAGGTATAACTTTAAAATGATTTAGTTATTCATTAGATGTTTCTGTGCATGTACTGCATAAATCAGGAATTGTGCACTTCCTGTGGGAGTTAAGGCAAAATGAACATTCTCAGCTAGAACACTATTTAGTGCTTCCTCAGTATTCTTGTATTAATGCCAGAGTTTCAGCCAAACATAATTCTCCATGTTCACAACAGACCTGTACTCATTTACCCCACTTTTCTCCTCCCTTAGCCTGAGGGCTCTGACCAAATATTTCTAAGCTCTAATGCGTGCAGATAAATTATTCAAGTGAGAATTCTGTCTGCCGAGGGATTTTACTCTCGGCATTCCATTTTAAACCCACTCATCACTCACCAGTGCCATCATCCACATTCTCTACCTCCATCACCTCAGTATTGATCCTACCCCGAAATAGGTACCGGTGTCCATCTGTGGCTGCCTTGCTGTTCTTCAACCGTCTTTAAATGAATAAAACCACAAAGACTTTGTTACCAAACTTCATGCAGAACAATGTTAAAACATCACACTTTCTTGATTCTTTCCAAAAAAAAAAAAAAAGAGAGAGAGAGAGAGACATCAATTCAATCAACATTATAACAGATTTTTGGCACTTGGTGATCAGACTTATGTCCTAGTTGCTTTACAAGATGTGACTGATGTACTAATTTGTTTAAATAAATTGAAGTTTTAGGCTAAAGATCAGACACAGGTGGGAAAGTAGAGCATATACTTTCACTCAATATAGGACATCTGCCTTGCCCAGTCAAACTCTGACACACACTAAAGGTTGATTATTTTGATGCTGCATTTGAGTTCATTTCACCTTAATTTCTCATTGCTCAGTAACTGGTCATTCTAATTTTTAAAAATCCCTGGTTAAAAAAAAAAATTCAGGGCCTGGAGTTGTGGCTCAGTGGTAGAGCGCTTGCCTAGCATGTGTGAGACACTGGGTTCGATTCTCAGCATCACATATAAGTAAACAAAATAAAGGTCCATTGACAACAACAACAAAAAATTTTTTAAAAAAACTAAGTTAAAAAAATAATTCAGGGCTGGGGCTGTAGCTCAGTGGTAGAGCGCTTGCTTTGCATGCGCGAGTCACTCGGTTCGATCCACAGCGCCACATAAAAAATAAATAAATAAATAAAATAAAGATATTGCATCCATCTACAACAACAACAAAAAAATTTAAAAAAAATTCAGTGAGTTCTTCCCTTTTCAAATAAACTGACTATTCCAGAAGTTCTTAAGCTTAGAGACATTCAGCTATAAAAAAAATTTCTCCTATACTCATTTTATGATATGATTACTATATGCTTGCTGAACAAATCTCTAAACGCATTTATAATCCTTCCCAAAGGTCATATTTATTTTAAAAATAACTCAAAACATTTTTTAAAAATCTGTGTATAGTATGTCTAGTGCCAACCTTTAATCACAAAAAGTATGTAACATAATAAAACACCAAGGTTTGCAGAGGAACATTAACAATGAACTAGGTAGCTGTGTATTAGAATCCGAAACACTTTAAATGTTTTAAAACGACAAAACATTTTTTTAATCAAACAAAAAAGAGTCTGAGAAATGATTCAAAGAGGCTAAAAAAAATACCTAGTCACTCGAGATTTCAATGACCCAGACTCTTCAGTTTGACTCACTGACACAAGTCTGGCCAGCAACTGAATAGGACAGAAACAATGACTGATTTACTGTGCTAAATAGACACACCTAGCACAAGATGTACCTTTCCACTACACGCAGCATCCCCTCTCCCTTGCAGACACCTGCCCTGAAGTGGATGGATAGACACAGGAGGTGTCTCACCCTCGGGATCCTTCCTTGAAAAAGAGTGTATATTCCTGGCCTATCTATCCTAAACCCTCATCAAACTTAGTAGTCCTTCATCACTACCAAGACAAACTAAGTTGATGATTCATCTCACGAGTCTGTCAGACTCAAATCTTCATCACCCTGCATTCCCCATTTCATGCTGACAGCAACCTCTAAGTGTCCTTAGTTAATAAGCCTAAATAAATCAGGAATTCAGGACAGGTAACTATGAAAATTGACATCATTAAAGGTCAGAGTATACATTCATTAAGGATGCTTACTAAACAGTAGGAATTTAACTTGGTCAAGTTTTTTCTGTTAACTTATCTAACAATTGTAGCCATAATATAACATCAATTTGTATACTAATGTTAATTTTCCAAAGCTCTGGACTTGATGGCAGGTAGATAGATAGACAGACAGATAATATCAACTGTAATGAAACAAGATCTCCTTCTCAAACAGATGTCTTTATTCCACCAAAACACCTTCATTCATATTAAATATTTTTTGTGTGTGTGTGGTAATGGGGATCAAACCCAGGGGTGCTTTACCACTAAGCTACACCCCTAGCCCTTTTTATTTTTAGAGACAGGGCCTCACTAAGTGGCTGAGGCTGGCCTAAAACTTGTGATTTTCCGGCTTCTGCCTCCCAACTCCCTGGGGTTATAGGCATGTGCTGCTGCGCACAGTCACATTATAATTTTTTTAATGAGTTCACACAGGTAAAACTAATTACCTCATCTTCCTAAAGCTTACTTCTATTAACCCCTTATTAACTCCTATGGTATCAAACAAGAATTTAGAAGATAACAATGAAAGAAAGAAAGAAATTCATTTTCATATAGTAAAAAGAAATTTTGAGCTGGACACAGTGGCACATGTCTGTTGTCCTAGCTCTTCAGGAAACTAAGGTAGGAGGACAGCTTGAACCCAGGAGTTCAAGACCTGTCTGAGCAAAAAAGCAAAATCCCATCTCAAAAAAGGGAGTGGGTGGGAAGGCAGAATTTTTCAAACTTCATTAAGGTACAGATGATGACAACTGGACTCTCTTGGATCAGCTTCTAACCTGTTCCCTTGCATGAAGGTACATATTGCAGTTCTGTTTTCTTGCTTTGTGTCACTGTATTTTTAAAAACTATATCTCTTGCTAAAGAATTCTAATACTACAATCCACATGGCTAAACTACCATACATATCAACTTAGCTGCCAAATTTTCACTAATTTCCACTGGGCACTTTGCTAACAGACTTAGGAAAACTCATTTCAAGAGATAAAGCTCCCTTAATTCTGCCTAGGAATCAGTTTTGTATATCTCATTCTTACTCTACCATAAAATGGTTGGTGAGTTTCCTGATTTCTGAACTTAGCATATCCAACCACTCAAAATCCTGCCCTTCCAACCTTCTGCTGCGCCCATCAATTGAATGAAGCCTAATGCTACCATCTCACTGAAACTATTGTCCTAGCTACAGTTAGCATTTTGAGAAGTACTCAACCAAGTTAAATGCTGCTAAGAAAACAAGTAAAACCTTACAGAGCAGAAAAGTGACTACTGGATTAGGAAACATGGCAGGACCTTACACATGAGCAGGTTAGTGGATTAGAGTGGCTAAAGTCTCATTGAATGTTGTAAAGGGGAGAATAAAAAGTGACAACCTAAAACTCTTCCCAGAAAGTTAGCTATGAAAGAGACCAGAGAGATAGGCGAGAGTGTGACATAAGAGATATCTCTTTTTTAAAGATAAGAGACATTAAACAATATTTGAAGCCAAAGTGATAGGTTCAAGGACCAGAGAGTAGCTTAAGTGGGAACAGCAGAGGAGGAGAAGTAACAGGACAGGGGATGGTGCTCAGAGTGAGATGCTTCCAATGAAGACTTCCAATTTCATAAGTGCTGGTACTGACAAGGTAAAGGAACAGTCCATAGTACAGGCTTGAGGCTCAAGCATAATGGAGGAAAAGAATCATCACAGGTGATGATTCACAGGTGAACTTTCAGGCCCCAAAGTCTGAATAGATCTCTATATGGACTTGGAACACTCCAAAAATGGTGACAGGAGTAGAGTGAAAAGAAAGTGACTCAGGAGCTGAAGCAATCACTGAATTTGTGTGTAGCAGGGAGATATTAAGTGTTCTGCAAAAGAGAGTCACCAGGAAAGTCAGTGGGTCAGAAAGACCAGTGGCAGGAACTGCACATTTGCTGAAGATTCTTGAGGGAAGAGGGGGAAATGGTTAAGAAGCAGGATTAAGAAATTTGGAAGACACATGGGCCTCCCCTACAGGCCCAGGGGTATACAAGTTAGGAACAAACACCTCTCTTTGGCAGGGCTCTGGGGAGACAGTGTCATGAGATGGTAGTGACCCTTCTGTGAGGTCTACCAAGAAGGTGAAGAGACCAATCAGACAGGCTGAAGAAGTAAAGCAATTTATTGGTGAGAGGATGAGTTCTGGTAAACACAAAGGAAAATGGGGAACTGTGAGATGGATGAACCATTTCTAAAGTGTCATTTGTTTATGATCTTACCTGTGTTTCCTTTTGCAGTACACCAAAAGATTATCAAAAAGAAAAAACACCCGTTCTTGAATATTTCCAGAGGAAATTTTCAGTAAGACTCCACACATCAACATTTCAGTACAGGTGTCAGTGATGTTGGACCCCTAAGTAAAAAAAATAACAATAATAAAAATTTAAAAATTAAATTAATAACCTTTGGTTACTTGGTCAAGACCTTTGTATTTAAAGATTCTTCTCCTTAAAATTATACTTCTTTTTATTAAGAAGCAACATATGAACAGGATAAATGCAAACAATATAAGTAAGTATACTGAATGTGGGTCTCCTTCCCCTTCCAGGTTCCTGGTCAGTCTCAGAAGAGATTGTGGATGTATGTTCAGACAGCTAATGTACACATGCACAAGATAAAAGCATCTATAATCATGTCATCAATACTATTTTGAAAGGAGATAATTTCAAACTAATTCAAAACATTAATGTTCATATTGTTCCTTTCTTCTTTGCTTCCACAGTATGGAGTAAAGAATCCATGAACATATAAAAAAATGTATGAAATTGTTCAAATTTTTAGGAACTATCAATTTATATACCCACCCCTGCTATGGAAAAGGAAAAGAGAAAAAAATAACATAAAGGGAATTCTGATTTATTAAAGGAAGACATGGGAACACTTATTGATTAAATAAGCCTGTACTGAGTACCTACCAAGATTACATGATTAATGACAAAACTGATTTTTTTTTTTTTTCCTTTTTCTGGTTCTGACCCAGGCCTCATGCCTGCTAGGCAAACACTCTACCACTGACTACACCTCTCAGCCCAACAATACCGATTCTTAACACAAAGCTAACCATTTAACAACTAGAAGAGCCACAGACGAAGAAGCCGGGGCCCTGAATCATCAACAGAGGAAAGCTGCCCTTTTAAGTAGAACACACAAGGGTCTCTGTGTGAGCCGCACCTAATTTTCTATGTTAAGCCATTAGAAATGTAGAATGTTTCTATACCTAACGTATCATAAATGATATGCTAAGCTGGATTAAAAAACATAGAAGAAGTTTTCAGTAGAGATCTAGCAGTGTTCTATGCAAGAGAATTAAAAAGTTCAGATATGTCTGGTTTCTTTTAACCTGAGGTAAAATTCTGATTATTGATTAAATCAATGTTTTTGGTTTTGATTTTGAAAATTTCACATTTCCACAAAATCACTAATATAGTTTTTCTAGTCAACTATAAAAATTTAAATTAAAATGACAATTCTTATGTCTACAATAAGAAACTTCCAAAAGAGAACATACATTAGGTGAAAAATGCTATTAGGTTAACTTGGTTATCTATATTACAAATACATTTTAAATTTTACACATTTTCCTTTTTTATTTTTTTTTCATTCTGACAGTAGATATATAAATGGAGATGTAAAAATTTTACATAATTTCATGTATTGTCATGAGTTCATTAAGCAAGGATTGTCATGAAATATAAATATAAACCTCAAATCCAGCGGCCAGTGTCAATAATGTCTTATTATTTATTTGTAAAGGGTAGCACTCTTACCTTAGGAAAAAATACTAGAATAGAATTGAAATATAGAAAAGAAAATATCAAATTGATTCTTAAATAAGACTTTGCATAACATGATGGAAAGTAACTCTGTTAGTAGCAATTTTACTAAAGGTGCAGAATACCACTCCCTTAGACTGCTCTTACGGTGGCCCATATAAACCAACCAAGAATGATAAGTTGTATTACAAAACGGTTATACTTTTGCAACATTATCCTAATTTGAACATTAATCAATTATCCTAAGTACCTCAAATTAACATAAGCAGATAATCGTAGATATATTCCTATATGACAGAAATCCTGATCTATGATGGATTATAAACAAATACAAGGAGTATTTTACATAAATTTGAGCTAACTATAATGGCAGCCTTATCCTACCACGGATTCCAAGTGCTCACTAGTTACCAAAACCCCCAGCTATTTTTCCTCCATCCTATCCTTGAGTAATGTGGCTATTTGAACCTCTTTTCTTACAGCTACTGTATATATTTCATCATCATTGAATATTCCTTTCAGTCTACATACTGTTATTTACCTTGTTAGTAGTTTTCCTTCATTTTGAAAATCAGTGTTAATTTTTCATTCTAAATATCTATTCTTTAGCAAACACACATTTAGTCATTAAACAACCATGCATAATACATATTTTATCTAGATGAATTCTAAAACCAGGCTGTTGTATCTTCTCATGCCATGCAATGTACTAAACATTTTCTCCTGGTATAAATATCTCTACCAAGTTGACCTCATTGTAATATGGAACCATTGATTACTAACAATGTTTGAAGTCAGACTACATCATCAGTTCATCTCGTGAACTAAATGTTGCATGTCAATCAGAAAAACAAACTGACCACAGAGAGAAACCACAGTCTTGGAAAAACTGAGAAAGACAGAAAAGCTTGATACTTCCACACTCATATACAATGCAGAGACCAACCAAGATCTAATGGAGCCAGGCCCATTCACAGTGCAAGAAAAGAAAAATGACAAGAATGACAACTTTATAGGTGTTCAGCATCAAAGGTGTCTCTCTTCTCTTTTTTTTTCACATTTTTAATTGGTGCATTATAGATGTACATATTGATACAATTTGTTGTTACATATTCATACATGCACACAAAGTAGCAATACAATTTGGCCAGTATCACTCCCCACTCCCTCCCTAGCTCCCACCCTTTGGTTCCTTTCCTCTACTAATCTCTCTTTGATTTTCAGGAGATCCACTCCCACCAAAGGTGTCTCTTGAGAAAACTAATGAAGCCTGTGAATATTCTTACAAAAGAGCAATTTTTTTAAATGCTATATAATTAAACATGAAGACTAGCATAATTTCATCATACCATTTTGTCATAAATGTATATCCCACCCCCCAAAAAAACAACACTCAACTTTTATTCAAACTCACTAAAATTGTAAACCGAATTCTGTCACATATAAATCATACTGATACTTTAAATATTCATTTTGCCAAGTTAAAAGCTTCCCCCTCTCCCACTTGGAAGTTTGTTCCTCTGTTTAAGGAGATTCATTCTCAGTGACCTTTACCCAGAACCACTTATCCTCAAATAACAAGGACCATCTATAAACTATTTCCACCTCAAGGTAGTAGATTAATTTGTACCTACCAAGTCACATAGTGCAGAATACAAAAGGAAACAGCCTCATCACCAATCTTTAGAAGACTAAGACTTAAGAAATATCAAAAAAAATATGAACTTCAGTCACTATACAGCACGCTCAACCAAATGTAGGCAGTAAATAGATTCCAAGATGTCTTCATTATGGTCTTGTAGCATTGTATTTCTCCATGTAAAAAGGTAATCAAAAAAATGCCAGACTTTACTATCTAAATCACAATAATTATCTTGAATCTCATTTTCCCCAACACCTTCAATACTAACGATCCTTCTCTTCTCTTTTGTTGAGATATTTTTTCCAGATTTAAGAGACTAATTCCAAACAGGCCTATCAAGGATTTAAAGTTCACTTACTAAACAATGCAATATTTATTCATATTCCCTTGTCAAAATACTTCTATACAACTCCAGAAGTTATACGTGTTATGATACAATCAACCAAAAAAGAAGGATGAAACAGAATGGTCCAATTCTACAAAATGAATCAGCAACTGATTAAACAGCTGATAAACTTCTCATCCAAATCACATTATTTCCATACAATTACATTCAGTAGAATATCTTGTGGAATGTTCTGAATGTTAAATAAGATATCTAACAGATTGTGCTAATAAAAGGCATTACTTCAAAAATGAGCAATTAAAACAATAACTACAAATCTTCTATGCCAGTTAGTACATAAACGCTAACAAAACCCCAATTTCTATATCAACTTACTGTTAAAGAGCAAGCAGGAAGATTTAAAAAAAAACTTAATCCAAATAATTGGCTGAAGTTTTCTCTGAGTGTAGTTATAATATAACAAAGTAAGAAATACATTAAACTTTAGAATCAGGCTACTGTTTTTCAAACTGAACTTTGCCACCTGTGAGTAGTAAGAATGTAAGTTAAATAGTCCTCATTTTTTAAGTCTATATAATGGCAATGAGACTCACTGCAAGGGTTTGCATATCATCTGTCCCCCATAGGTTAATGTGCTGCTACTGTTGAGGTGGTGGAACCTTTAAGAAGTGGAAATTTGTGGAAGGTAATTAGGTCACGGAGGAACTACCCTTAGGAGGCATTAATGCAGGTCTTATAGAATCAGTTCCCACAAGAGTGGGTTTTCTTGAGGTATCCTAGCACCTCCCCTGAAATCCTCTCCACACACACTACCATCACTGGTCTCTTCCTCCTGCACTCCCCCATTACAATGCCATCTACCATGAGCCCCTCGCTAAAACTGAGCTGACGCCTGTGACATGCTCCTGAACCTCCAGAAACGTGAGCTAAATAAACCTCTTTCCTTTATAAAGTACCTAGAATCAGGTATTTTGTTAGAGTATTGATGAGTATTTCCTGAAAGGAAAGTAGATGACCAGCAAACTAGGACCTCTGCCCTTCCCCAAATTAGCAGAATCTTAGATTTCAATTCTGAATGTTGAATAGAGTAATATAAGGATGGAAAAAAATATGAGAGCCTATTCATCTTGGCTAGGGTGCCAATGAGACTATCAGACAGCCACAGTTGCCCTAATGCACCTTTTAAATCTGAGAATAGCTTTTCTATTGATTCTGTGAATGATCCAGTATCTTTTAAATTAATTTTTCTTTTAGTTCCCATTGCTTGGAACTATATAACCTGAAGTAATCAACACCTTCAGTGGATGGGCATACTGGAAAATGAGAAGAATTTCTCAAGGGTAAAGTCCCACTGCTGAACCAAACCTTTAAAATACTATCCTATTTGCAGAGCATTTTACAGTTTTCAAAGTACTTTCACTTACTTCATTTGACCCCTGCAATAATTCACACTATATATAAAAGAGGTCTGACATTACTCCAGAACAAAGGGTTGGAGTCCATACTAAAAACAAAGTCTGCTCAAAATCCATGCTTTTCACTATGTCATATTATTTAGGAATGACAAATTTCAATTACCATTTTAACTCAATTCATATAAATGATAATTTAGTAGCATTTATTCACATAAATGACAATCCTGTATCCAAGAATTTATTGCAAAAACAATAAAACCTTCATTTGATTAATGGCAAAATGACACCCTGGGTAATTAAGTAACTTACATGAGAGAATTTCCACCTAAAATGGAAATAGCACAAATTCATAGTATGAGACCTTCATGCCATTCAAGAGAATTGTAGTTACTGAAGCAAGGGTACCATCTTGAAGGTGGTCTTGAAAGGTCAGGAGCTGTTTCACAGAGTTTGTCCTAGGCTTCTGACCTTGAAAACTCTTCAAGGAAGTCTGGCTTCTTTATAATTGTCTTGCTACCTACGTCTGGTCTGAACCTGGCACTGTCTTAGTCCCTTATAAGAGCCACACCACATATACACAAAGCTGTCTTCAAGCTTAGCAGTAATTCCAGTTAGGCATTCAAAAAACAACTCTTCATAACCCACCCCTTACCTCTCAGGGCCTGAATCCATTCTGTCTATCTAACTCTGCATTCCTACAGAATCCTACCAGACTAGCCATTTCTCCTAAAGTCCTCAGAAGTGACCAACAGCTGCCCCCATCTCTCCGGGGTGGTGAACTGGAATGGGTAATGAGGTTTTGACCACAAGATATCAACCAGCTGGCTAAGCCCAACTCTAAGCTACATCCCCCAAAGTACCAAAACACCCAGTATTCTGTACTGCTGTGTTGCACACACTCGTGAAAATCTACTCAAGTGGGGGCTGGGATTGTAGCGCAGTGGTAGAGCGCTTGCCTTGCATGCGTGAGGCACTGGGTTCTATCCTCAGCACCACATTAAAAATAAATAAAAAGATATTGTGTCCATCTACAACTAAAAAAATATTTTAAAAAAAATCTACTCAAGTGGAACTCACGTTGACAGCCTTGTAAGAATGAGACAGTCATGTTACCTGCCCTGTGCCTTCGATTTTCCTGAAAACTTCACAGAATTCCCTAAACACCACTAACTTTCTTTGGCTTCAATGTTTCATTTTCCTTTACATTCAGTATTATGAAAATCACCAAGGTGGTGCATTAGCTAGGTTTTCACCACTATAACAAATATGTGGGATAAATCAACTTAAAAGAAGGAAATAGTTTATTTTGGCCCATGGTTTTAGAGTTTTCAGTCCCTGGTCACTTAGCCCTGTTGCTTTTGGCGTGTAGCAGCACAAGAGGTCACGATGGAAGCATGTGACATGGGAAGCATGTGACATGGTGGGCAGGAAGCAAAAAAGATAGACAGGAAGGGGCTGGGGTCCTATATCCCCTTCAAGAACATACTCACAATGACCTAACTTTTTTTAACCACCTCCCAATGGTGCTACAGGCTAGGGAACCAAATCTTGAACACATGGCCTTTGGGGCACATTCAAGATCTAAACTCTACCAGCCGGTGGAGCTGAGGCACCCTCTGCTATGGGCTACATATGACCTAGTATGACCCACATATATCTCCCTTTGAGTAGCTGGTGCACACTGTGCAAACAGTACTGACAGTGTTTAAGAAATCTCATTCCAGGGGCTGGGGTTATGGCGCAGTGGTAGCGTGCTCACCTAGCACGCGTGAAACACTGGGTTCGATCCTCAGCACCACAGAAAAATAAAATAAAGATATTCTGTCCACCTACAACTAAAAAAAAATAAATATTTAAAAAAAAAAAAAAGAAATCTCATTCTGCAGTAGATTAAATGTACAGAATATACACCAGGAGGAAACAAAATTATGACTGCTTTTGTCTCCTTAGAGTACTGGAAGAAGTCTCTGAAATTCTTGTTTTAGGAATAGGCCTGGCAGATTTCGCTGACAAATCCTGCAATTTAAAGCAAGTTCAGTTTTTCTTCCAATGTTTGAGTGACAACAGAACTGCAAAGCAAACTTTACTCCATTTTTCTCATCCCAGCAGGACAACTGCTCCCCAGGAGAGAAATCATCACCATGAATCAACTGTAAAACACACAACCATTCTAAGTGATTGAAAGAGGTGGCATTCATGCCGAAATGGGGAGTCACCCTGGACACTTGAAATGGAGAATATAGCCAAAGAGGAAGCTAAATCAGATCCCAGTTAGCATTTTAAAAGATTCATAACAGAGAGTAGACAAATGGAAGAGAATTCCTGAAGGAAAACGTTGGAAGTTTCTCTGCATATCTTAGTAGATATGATTTTAGATCTAAATGAAAACCAACATATTGAAGATAAGAAACATATTAGTCAATTATAAATTCCTAAAGATAAAAGCAATCTACTTGGATTTATGTGAGACAGCATTTGGCTGGGAACATTTTCAATCTTGCTTACACTTTTTAAAAATTATCTTAATTGCTTACTTTATAACATGAAAAAAATTATAGTAGCCCAAAGCTCATACACATTTAAGTTAAAACCACTTAAATACAGAATTTGGCTTATTTTTTGGACAGCAGAAAAATTACATAGGATTCCAGCCCCCACGAAATGATTGGGACTCAAAGTTAATGATGGCTGAAAAACATTGATTCTGGCCCATACATTTCATGTGCATTTTTGTTCTTTTTAAAAACCTTTCCTTGGGCTGGGATTGTAGCTCAGCGGTAGAGCGTTTGCCTTGCATGCGTGAGGCCCTGAGTTCGATCCTCTGCACCACATATAAAGCAATAAAATAAAGACATTGTGTCCATCTACAACTGAAAAAATATTTAAAAAAAAAAAACAAAAAACCTTTCCTTAATGACTCATGAAACCATAGTGTTTTTCATTTTGAAAAGACTTCTAAAACCAAATCATAGAGAGTTCTACCATTTCAGAAATGAAGAAATCAAAACTTAGACTGGGTGGACTTACACAAAAAATTCAATATCCGACACCTGGAGTCTGAAAATAATATCACAACACACATATTGAACTTTATTCCCATGCTCTGTTCACTCAAGGATAGGACTATGTATTTGTTGATCAAAGTTAAGACAAGGAAAAAGATAGTTCATTGTGCACAAATTCTGAAATATCCAAGTTTAGAGTCATACAGGGTCTATCGGCTCCATCATAAACTTTTCAGAAAGAGACGGTCAATTAACTGCCACCTTGAACATATGGCGAGCACCTTTCAGAATTGATCATGGTCCTTCTGCAATTTCTAGGAAAACAACCACTTATGGTTGCACCAATGCCAATAATTCCACTCACAGCACATGACCTAAGAGAACTATCTTAATCTCCATAGTTGGGCAAAATGAATGTACCTCCCAGCCTTCAATGTGAGACTGCCATTCCTCTAAAACTTCTAACTTCTCCATCTGTCTCTTGGCCTCGTTTATGTTGGAACAGACTGCTTTCATGGCTTGGAGGGCTTCCATCACTGCCGTGTAGTCACTGTGTTTCCGTGGAGTCCGCTTCAGCAACTCCTGTTTATACACACCAAAAAAGGAATCACCCTTTGATCTTCAGTTTTCTGGTACAGCAGGTTCAGACTGAGCAGGAAATGAAAATTACAAAGACCACGAGAGCCACTCTAAGTGACATCACAAACTCCAGTAAGATTAGGATCAAAACCAAAGATGGAATCAATGAGCAAGCATTATCCCAATGCATATTTTGTAGTCATTCCAGTTTTTAGCCTCAAACTTATTTTATTTTTACAAACGAAGTTAGATTTCTTCTTTCAAATCATCAAATAACTCACCTGGAGCATGTATGTAACTTTTTTAAAAGTAATTTTGACTTTTGTTCTAACAGAAGCACTTCTTTACATCTTAATTATATTTTCCTAGAGTCTTTAACAGAATAAATCTTCAAATAAGTATGTCCCATAATGTCAAAAATAATTTAAATGTCTATTTTCTAACATTTTTTGAGAAACTAAGCAAAGTAAAATTTATATGTGTCTTATACTAAGGCAAAATAGTTTACACATTTCACAATACTCTATCATTAAGGAGCAATTTATGGGCCGGAGTTGTAGATCAGTGGTAGAGTGCTTGTCTAGCATGTGTGAGGCACTGGGTTTAATCATCAGCACCATGTAAAAAATAAGAAAAATAAATGTATTGTGTCCATCTACAAGTAAAAATATTTTTTACAAAGGACTAATTTATGCTATTTCCACCAATTAGATTCCTCCTCTGTGATGAATGAACAAACACATACCCAACATCTTTCTTTTTGGTGTCTAGGAGGTTGGGGGGGATTTTAAATTTATATTTTTTCCATTCAGGATATCAAAATTAGAGTAATATTTAATCTTTTAAACATATTAAAAGGTCTTGTTAGCTATTGTTTAGAAGCACAAAATTAAACATCGTCACCCACTGTCTAGACAGTTGTGACCACATTACTTTTAATTAGTCATTTGTTTCCTTACTACGGTCGCCATCGTGTAGCTAACAGAATTACAGAAACCCTGAGGCAGCCCTTCAAAAGAATTTTCTTAATTCTCAACATGCACTGGAAAGTGGGCAGTTCTTATACTCTCCTGAGTTGCCCAACTTTGACCCTGTATTTGGTCTGTTCACATTCTGTTCTGTAGAGCTAACACCAGAAAAAAACTCATTGTGCCACTCCCAGGACAAGGTTTAAGAAGTTATACTAGATCATAAATCCATGGAGGAGAAATATAGCTTTCTCCAGAAATTGCCTGGAGTCCAGGTACTTGTAAGTTATGTGAAATAGTCAAGTCAACCTCTAGGCCATGAAATGGGTCTCTATGGAATGGCACCAAAGGGGTATCTGTGGAATTGAATGTAGATGATGTGAAATAACAAGAGAAATCATCAGTAACAATCTGCCTGTTACTTGCCACAAACCTTGCATTGACTGGTTGACCCAATAATTTCAAGTTCCACAAGACCAATGGTATATGTTTTGAACACTTGTGTCCTAATACTTTTAATATTTTTCTCTGAATCAAAAAAAAAAAATCAACCAAAACCAAAGAGAATCCCAGCACAATTCTTCAGCCAATAGAACAACAAACATCAACACCAATACATCTGCTACATGAGTAAATAGTTTTTCCATGTTGGTGAAAATAATCTTTACCAAAAGGGAAAGCAGTCTTCTTAATATTCCCATCCCTTTTTACTCTTAGAATAAACAAATTTCTGTCATGCCTGATGGTATACCCCTGTTATCCCAGCTACTCAGGAGGATCACAAGTTCTAAGGAGCCCAGTCAACTTAGTGAGACTGTCTCAAAAAAATAAAGAAATAAAAAGGGGTGGGGATGTAGAGTGCTTGCTCTGGGTTTAATTCCCAGTAGGAAAAAGAGAGAGAGGAAGGGAAGCGGAAGCGGAGCAGGAAAGGAAGGAAGGCTGTATCACAAATCCCCTGAGATTCCACAAAATTTAAGAATAACTGTAATTATGAATACACATACAAACTGAGTTCCATAGTTTTGAGGACTGTAGGGATTCTCAGGAGGAAAGAAAAGAATTACATTTGCACCAATACTCTCCGCCTTCCAAAGACTGTGCCAAAGCTTTGCACAACTAGAGACACCTTTGTTAGTTTCTCTGTATGAAATTTTTTATGGCTTAGCCAAGCAACTTTTGACTTTTCCATAAGAGGCATTCTTTTCAAACATATTTTACACAGATAAAGTTTATACAGCCGACAAAAGTTGTAGTTAAATGTACACCTTAAAACATAAATCAACAAAAACACCATTTAATGTCCATACCATTCCTGAGTATTTTTAAAAAGTTAGATGTCAACTAGATATTGATGTGTTAAAATAAATCAGAATCAAATAGAATGGCTAAAATGAATAGAGTACATATCATGCTAAGTGATTTAGATAAAACAGTTAATCATTATGTCAACTCCTATGTCAATGCACAGTCACACACAGACCACATAGACGTATACACTCTCATAGTTACATGCTGTAATTTCTTTTTCTTCTTCTTCTTTTGTCATAATCATCATCACTCTCTGTTTCATAAATGAAAAACCAAGGCTTGAAGGTTTAGATTATATACCCTAGTCAGAGAGCTAGTAAACACCATATTTGGGATCTGAACTCAGCTCCTATACTCAACCACTACCCGCGACTGCCTGTCCTGATGTTACAGTTCCGAAAAACAGCTTTAAAAATTGATACTCTGACCTATTCATAAAGCCTTGCAGTAAGTGTAGTAGTTAGTATAGTACCATATACTGGTCATTATAAAAATACTGCTTACTATAATGAGGTGACAGATCTATAACCATTAGTGGGGCATTTCCTGTCTTTAAGAGGTGTGGTGTTTTCTTAGCAATCTCATTTCATGTTCTACCGTTTATTATCTCATCTGATTCACACTGTTTCCTTACAATAATGATTTAAAAACCAGGCTCTGAAATTATGCAATTTTGATCTTAACATAATTAGCATCAGGAAGTCACCAAAGTTTGGGGAAATCAAGAACTATACCAACCATGGTTTCACTTAAAATAAGGAGCCCTATAGCTAAAGTGCTATATGAACTAATCATAATGCACTTAATGGGGTCTCTCTTCAAACTACTCTACATTTACTCTAAATGAAACTCAAACAAGTATGGTTTCTACAAAGAGCACTAAAAGCCTTTTTCAGTGGCTTTTCCACTGGAAATTTGCTTCCTACCTCATAAATAAATCTGTGACAAAATAGCCATTTTTTCCAGTAATTATGGCCTGCCTTTTTAAAAAGAATATCAGAGTCTTTAAAAGACAATTCTTTAAAAGATCATCAGCAAAATATGTAGGCATGAACAAAATGCTACAATGACACAGCACATAAAATACCTTCAAGAGGAGAGGGTACTTGCATATCCTTTGAATCGGAGTTACCAAGTATACTTCCAGGGGAACATCTGTGTTCTTCCGTCCTCCAAGCAACATGCAGTTCTGAGGTGGAAATAAACACAATTAAGTACATTTTATGAACCTGAGGCTGTGAAACTTTCTTCTATAGTAAAATGTTAGGCTGAAAAGTTGTGAAAGCCTGTGTCCTTACAGGCCTTCTTTCTCTGAGAAGAACACACTGTTCTTGTCACAAGTAACACAGAACCATAGAGAAATTACCTTGGCCTTTCGAATTGGATACAGAACCCAATATGTGTTTTAAATGTATAGCTTAAAAATTAGATTATATATTCTACTGAGAACGCAGTCTGAGGAAAAAGGTAGAGAGGGAGAGGGAAAGAGATGGATGAGTGGACAGATGATAGACAGATGATAGAGATTTTGTTTATAAGGATACACTGTGCTGTGGAAGAGTAAGTGTACAGATAACTGGTTTCTGACTTTTAACTCAGGCTCTGCCTCTGGCCGATAACACAGCTTGGACTAACCTCAGACCTCCAGTTTTCCTCTTTATAAAATTGGTAGGTTTTAACCAAGTGATCTCTAAGTCACTTTTTGCTTTCACACTCCGCCAGATACCTGGCAGCCAACTCAGAGAAGTCAGTCACACAGGATCTCCATAGATTCAAGGTGAATGGAGAAATCTCTAAATGAGTAATCACAGTGAACTGAAATTGAAGGCATGTCTGATGACATAAAGTGGTGATCAAGAAAAAACTGATTCTGATAAGTAAAGCCAACATTTTCCTAAACAATGCAAAGAAACAGACTCAAAAATTGCCAAAATCTTATTTTTGCAGTGCCTATCAGAGTGACCACCTAGAACAAATATAAAATAAATAATAAATATTTAACAAAGGGAGAAGAGAGTGTCTCAAATGCCACACTGGTTAAGTTAGAACCTTTCATGGCACTGCTTTAAAACACTGTTCCTTCCATATTCATTGAGAAGACAGGCCAAGTGCTGAGCAAGAATGGATGCAAAACAAAGACCAATGATGGGAAAAAAAAATAGCAGAAGCCAATCAACACTTTAGACTGGCTTTTTGTACACTTTAGACTCTTTATGCACACTGAAAGAATACTCTGCCCTTTTAAACAAGCCTCCAGCAATTTCACTGATCATAAAAACTTAGAGATGGCCGCATACCAAGGGGCCAAACCCAGGAACTCTTGGATGTTTGTCAAAGGGTATTGTCACTATTCCCATCTTATGAATAAGGAAAATGACACCAGAGATGTAATCAATGTCCTAAGGTCATCTAGATAACTCAGGGTGAATCATGCCAGGCAAGAAGTAGAACAGCAGGTTCTGTCTACCAAAGTATGCCATAGGATCACCTATACCCAGCATTTGTATCTTGGAACTTCACACAATTCATGAGGCAAACTAGATTAAAAGTGGAACACAGTGTATTAGACAATAATTCTCACACTTCAGAAAGAGCCCAAAACATTCAGCAAAGTAAGGGTTTCCCTAGCTGGCAGAAGAGATGATCAGTAAATCCTCTTTCCAAATGACAACTATAACACTGGACAAAAAACGGCCAATTTCATGACTAGAAATCAACTGTCAAATAACAAACTGAGAAATGTTTATTCATGAAAACTTTTAATCTGAGTTAAGAACAGTGAGAGTCAGCAGCATTCTTGCTTAGATTTATCTTACCCCCTGACCCATCCCCACCCACAGTTCATCCTCCATGGAGTTTTTCTCTAGGTGGTACCATCACAATAGTGATGTCAAGAGGAGGAGATAAGGCTGAGGGGATAGGGACACAGGCCACTGGGTAACTTCCTAGGCAATAGAGCATAAACAGCACCTGCAGATATTTGCTAAGAAACTTACAAAGAGTCTATTTTTAAATCAGGACCTACGTGACTGGAGTCTATCCATCTCCAAAAAAGAAGACATGCCTGATTGATATTTTGATTGGACTAAAGCCTGCACAAATACCTCATGGACACTGAATGCCTTCCATAGGACTGGACAGGGGGCTGACTCCCTTAAATCTATACAAATCCCTAGACAATAGTTGTTCTTGGGTATCCCTCTCTTGGGTCTCCTCCCTCTTTGGTAATTCTGCTTTTTTTCCTGTTACTCTAATAAATACTGTTACTTTGCTCTCACTCCTGCATCCGTGGATTTTATTCTTCAAATTCATGAGACAAGAACACAATCCCACATTCCGTGCTGCAGGAGTGCTGTCAATTAAATTAGAACATTTCATAAGGAAAACAAGGAATGCCTCTAGTTTCAGCCTTAGATTGAAGTCCTGTTTGTGGCAAGGGTAGGACTGGTAGATTAGCCAAAAATTAACAGAGAAAATCTGGAGAGCGATAGATGGCTTAGAGAAACTCTGCATTTATCTGTGGCTGACTGGGAGTCTGTGAGATATAATGTTCTGACAAATCACTGGCTGACCATTAAACTAAGCAAAGGAGGAATCACTTAGAGCAAGGCTGAATGATGAAAATAAAGTGAGCAGAGATCATCAGCTGCAGATATATGAGAAGAGAGACTCCCCAATTAAATCCAGGCAAGTTATTAAAAACAAAGCAAAGAGACAAAAAAATAACAATAATCAATCTCATGAAGAAAATATGAAAATCCATAATTGCTATCACGAGTTATTTAACATGTCCAGTTTTTAATTTAAAATTATGATATACAAAGAAACAGGAGAGGCTGGGGTTATGGTGCAGTGGTAGCATGCTCGCCTAGCACGCGGGAGGCACTGGGTTCGATCCTCAGCACCACATAAAAATAAAATAAAGATATTGTGTCCACCTACAACTAAAAAATAAATATTAAAAAAAAAAAGAAACAGGAAAATGTGACTCATACATAGTCCGTAAAAATTCTGAGTATACCCAGATGCTGGATTTAGCAAACAAAGACTTTAAAACAACAATTATAAATATGCTCAAAGAATTTTTTGAACTGAAGGACAATATATTAAAAGTGAATAAGCAAATAGGAAATCTCAATTACAGAAATAGAAACTATAAAGTCAAAGCAAATAGACATGGGATACCATCTGAGATGGTAACAAAGTCAACAGAAATCAAAGAACATGAGGAACTCTTCAGGGTGATGGACACAGTGTAAAACTGGATTTGGTAGGTGGTTATACCACTCCACAATTTGCTAAGTACCATTGAACTGTACACTTACTATATGGTCTTCTTTTGCAATTGTATCGTCCAAGTGACTGGCAAAATATGCATTTATTTGTGCTGCCTTAAAAATTAAATATATATATTTTGCTGTTTTTGTGAAAACTAAGGAAGATGTGTAGAATGATCTTTACATTTATTTTCTTCCATATCCAGATTTGCCTCCTGCCTGCCACTGCCCTACTTAAAGCTCTTAGGAGAAGTGAATAAAACCTAGGGAGCTGAGAATATAAAGCAATGATGAACTGTGGCAGAAGTTCTTCACTCACTAGGAACCCATGGGGTCTGGCAAGCAGTTTATTATCATCCGGGAGAGGACATTAGCAGTACTTCCTTATAGAGAACTGTGCTCCAGTTCTCACTGTTGACATTTATCAAAGGACTCCAGCTTCCCAGTCTGGATATGCAAAAAGTCATTTCACAAACAGCTTTTGACACCATATTAATACTTCCTTGATTCTTCCTGGGCCTATCAATAAACATCAGCCTATGATAACTCATTAATATACACTTACCAAAAGAAACGTCCGGATTGTTCTTATTTTGTTAAGTTCAAGAAGCAATTTTTGTGCCTTCTCATGGTTGCTACAATATTCATCATAGATACGAAACCTGTCTTTCTGTGAATTCAAGATAGAATAAATTAGAGTCAGCTTATTCACCATTTTGAAATTTTAATATATGTAATATACATAAATAAACTTTACTGTTTACTATGTCTCAACAGCCACACTGGGGGGGTGTGTGTGTGTGTTTGTGTGTTTATTTGTTGTTTATGTGTTTTCCCTGATCCATAAAAAATAACCTAGAAAAGAAGATAGATACATATTATTATACTCCAATATGATGAATGCAGTAATAAAAAAATAATCAAGTGGTAGCAAAGCAGAGAGAAGAGAGTACTCCACTTTGCCATCAGAACTGAGCTTTTAAAAAGTCATTACTTCTAAGCAAGGTCCAGTGGGATAAATTCATGATTCCCAGGAAGGTAGAGGGAAGCACTTTTGATCAAGAAAAAAGCATGTGCCATACAAACCTGAAGTTAGTAGACAATAATCTGAAAGTTGTGTTTAACAGGGACATTGACAAACAAGGCAATATCCAGCAACAAGTGACTAAGATAATGATAGACCCTGAAGACATGATATCTGTGAGGTCATTTCAGAAAGAGACATTTGTTGGTTTAAAAGTCAGGGAATAATAACTACTTTCAAATAGTTGTCATATTGTAAAAGAGTAACAATTTCATGTAACTATAACAAAGAACACTAGGATCATTAGGTGGGAATTGCAAGGGCAGTGATGGACAGATAAGGGATCAATGAAGAAATCTGATAATTAGAACTGTCACTAAATGCGATTAAGTGGGAGCAAAATGAAGGATCTTCATAAATGGATAGAGGGGGTTTTCCTTAAAAGAAAAAAAGTAATTTTATTCATAATCCCTAAGCCTCATTCTATCTGTTAAGATTTTTTTTCCCTCAAAGCAGCTAGGAGGTATCAAAGCAGTAACAACAAAAGAGGAAGACACAAAAAATAATTGATCAAATAGTAGAACAAAAATGTGTCCTTTGAAATTTCCAAGACATGTATTTAGAAACATTAAGCCCAATTTTATATAGCCAGCACAGAATGTACTGAACTACTTATCTCAAGAGATGGTATGAGCCAGGGGGGAAAAAAACCAGCAAAACTTCAGAAATAACTTAGCTAAATTCAGGGATGACATATTCATAATGTGCTACTAAGGAAGTGACTGTCAGGATACAAGATTCCCATGTGCACCCCTGGCCTGAGATAGCAACTACTCCAGCTGGCAGAAGATTCTGATCCCTTCGTGAAAGGAAACAGGTTTGAGTAAGTGGATACAAATGCCCATAGCCTCTGGTTGTACCCAAGAAAAGCATGGCTTGATCTTCCTGCTCCCAAGGAGCCTCTCCCGTTAAGATAATTATCTTCATGAAATATTTTGACTATACAGAGCCTGCTCATCACATATAGATATATAAACCACCCAGAGAAACCTTTATAAAAGAATAAAATACACAAGGTTGGATTTCTATAATGCTGTCACCCATTTTTAAGTAAAACATTAATTCTGTAGCATTTTGATAAATACATGGACTCAAATTGGCATTCTGAAAATGAGCATCCACAAAATGGCATAAATAGCAGCATGCTTTCCTTTTTTGTAAGTATGAATGTCCTTTAGCCTGGAAACCATTTTCACTGTACAGGTGGCTTCTAATTTTACACATTGATTACATAAATGATTTCAGCTGTCAAATATAAAGATATGGAAACAATCACACAGGCACGAGGTGTGTAACCTGAGAAAACTGAGCATCAACTGCTTCTTCCTTCCATGCTGCTCATTCAGAACAATCTTCTGAGAAGCCAACCTTGAGGAGAGTTCAGTCACCGGCACACTGGGTTAGTACACCCTTAGGTTTGTCACAAGCCAATTAACAAGGGAACATTCTGACTAATAAAAGGCTCCTAGTGCATTATAAGAGTGAGGATTTTCCGCCTCAAAAGAAAAATGCTCTATGTTTGAGAGAAACATAAAAATCTATTCATTATGAACAGCCTGAATATTCATTAGAATTCAAAGCTTCAGAGAATGCGAAGAACTAACTTGTCAGGAAAAAGAAAGGGCTGTTTATTCTTTGCTGAGTAAAATGGATGATGCAGGGCACTCTCCCCGTTTCTGGCTTGAAGTGCAAGATTTCATTGGCCTTAAAAGACCCTAAACTTTTGGCAACAGATTTTGTTTCTAATGCTGAATTCACACATACTACTACACCAAGAGCTGAATCTTAAAATCAAGGAAGGCAGAGCTTGTAAAATAAATAAAAAGGTGTCCTACAAAGTGAAGAAAGCAGGTTCCCACTTCCTGTTGAGCATTGGGTTCTGGATGTAGGCATTCTTCCACAACTTTTAAGAATTCTTTATGTACTGCAAGGATATCTTCAATGTTTGAGAACAACATCTGTTGAAAAGAAAAAATAAATGGGTAAGTGCAACAGCAAATCAAGTTAAAAAGAAAAAGAAAAAAGAAGAAGAAAGTCACCTGTGCCTTCTCTCTCCCTCTCTCAACATGGCAGCCTCAGCAAAAAAAGAAGAAAAATAAGGTGAAGACTATCACCCCCAAAAGGCTATAGTATTCTCTCTCCAAGTGAAACCTTCAGTGAGTAACTACCCACATCCATTCCTTTCTCTCACCTTGCTGGCAGAATCCTGATTTTGTCTGAACTTTCCCTGTAGTCCCACATACTCTGGGAACCAGGACGCTACTCTTGGCTCTCAGGGCAAAGACTGAGTCTCCAAATCCAAGCATGACAGTCTCACCAGCTTCCTGGGATGGGCTTCGGGTAAAAGTATAGGCAGGTGTGTGGGTAGACTTTGGGAGAAAGCATGTCTTTGCTCCTAAAAGAATATCCTGAATGGCAGGTATTGTTCTTCCTCTAAAAGGTGCTGTGTGGTTGAAAGTGACAATCGGGATAACTACAGGGTCATTTCACAACCATGAGAGGAGCCAGCTCAGGGGCAACGCTGATAACCTCAATGGTAGAGTGACTCTGATAACTTACATGGCAGAGTGATTCGCTAGAGAAGATCTAGCAACTTCTTGGCCTTCCTAAATTACTGGATGGAACCTTTTCTTCCATTCAGAGTCCCCATTGTGTGAACTAAGTGTCTCCTAGTACATTTGAGTGATAGGTTGCTTTTTCTTGCAATCAAAAATTCACCAACTAAAATATTACCACGGCAGGAAATTTTGAAATGCAATTTACCAAATTATGTTATGTGCATGTACAAATATGTAACAATGACACTATAGTGTATAACTACAATGTACAAATAAAAAAATAAAAGAAAGGTGCTTAAATTATGAGGAAATAGGGTCAGAAGAACCCAAAATATCCTTTGAACTTTTTTTTCAGAAAAATAAAACAGTAAGTTAGCATCAATACCAACAATGATTTATACAATTTAAATAATCACTATAGCATAATTAGTTTTCATTTGCCATCCTTTTTTCTTTTCTTCACTACTGTGTGTGTGTGTGTGTGTGTGTGTGTTGCTGGGGATGAAACCCAAGGCCCGGTGCATGCTAAGCACTACTCTACCATTGAGCTCCCTTTTCCAATATTTTAAAAGAAAATATTTATACATTCACGTCTGACTTAAAGATATCAGGTGGACTTTCTCTGCAGCACCACAGTAAACCATTCAAATCTTGTTCTTTAGCTATCACAGAGACAGGAAGTCACATTTGCCCACGTCTGCCTTCTTGAACAACCTCTAGCAATTGTCTGACACCTCCCTCGACTTCCTCCCTCTCATAGACACTGAAGTTCTTGGTCTTATTTCCTAGAATTTTTTCCCTTCCTCTTCGCAAATGTTTCCAAGACCTCGGCTAAAAAACAAAAAACAAAAAACATTCTCTATGCCGCCATATACTCCATCCTCTTAACTAGCCTCCCTTTATCCAAACCCAGATTGTGCATTTTCACCTGATCACCAATGCAAATGACTAGCACAGGAACTTAAGAGTGGAACAGATGACTCACTGAGGGTCCTGAAGGCGCATCCCACAGAGAATAGTCTGTCTATGGGGAACTCGTGTTTGGGTGGACAGCCCACTGCACCTCCTCACCTTCACTGTTTCTTCTGTTACATTCTTGTCAACTTTTGCTGCAGCACACTGGTTCATTCTATGTAAGAACGCCTGCGTGAAACAAGAAAAGACATTATGAAGGGAACAGTAGGTTCATGAAAGGACTGTATGTTGATCAAAATTCAATTCTTTTTTTACAAGAAACTAAAGCTCAAAAATCCAATAGCTGAGGCAAGCACTGGCCATTAAGCTTTAACTGATGCCTAAAACAGTTTTGCTGTAACATGTGAAACTCTAATGCATTGCTCTTTACCTGAGAATTAAACTCCCTTTATGATGTTGAGCCAAGCCAAATATGATCAAGTCTATATGAATTAAATTTATCCACTAGGCTTTCAAAGTTCTGGAGTAAATATTTAGAGCCAGGTGTTTCCTAAATTTACAAGCATTGCGAAGTACAAAAAGACAAAAATCTAATGAAAAAATGCTCTTTCTGATAAAAGAAACTAAAGACCCAGGAATTTTGAAGTGACTCCCTTAGAATTGAGAGAGTCAGAAATAGATATATACATACGTACATACATACACATCCTTGCCAATAACTATTTTCAGGTTCTAAACGGAATGAAAGAATTTCCTTTCCACGCTTCCGCCCCATACAAACACACTTTCAGGAAGCCAGAATTTAAATTTCTGGGTTCAGATCAGAGCTCTTCATTCCTATGTGGTACATAAATGAGCACATTAGTATTTCAAAGATCCAGACTCAAGCTTAGGGTGTACTACAGAGGTAGACAGCTTGACAAGCATGCTCAAGGGTCGAGATTCCATCCCCAGACTATAGCAGGGAGGGGCTGAAGACTTCTCAATGGCCATTAAACTTTGACTGATACCTAAATAGAGTAGAATGATTGATTTATACTGAGCTTTAAAAACTAAAGTTTTAGCTGGGCACAGTGGCACGTGCCTGTAATCCCAGCAACTTGGGAGGCTGAAGCAGGAGGATCATCAGTTCAAAGCCAGCCTCAGCAAAAGTGAGGCACTAAACAACTCAGCGAGAGTCTCTAAGTAAAATACAAAATAGGGCTGGGGATGTGGCTCAGTGGCCAAGTACCCCTGAGTTCAATCCCCGGTACCCTTCCCCCCAAAAATCTAAAGTCTTATAGGACACGAAAAAGGGATACTCCACCCAGCAAATTTGGTTTATACCCTCAAAACATCATCTGTTAACTACACAGTGACCAGGTAAAATCATCCCTGAGCCTGGGAATGTTGCTCAATGATAAAGCATAAGCAAGAGGCCCTGGGTCCAATCCCAGAACCACACACACACCAAAAAAAAAAAAAAAACCACACATTCTTTCACTTGTCTGTCTTAAGAAGTTTGTAACCACCTGCAAGTCAGGACATGACTGTACATACAGCCCATCAACTCCCCCAGAGCAATACAGAAGACAGGAGAATCTCTGGCTATTATATCAAACAAACAAAAACTAAGGCCAAGAATCATATCTTTAACAGGTCATATTTAGCAAGATTCAGCAGATTAACAAAACCTTACGAAGATTTAAGAGAATAACACAACCCACAGTTTTTCATAATGTTCCAAAATTATCATTCTCAAGGCATTGCTAGTGAGAGAATAAAACAAGGTATTTCTTTTTCTTTAAAATATTTTTTTAATTGTTGATGAACCTTTTTTATTTTTTATTTATTCATTTATATGTGGTGCTGAGAATCAAACCCAGTGCCTCAGGCATGCTAAGCAAGCACTTTACCACTGAGCTACAACCCCTGCCCCAAAATAAGGTATTTCTAAAGACAACATGAATATATATCTCAAAGTTTGGTTTTGCTTTTTTATTTTTCTTTTTTTAGGTGCTGAGCATCAAACCCAGGGCTTTGCGCACACTGAGCAAGCACTTTACTGCTGAGGCACATCCCCAGCCCTATCTCAAATTTTTTAAAGGGCATTTCTTTTAATCTAGAAATCCTACTTCCAGAACTTTATCTTAAAAAATATTCAGACAAAAGGTTTCAGAACATTGATTACAAAAGTAGAAATATTGGAAACTATTGAAAGGCCCACCAATAAAGGAATCACTAAATATATTACAGTATATACAGTTATAAATTGTGGTTATAACAAAAGTACAACTACAACTGGAATGGGAAGAAAACTACACATATACATGTAATTCATGCATGTACATAGGACATACTCATAAAATATTGTCTGGTGAAACCTATGTATTAAGTTGCAACCCTAATATATATGTACATATTGCATATGCATATATATACATGCATACAAATATACATACATCTACACCCATCTATAACATGTCTATTCATACTGAAAAAAATAGGTGGCATATACTAAAATGAAAATAGTAGTTACCTGCATGTGGTGAGGAGACCTTTGTACATCTTATTTTCAGAATATTTAGCATGATTTTTGTTTTTAAAAAAAAAAAACTTTTGAAAAGTAATCAAACAAATGAGCCCCAAGAACTCATTTCTAGCATGAGCTTCAACACCATCCTTATTCCTTATTCCACTAGTTCCTGTTTCAGATTCTGTAACTATAAAGACATATCAAAACTAGTAATCCCAATGATTACTAGCCTATAATCCCAATGATTACTAGCCTATAATCCCAATGACTTGGGAGGCTGAGGTAGGAGTATTCCAAGTTCAAGTCTAGTCTCGGCAACTTTGCCAGACCCTATCTCAAAATAAAAAATTAAAAAAGGTTTGGGGATGTGGCTCAATGGGAAAGTACCCTTAGGTGCAATCCCTAGTACCTACCAAAATATGAAATACAAAAAAACACTAATAGCCCCAACTCTTAACATCAGCTAAATTAAATAAAATGAGTAAGTATGGGAAATAACCTTCATTTTTAGTGAAAATACGTGATGCAATTTTTGACTATTATCTGAGGTTATACATAAATGGCCATGGAAAACGATTTTGAGCCCCATTTTAATTAGTATTATTCTGTTTAAATTTTAATTTTAGTTTTGCTTTTCTTGATTATTTTCCAAATGCTCATACCAGATATTCTTTAGCTCTTTTTATTTAGTCTTAAAGTAACATGGATAGTTTACTTGCCTAGTTTACATTTTACACTGACCACATAGTAAACAGGTAACCTCTTGTGCAAATAAAACTTAAACTTCACCTCTGCCATTATAAACCTTTTCTTCATAAACAGAATTCAGTTACATTCTGAAACCAAAAATTTTAAAGCTACAAAGCAATAAAACTGAGTCAAAATATAAGTTAAAAGGGAGCGTGCAAACTAGTAAGGTACACATCTTTATCTGACAATTTTGTTTATCTTCTTATCCTCCATGGAAGTATGAAATATTTTGTTAAACTATATATAAAAGGAAGCCTGGAGCTTGCTAGCATCTCTGACCAAGCATTTATTCTTCCTAAGGGCTTCATTTTATACAACATTGATGGCAGATTTAGATGGTTTACTGGGAATGCACAATCATGAAAACTGTTGACATTCTTTAGAAAATGTTTAAGCCTTTCTTCTTGAAAACAAAAATAAATACATGCTTTCAGAACCATCCTTTAACAATCAGTATCCACAGAGTTCTTTCAGTCTCTGGCAATTGGGCATTTAATCCTCATATCAATCAAGGAAGCACTAGTAATCTAGTCAAAAAAATACATGAGGGATTTTATATGTTGTTTTCTCTCTGCATTCATATATTATCACTAGTCCACAATTTCATGAGAATTAGACAATCTTCATCTTGACACAAGTACATTGGAAAATAAACATTGGAAAATAGCTGTTAATGCCAGTGATCTTAAATTTTATATTGTATTTAAGACTTGGAGAATTTTTCCTAAATGCAGATTCCTAACCCTAGTCCTGGAAGGCCTGATTCAGCAGACTAGTTTAGGACTCAGCAACCTGCACTATGAGCAGTACTCCTCAGAGACTTGCATAGTGGTCAAGAGACCACCTTCTGATGGACAGTCCCTTATGTTTATTCTTCCAGAGACTGAAAACAACAACAAAAAACAAAACAAAACCAGACTTAGAGGAACACATAAGTGACTCTTAGTGGGGGAAAAAAAAAGGTTCACTTATTTCATCTTGACTGAAATCCAATAATTGTTATCTCTGTACATCCCCTTCATATCCAACCTCATGGAGGTTTCGGTGCCCTGTCCAAGAACTGCCTCCCCCCGACCCCATGAAAATTACAACCTGGGCTAAATACACTGGTCATGATCATCTCTGAAGGCTTGAAAAATACAGAGACAGGTGGATGGATAAGATATGATGTTACATTTGGAGGCAGTGAGGCTGGCAGGTGCCACTCCAAGGACCTTTCAACTCACAGGGGTCACTGCATATGCTCAGGTCTCCAGCATTCCTCTAACAGTGGCATCACACAACACATTCCTAGTGAATGGGCCACCTTTTTCCCACTCAAGGAACAGAACTCTTCATTTGCTTTTTACCTTGCCTGTATTGTTTTCCTTTTATCACGTAACTGGTAAAAGCACATGTCAAATGCAATATGCTAATTAAAGTTTCCTAACACTAAAAATGTCACAAGTTTGATACCAAAAGGTCAAAAGAGGGGGAATAACCTCATTAAGAAAGAAGAGGAAGATGACAGTAATCTCTTTTCTCCTTGTTTGTACATCTGTGCTGCCATTAGTTCAATAGTAAAGCAATGCCTACCAAGAATTTCATTCTCAAAATATACTTTTCTTATCATTTCAATGTTCTAAACAGTCTCCTTCATTTTTGTCCTTCCCATTCTTTCCATCAGTCAGGCAGTGTTAGTCAGCTTTTCATTGCTATGACCAAAATACCTGACATTAAAAACTCAAAGAAGCAAAAGTTTATTTCAGTTCATGGTTTCAGAGGTTTCCATCTACTGCTCTGGGCCTGAGATGAGGCAGAACATCATAGAGAAAGGTCA
>PVHX01001866.1:0-187394 GCA_004024805.1 Geosciurus inauris
AGAAGAAGGAGGAGGAGGAGGAGGAGGAGGAGGAGGAGGAGGAGGAGGAGAAGAAGAAGAAGAAGAAGAAGAAGAAGAAGAAGAAGAAGAAGAAGAAGAAGAAGAAGAAGAAGAAGAAGAACTTAGAGAAAAGCAAAACTTCACTAACACAAATAAGAGCTCTAAACAGCATTTGAATTCCCATCACAGCACACCTGGTAAGAATCAGTCTACCACAGCGTCATCAATCATGCTGAGGCTGTCAGTTTTGACATCCTTTAAGTCTACGTTGTGTGCTTAATGACTACATGACAGAAAATGTAAACAGACACCACACATCCAGGTATGCAGTACATGTATGTGTGTGCTATGTCTGTATCTGAATATTTGATGTAAAGAAGTGCAAAAACACACAGCATGTGAAACTGCCCATTAAAACATACATGTTGCACATGCATGCCTCAGAATAAGAATTTACACACACACACACACACACACACACACACAAATAGAGCAATTTCTGACATAAAAACACAAAGCTCATTGTAAATCATTTACCCAATGTGTAGTGACTTAGATCAAGAGACAGATAACAATATGGGCCCATCCAGGGATGGATTACATTCTTAAGAGACACCCCTTCAACCCTTCTTTGTGACATACAGAATTGTGACTTACTAATAGGACTTACTCAGGGGTAGCTGGTAAGCCCTATATTAATAATTCATCAGATGCAAAAAAATAATGGTAAAGTACTTGAATATTTGAAAGCTCATGTGTATATTTGGTTTAAAAAACAAGAACAAATTCAGATATGAATTTAATTATAAGCATATTGCTTACTTTTAATTGATCATAGGATAAATTTTATTCTTTCAACACCTTAGTTAATATTCTTCTGCCTTAACAGGATTATTTAGTTTCACAATTTTTTTCCTATTCCAGAAAAATACATCATTTGATGTTTTGCAACGTGTCTGTTTGGGGGACTTCTCCATTACATGTTTATAATTATAAAAGCCTCCGATTTTTTTGCCCCAACTTCTGCATCCATCCTCCACCCACTTAGAGTTGCCAATGTAAAGAAATTTTGGATATTAAATGCAGAATGACAAAAATAAAAATACACTATTTCAAACTTTATTCTTTTCCATTAAAGGCCACAGAAAAAGTTTAACTGCTAATACATTGTTCGTAACTCTAAAATCTAAGGTAAAATATCACTCTTTCATTTTTAAAATTAATTTTCTCATCTCTAACTGAGATTTGCAAGTGGAACAGCTTTTCTAAAACTGAATCATAGTACTGAAATATAGTACTCAAGTTTCATAAAATAGTCCCAGAATGTCAGATTCATTTAATATTAAAATTCTGTCAATTTAAAAAGCACTGGAAATGTGAAAGAAACTTACACGCACACACCCCACCACCACCACCACCACCACCACCATTTTCTATGTATGTGGAAAAGTTTTCATTTCTCTCTCAATATATTTTTTGTTACCAAGCCAGAACAGTGATAGTAATTTTGAATTGTGAAATTATTTGTCTCAAGCATGACTTTCCAAATTTCTAGGATAATCACCATTTCTGGCCATCTATTTGATTAAGCCTACATTCTTTCAAATCTCTACATGGATACAGTATATAGCAATGAATACTTCCTTTTTTAAATCCTCATTTCAAGGAATACTTAGATACAAATGAAAAACCATTCCGTCAACCCTCTCTTCATGCTTCAGAAAATTAAGGCAAGAATAAGTAAAAATTATTTAGAGAGTGAGAGGTGAAGAAGAGAGAGAGAATGTGTAAAAGGAGATCTATAGCCAAGCATTTTTAGAAGTGGCAGATAAGCTTGCATTTTGGATTTGTTTTATGTGTAAGCAAATGTTTGATTTCTTGTAGGGTGATTAGGCATGTCAGGAATCTAACTTTACAAAGAATACCTAATAGCAACAAAATGTTGCTGTGAAATTATTAATATCTGTTGTTCTCCTGAAAGTATTATTTTATTTTGCTTTTTCACAAAATATAGAAATGGCATCTGATTAGGCAACTATTTCAGCTAAATAATTTCACATGGGGTCCAGCTTTCTGCTAATGCCTACGTTAATTCAAAGTCTAGTTTCCTACTTAGTTTGAATCTTTCTCATTACCTCATTACTTAATCTAACAATGGCAACTTGCCCGAGGAAGCCCCTCCCCTCAAAAAAAGACATCTTTCAATTTTCATTTAAGACAACAGAATATATTACAAGTTAAATATTCACAAGGAAACTTCACTCAAGAAGGAGAAACAGCATGCATCTGGCCCTCTGAGCCATGTTTTTTCAAAGGTTATCAGCAATTCTTGCTTTCAAAGTCGTTTTCCTTGCACTTCAGATGCCAGAATACACTTCATACAGTAGTAATAACGGGTTACACCAGAATTAATGAAAAGGTTCCACGTTCGCATATAATAAATAAGTACCTAATTAAAGGCACAGTTAAGCCAGAAGCTCAGATATTGTCTTTTATATTAATATCTATTATGCTTCCTTAGCATTTGCTGGGAGCCTCTTCAACTGACTAATGCCCAAAGGGAGCAGTGAGCAATCACTCAGCTGGTGGCTGGCACTGGTCTTGAAGAAAGCTAGTAAGGAACACTTTGCAGTCTTTCAGAGTTGCTCCACCAGCTGTCACCAGCTATGGGTGCTGAAAAGATCCTGTCACTTCATCCAAAGGGATTTACTTGGTCAGAAGGAAAATTTAAATACAAAGCATGCAGCTAAGAAGCTAGTGAAAAAGGATTATGAGCATACAAGAGCACATGTGTATACGACACTAATACATCTTTAGGAAATTTCAGATCCCCAAAGCCAGGATTACTGCCAGGGGCAGGGAAGTAGACCTATGCTGAGACCTTTACCACTGGAGTTATTATCTTCCAACTATTCAATTCAACTTTATAGGTCTTTTATCAAGGCCATTTAAAAATAAAAGCAAAAGAAAGAGAAAGGAAAAGAAAAAAACCCCATCCCTTCAATGGAAAGTGAAGAAAACACATTCAGGTTCCATTATTACTGGGAATCACCTGCATGCAAATATTCTATGGCCTGTGTACAGGGTCCAGTATTCTTACCCTCTTCCAAATTTACCAATGGGATGCATCTGGTTGAAAGCAAATCAAAGCATGAGGCATTTCAGATTTGCTAATCTGCACGAAGAGAGCCTGAGGGGATCATCTGAAACAAGAGGAGGTCACTGAAATGTCTGTGACTGCGGAGGAGGTGGTGGTGGAAAGCCAGCCCGCTTTGCAGGATGGTCCAGGACAAGGTAAAATGTCCCTGCAGTTAGTGACAGATCTCAGGTCTTATGAGAAAAGTCTAAGGAAAAGGCCATTTTATTTCCAGATGAAGAAAAGAAACACAGTTCCAGTATAGGCACCTGACATTAAAATGCGGATTTCCATATGCCAATTGGCAGGGTGGCCATATCCTATTCAAGAGAGCAGCAGGTGGCTTGGCCAATGCTTACCCTTCCGAGGAAACTCAGACAGCCTCTGGGCCCTCCTCTTAGCCCCAGCAACATAGAAAGGGGAGAGTTACAGAGGCAGCTCTCTGTGTAATTGCCCCCAAGGCAGAATCTTGGCATGGTGACATCAAAGCACTCCCTCAATATGTGGCTTATGTACTTCAGCCTGGCTTGGCCTCTACACGTGTGGCCAAAACATTTTTAAAAGTATAAGTTTCAGAGGAGAAAACAATCTTAGAGTAGTGAATGAAGCAATAGAATACTGTTCCCAATAGAGACATTCACAGATGGCAAGGAAATTCCTGCTCCAGATTATACAGACTAAGAAAAGAGAAGATCCATAGTAAAATTGCTTTGTGTAGATTTTAGGAGATATTTGTTAGAAGCCATCATTAAAAGCATTTGTGAAAAGCAGCAAGCTGTTTAGGAGCAGAGCACATGTCGAAGAGTCCGCCTTTAGATGTCACTACAACCTCACTACTGCATTTCCAAAATTTCTATGAAGGATTAGAATAGTTTGACACCAGTCCATGTACTCTGTCGGCAGTTTCTGGAGAGGTTGCATACTATGCTCTACATTTCTTCACAGAGGCTATCATGTCGCTGTCCCAGTAAAGCTGATTAGGGAAGCAGCTTGGCTCAGATATAGCCTTTATGCCAGCCCTTTCCACATTTACTTTACTCACTGTTGGAGACAGGGTCCTAGCAAGGCAGGACGTAACACATGCAAATGAGATACACCCTCCTGCTCTTATGTGGGATGGTGATAGTGTGGACAGCTTAAGGTGCACCCAAAGGGATTGATAAAATTCATTCATACTCTAAAAGACTCTTTTAAAAATAGCATTTGTGTTTTTTTGCTTTTATTTTAGGTGAAATATCTATGGGTGGATAGGTGGATGGATAGACAGATGAATAAATGGATAGACAATATCCAGAAAACACATAAAAATACACCACTTCAAGATTTTTGCAAATTCAAACGGAGAATATTTCTTAAAAATTTGCAGCAGTTTCTCAGGAAAAATAAAAGGCAACAGAGAACTCACCCTCTCATACTCAGCCTTATTTTTCCCACTTTGAGTAGCAATTACTGTGGCAACACAACAATTTCGCTTGAATTATTTTTCCAAAGGAAGGCGTGGCCAAATACTCGCAATTTAACAGCCATGTATCCAAGGAAGTCCAACTAACTATTAAACCAAAAACTAACTCGAATAACTGGTATTCAAACTAAAATCTGGGGAAAATGGAGAGAAATCAAACATCCAGCGAAAACATTACCAAATGCTGCAACAACGCAACTGCCTATACATTTCTAATCAGTATTCATTTCCTGTCCTTAAAATAAACAGAAAACAGATTTCTCCATTTTCCCTAAAATCAATCTTTTGCGGTATCTGTCAGTTGCTTTCTCCCAATTAGTATTCTACATTCATCTATTTTTGTTGTAAGTTAATTTTTTTTAACATACCTTGGCACCCGCGTTTCATTCAATACTTGTAAATGAAACAACAGAGTAAAACTGTTCTTAAGGCCGCCAAACTTGTAACTTTGTTAATGAATTGAGATGAATCAAAGGTACCTTATTAATTATTGCTTGCCTGGGAAGTTAAGCTTTGGCTTTTCACCTCACTGGGCTGGAGAACAAGATTGCCTTTGGCCATGTCCGAGGGGCTCATTAAGGCATCTCTGGGGAATAGGAAGAAATTGTTAGTGGAAAGCAATGGTCAGTGCCTCTCCCAGAAACCCAGCAGGGAAAGGAAGCCCTCATCACGGAGAACTAACAAGGCTGCCTGTACTACACCTGTAATCAAACTGGCCTGGAAATGCCTAGAGACCACTGCGTGGTCTTTGTGATTTGGGAAGTTATCTGAAAATGCTGAATCCAATCCATAATTGATGTGTGCACGCAATTATAATCCTCCAGATAGCTAAAAATGTTGCAGTTCCAAGCCTCAAGGAGTGGGAAACTTTAACATGCATGGCATAAACCAAGATATTTGATATAATAAAAGAGGAAACTATTTTACTTCCTATATTGGCAGCAGGAAGGTAATTGAATATATGCCTGTTTTGCTTAATGAGTGTTATTATATATGACTTTTTGACGATTAGTGGACTAGGGTACAGTCTATATTGTACCAAACATATTTCAAGTCATTTATAGTGCACGTATTTCTGTATGTACATAATTTTGATTCTACAGAAAGTGGAGAGATTTCTTCTAAGTGAGGTGAACCATTAGGCATGAGCATTCACTGGAAACAGGGACATGTGCTCCTGCAAGTTTGGAAGGATTGGGGATTGGGAATTCTGGCAATGGACTCATAATGACTTGCTACTTCATACACTTACTCAGTGTATTAAAAATATTTGTAAAACTTTCAAAATGGCAGGTCCCCCAAGGTGACTTTGTAATGAGGCTGCAGAGTCCACGGTCTGAATGTTGGGTGCACCCATGAGGTCAGTCAACAGTGTTTATTGATTGCTCACTGTGGGCTGAATGCTAGGCTAGGCCAACCTGCTTGTGCGGCATGAATTGGTATTGGATGTCAATGAAAAGGAAGCCCTGAAATGTCACTGGCCCTTTTTGCTGGAACTGAGATCTTTCTGAACTCCATGAACCAAATATGTGGGAATAGGTGGGAATAGAGAAATGAGAGGACATGACTACCACACATATTGTTCTCTCTCCCCTCCCTTCTCTTTCCCTCTCTCTCTTTCTCTCTCCCTCTTACCCTTTCTTCTCTCTTCCTCTCTCCCTCCCTCCCTCTCTCTCTTCCAAGGCTCTGTAACTTCTTTATTCAGGTGACTGAGGAAGAGAAACTCTGAATGATGCCTGCTGCTGCAGGCCTTAAGAAGTTTCTGGTTTCTATGACCCAGGCTGGTATTGGCTCCTGATTTTCAAACATTCTTTGTCAGTTCAATGAAAGAAAATGTAGCATTGTTATAGATTCAGAACACAGGAACCCAAGATTTTTCTCATAATTAAACTATGTCTCTAAAATATGCACACATTTGGTTATATTATAACTTTATGTATTTGTCTTGGAAGTCAAGATGGAAATGAAAACAAAATCCTGGAGTTTTAATTCTTAAGAGTTCTAAGACAATGCTATTAGTCAATAGATGTCAAGGTAATTTTAATTTTCTAATGACTCTGCTCATTAAATATTGCTTATCATTTGAAATTAGTATCTATCCATATTAGCCCTGGAAAAGGTATGCAACATAGTTTGAATGAATATTGTAAATTATACTAGTAAAACATATAGACCTTCTGGGTCATTTTAAAAGTTGCAAGTCTAGAACCTATAATATTTCACAATGTAGTAAAAAAAAAGTACATAAACAAACAAAAAGGCAAATTAAATCCCAGCACTTTGGGAGGCTGAGACAGGAGAATCGCGAGTTCAAAGCCAGCCTCAGCAATGGCAAGGCGCTAAGCAACTCAGTGAGACCCTGTCTCTACATAAAACACAAAATAGGGCTGGGAATGTGGCTCAGTGGTCGAGTGTCCCTGAGTTCAATTCCTGGTACTAAAAAAAAGGGGGAGGCAAATTAATTTGATTGTTTTCTAAGCACTCAATTATAAAATCTGAGCTTGCAGACACATTTTCATAGTGAGAATTGAATTGATATCTATTCAAGTTTCTCAGTGAAAGGTGGCAGGTCTTATTCTATCAATCTATCAATAAGAAAATTCTATCAATAAGAAAAGGAAGGTCATTTATCAAAATAAGTGAAAGAGAAAGCTTAATAAAATAATAACAATAAACAGCTACTATAAGATGTGGAGATATAAAGAATACTGAGCTAAGACACATTCCATACAGAGTCAAAAATGAAATGTATATGCATCAGTTAACTTCTTCCCTAATTCAAAATAAATAGCAAGAATTTCTTGCTGTGCATTAAAATCTGCATTCACCAGTGGTCCTGAGTTTATTTATTTTTGTTACAACCACTAAAGAACCTTCCTCAGTGGTTTTTTTCTAATTGTGGTCTTTCCTGTGAAAGTGTACTAGTGCAATGCAATCCTGTATCCCTCGCTGTACTCTAGTCCTTTAGAGAGCCATAAATAGTCATAATATCTAGGATTTTTCACATCCGCCCTTTACCCCGAGGATCAGTTTCACCCCCTTGGGGGCGATATTGCCCCTGTTGAGAAGGCATGGCATCTGCTAATTCTTATTTCCAGACAGGGGACGGATGTATTTTCTGTAAGAATCTCAGCCCTCTTCCCTCTTATCAATACATTATTGTTAAGTGACAAGGAGGGAAACTTTTGAAAACGTCTTTGAAGATCCTGGAAGGAAGAGTGGCAAGAAGAAGGAGAGAAATCCACCGGGAGCATCTTTGGCCACGTATGTGTTCACACTGCATGTGCTGTTGAGAGCAGATCTTGAGAATAAGCACCTCTAAATTGAGGTGCCCGTGCATCGCAGCAGTGCGTGGCTGTATATGTCAGCAGCCCAAATACACAGCCACCCACGGCCATCCCAGCTGGCCACTGGACCTGCACTGCTGCTTTGCAGCCTGCAGACCCTTCCAAGCCAAGCAGGTGAGGAGCGGTGAGAGTGCTTTTGATGTTGCCAGCTCCCATTTGCCACCCAACTTTTTTCCCTTCCAAAACCTCTTAGCAAACTTCAAAGGCCTTCTTGCTTCTTGCCTTAATCCAGTGCACTGAGACCTCCAGTTCAAAGAACTCTCCTTAAACCCTCTTCTTAAACGGCAACCCAAACTTTTTTTCTTTCCTTTCCACAAAGTAGCAATTACAGCTCCGTTGCGTGGCGATTGGGCTCTGCCGATCCGCTCCTGCTATTAATTAATCTTACAAAGGGGGCTCATTTCCTGGCATTCAAATTGACAAGAGACCAGAGAACAGAAAAACCCTTTCAACCAGTTCCAGCTCACGGAGGGGAAGAGGTATCAGAGGAGAGAGCCCCACAGTATTTGAGGTGGAGGGCACATTTGATACTCTCTGTACATTCTGCTGATTGAATGATTTTTGTTCAGGGAGAGCTCTTTACTAATCTTTTACCTGCAAAAACCTTAAACAGAAGGCGAAGCGGCACAAATGTAGCTACATTTTGACAGAGGAGATTTCCCGGAGCTGCTTCCCGGTCTCAGCCTCCCGAATGCATCTTCTTGAACATTACACTTCACTTAAAAAAGAAAGTGTGCAGTTTACTCACACAGAAAAGCCTTTGGAAGAGGAGGAGATGAAGAGCGGCAAGAAAGCAGCATAACAGACAAGAGATTAAAGCTTTTTATTCAGTATCTCTTTCGTATTCAAATTGTGCTAAGGGCTCTGTGAAACTTAGAAGCGAGCTTGTTCAGGAGGGCTTCTAAAGTGTGTACATGGATTTCATGGGAATAGAAAAGAAGCCACAGCCTGGGTAATGAAAGAAAGATAAGATGTCCTATATAAAACAACCCAAGAGTGGCTCAATTACTTTAGCAAACCATCAAGGCGAGCTTTGAAGATTTGAGAAAACACTGTTAAAATTTAACAAAAAACTCATGTTGCAGGTTTTGTACCATAAATGTTTGTATACTCTGTGAATGGCTTAAGCTCTATTCTCCCTACATAAATATTGTTTACTTCTTTGGTTTGAGGCGTGAAGACCAATGCATTTTGATGGTACTAGTTATAGAAAAGGAAGGTCCTTTATCAAAATAAGTGAAAGAGAAAAAAAAAATACTTGGAATCATTTGGAGTCAGAAATTCAAAAAACCTGGTGTCTTTGATTAAAAGAAAATAGGCTGGTGAATCTTGAAGTCGCCTCACTGCAGTTTGAGTTAACATTGGGTGACGGTGTTTTAACACGGATTTAATGCATACAATGAAACGTTGTCCCTGGAAGTCCTGATGAGGCAAGAGGATGTTTTTCCATACCTGCATTTGTAATGTTGAAAATAGTTTTGTTGAACAAAAGCAAAAAGCGTCTGCTTATATGTGCAGTAAGATAAGGAGCAGCCTTAGATATCGCTTAGAGAGAAAGCTAAAGTGTTACGGCCTTGCCAATTCCTCAGACCCAAGTCACACTTAGCAGGGCTCCCCATGCGATATGCAATGAGGTTGGGTAATTTAACAAACAGAAGACAAACATTTCCAAACACCCCCCTTTTTTGTTAGAATAGGCAGTTGTCTCCTTTGATATTCAACCCCCCTATGATCTTACATGGTTTGGGATATTACTCTGGACCTCTTTGGGGTTTCTTTTTTTTTTCTAATGGCATCTTTTAATTGTGTGGATATTGACTGTTTTTTTCACATTTCCAGTCAAAAATCCAGTAAAACTTCAGTATATGAAAAATTCTTCTAAAGAATTTTCAAAAAGCATTCTCAAGAACTTAAAAAGTACATATTGTACTCCTTCAAAGAAGGGTAAGAATAAACTTGAACTTTGGTCTCTTTATGCATTTCAAAGAGATTAATACAGAAATTCTGAATTTTTTTAACCAAAGGGTTTTTTTTATTAAAATGTGAATTAAAAATTTCCTCAAAGCCATCTATGAAAGGTTTCAGTGCTGTTAGAACAAGGAGTCTCATTCTGGGGAAATGTGACAAATCTCATGCAGTTAAAGTTCGTATTCAGAACTGAATCCATTGCTCAAGTCTGTGCAAAACAGGTAGAAACAGATTCAAGTTTTATGCTTTGCACAATTGGGATTAATTTTTAACATTCTTGTCTAAAGACTATGTGACCCAGAGTCTATAAAATTGATCCAAATTTAGTTTTCTGTCTTTAAGAAGAAGAAAAAAAGCCCTCCTCAAAAGCACAGCCACATTGATCACCAAACATTAACTCAAAAAATAAAGGTAACAAATTTAATTTAAAAAGGAAAACAGTAGCTTTATGATAAAGATACCCTTGAGTAATTGGAAACCTTGGAAACCAGGAAGTCACTGTGGCCCATGACCCCAGCTGATTCCGGCACAGGATTGAAGAGTCACCAGAGAGGGAGCAGGTGGTGGTTTGCAGGTGGCAGGGTCTCAGGGCTTCTTACTGGGGGCTTAACCATAGCTTCACTGCTATGATTGTGTGAGTCTTGCCCTTGGCCGAAACCTTGGCCTTCCCAAGTGAGCAGAGCATGAGAGAATCCAAAGACAGATGCAAAGGATGCAGGAGGCAGGAGCAGCAGGCAGGAACAATTAGCACCTTGTGCTATGAAGGCCCATTTCTGCAAAAAGTTACTAGGTACAGAGGCCCTGGAAGTGTGTGACTGGGTTTACAGAGGAGAGGTGTAAGAAGAGGAGAGACAGACCAGAAAACAGAGACAGTGTTGGAAAGGAGATGCCCTGAGGTTAAAAAAAAAAAGGCCAGCAGAAACACAAGCAATATCATGATTGTTTCACTCATTTCCCCCCATGCTTTGAATGACTTAGTCTCTTCTCTAAGACAGGAACCCCTATATTATTCCTTTGTCAGCACCCACATCAACATTAACCGATATTCTTAGGAAGACACGGAGGATTTGTCACAAGAAGAATTCTAAGCAGCCCTCAACACAGAACCTACAGAACTTAAATGTACTTTTTGATGATGATAATTATCTGTGAAAAATATTTCAGGAAAAAAATTAGATGCAGAATCTTGCTGTTTTTTTCCTCTAATTATCATATGGTTATAAACCCAATGAGTTTTACCTTCCTTGAAACTTTAATAACTAATAACAGCTCACTCACAAAGGCGCATTATCGGGAATACATGCTGGGAAATGTATCTACAGCATCCGAGCCTGAGTATTACATTCTCTTTGCCAGTTTCCATAATCAATATAATATGCTATATGATCAAATCAGCTGCAGTACTCAGGGTCCAATGCAGAAAGGACTAAAAAGAAAGAAAGAGATGGCTGGGCTGCAATCCAGTGCTGCAGTAGCCACAGAAGATAATAATCAAAAAGTAACTTGAGAAGATAAGGTAATATATTTTCCCACTGAGAAATCAAGCTGTAATTAGATTGTACAGTGAATTAAGGAATTTGCAGGATCTTGGTGCAACAATAAAACAAAATCAATTTTAAACATTACTTATCAAAGACCCATCTTTTAGCCTATATATTTAGTGAAAAAGCCAGGCCTCAGAGAACATAAATAATAATGCCCTCAGACCCAGCTTCCGTGAACCTTGCATTCTAAAAAGGAGTTACTTCCTTTGCTAAGAAACTTAACTATATATTTTTTTGTCTTGCTTTTGCAAAATATGCCCTCCTTCTCTCTTCCTATCTCAAGATCTCTTCTGTCTCCCTTTCATAAACTCTGCAATCCTCTCTTCTCCATACATACAGGTGCATATATATACACTACTATCTGGAAAAGAAGTTGTGCTGTGCAAGTATTGTGTCCACTAAATTATCTTAATTTTCTTCCTGCTTATATTTAAATGGACCAAATCTGTCCATATATTATTAATAGAACCAAAATAGCAGTGATACATACTATTTAAATCTATAGGATATTTCCCCCAATACAAAAGGATTTAGATTTAAGAGGATTTTATCATCTTACTGAGAAAATAAGTGGTATCCAAAGTTCATTTGTAAATGAAATATCTAACTTGACTCTTTATGAGAAGTCTGTTTTAAAAGCTGAATTGTTACTAGATTGTCTATCATGTCTTTAGAGTATGAGATGCCTGTTTTTTTTTAAAGCAAGAATATATGTGTAAATCAATTGGTATGCAATATTGAAGACCCAGTTATTCTTAGATTACCATGGACATATTGTAAAGGAAAAGATGACCTTTAAAGGTAGACTACAGTAAGAAGTTTTCCCTTAAAACTAGAAATGATTAAATTTGACTTCTTTCATAACTATTAGCAATATCAATCACAAAAATGTGCACCAACTATTCCATGTAGATATTAACGCAGCCTCCATGCTTCAGAATGGAAAGCAAACAAAAAACTTACCCCAACATCCTCTTGGCTAGCCTGAGATGGTCACATCCAAGGGTACCATCTTACTCTCTGTTAGGGAGCCTTAATATTCAAAAGAAAAAATTCTAGTCAAGTTTGATAACATAAGAGAAGGATTCCTAATTTCTTTAGGACTTAGAAAATGGAGTGAAAAGAAACTAAGTCCTTCACAGTTATTAAAAAAGCACACCAGATTCTGTAGCAAACGTCAACATTTTTATGCTTCCTATATTGATGGACTTTGATTCAGCTAGATACCATCCTTTTAAGTCTGGAATGGATTCAATTTTTATTGGAATATGTTGCTGATAAGTCTCTAGAATGCATGCCAATGTGTTCCCTAAGATGAATGGACATTGTCTTTCCACTGTTAACCCAAGGATGAGGCTAGAAGTAAAAGTTTTTCATCAAAACAGATTCATAATGTGCTAACCACCAACAGGGAAAGTAAACTTGAACCTGAAGCAACATTGGTGATCCAAGTTATGAGAAACTCCTCCAATACTCCTTCTAGAAAGGCTGCATCCTGTAGGCAGGGGGCTCACCCTCTTCAGGTGCAGATTTCCCACAGCACAGACAATTGCCTAGACTTAGCAGATGCTCAGCAATTATCTGATGTATAAAATTTAAAGGGTGTGTCTGCTCACATGGGTGGGTTTCTCTATTTCAGCTAATTTGACTGATTAGTCAGCTGAGGCTAACATGTTATTTTATCTCCTTTCCAGGTGGGTTCACTAGTCAGTATGGTTTAAATTATTTGTTCACAGCGATGCCCCTTAGGAAATGACAGCAGGAACAACCCAATGATACATTATGATAACATACGGCTGTGGGGGTCTATCAGGGCAGAGATCTTCTTGCCAAAGATTTATTCTTGCTAAGGTACACCTTGATTTTCAACTGAGACAGTCTGAGGTTTCATTTCAAACCAGAGTTCTAACTTAGGAAGTCATAAAAATGGGCAACATTTGAAGTAAGGTAAATGGAAACGTGCTGCATTTTTACATGCTTAGAACTGGAGAGAGGATAGTTTCATCCTCTGTGCAAGTGAACGCCAATTTCCTACAACATCAGTTTTACCCACAGGTACACACAGAAAATACCCATGAATCTAGGCTCATCCCAAGATTTGCCATGGCAGGTCACTTGTATTACCAAATAATTATGTTCAGAAATATGATTTTCCCATTAGCCATGGAAGTAACTGAGCTCAGAATTCTATAGATACATGTATGTGTCTATATTGCATATGAGAATGAAACCTATAGGCGTAGTCTTCTCTTCTAGTGTTTTTGGCCTTTTTCATTTGCAGTAGTTTCATGATTGCATAAGAATAACAAAAGGAAATGTTAAATAAATTTATTTTATGAAGATCTTGCATAATCTAAGATTCAGTTGGATCACACAGAAAAATTAAAATTTCATAATGCAAAATAGAAAAGGATACACTTTAAAAGCATTTGTTAGAGGGAAGCAAGGAGGCTGCTTCAGACAACTTTTAACTTTCTGTTTCATGTGTTAATCATAAGTCAGAGACAACTCATAAACAATCTTTTGTATCTAAATATAAATGATTTCTAGTTATCAGAATGACTAAGGTTAATATAATATAAAAATCTGTTTATTTGAGATTCCAAGTTTGGTTTCTCTGAGTGTTAAAAAATTTTCATAATTTTTCCATTACTAACCAAATCTGTTTTACTTTCATAAATTTTTATAACTGCAAAATAAATTTTAATTCACCTTTCATAACATACCCTTGCTAAGTATAGAAACATCATGGGTTCACTTCTTGTTTCAGAAGAGACATGGGAAAATTAAACAATGGGGATTTTTCAATTCAAATTGTTCATGTATTTCTAACATCACTTATAAACTAAATCTGCATGCACAAATACTCAGTTTCCACTTTGATAGAGATGATTCTAGTTTGGCAAAAGTTAATTTGAAAGTTAAAAAGTAGAGATGTTTCAAAGTACTTGAAAGAAAACTTGGAGAAAAGAAAATGTTAAGTTATTCAATAAATTACTTAGAAGTATCACTATGGAAACCCTTAATGTCTTCGTTCCTTCAAGTAGCTAACAGAGAGACTATGTCCACACATTCCCCTCTGAGCACCTCAGCTGTGGGCTATCAGTTTAAAGTGTGGGTGCAGGGGTCCAAGAGCCTTCAGCTTTTGACTGGTTACCCTTTCATTTTGGAAGTCTTCTGCAAGACTGCTCATGTGCATGAAGTCCTCAAGTCCTCTTTGATAATATAGGAAATCTATCCATGGATTTAAAAGTTAACACCAGTTGCAGAATAGGCTTCGGCACTTTAATTAAATTCAGTTTAATAGTGGCTCTATCAGTGTCTTCTGTGGTTAAAGTGTACCAAAATGTCACTGTTCTGTGATGAGTTCACTGCTTTTAATGTCATTTTTATTGTTGAAAAACATTTTTTTGGTCATAGACATGTGTTTTGTTATTTCATCATGTTGTGATCTATAAAATTGAATTCCAGTATAAAACTGTGTAAGTCCTATAACATTTATTTTCTGGTCATTTAAAAATATTTTTTAGAGAAAATACTTTTAAACACTAAGTTCAGTCATGATGGGGATATTTATTAACTATACTAAGTTGAGGGAAGAGAAAGGAAGGAAAAGCAAGCATGAAAGGTGAGAACAAAGAGTAAAGAGAAAATAACTGAGAAAAAATATTTAATTTTATGAATAAGTATAGGTTGGGGAAGAGATAAGGGCTAGGTTAGGTTTCCTTGGAAGGATTGCATCCCTTGTTTGTGCTTATCCCTCAGATCTGTAAGACAAAAGAGTATAGGCTGTCTTCTTCCCTGTATTCTCACCTCATTATTCCCTTTTCATTACTATAACAAAATGCCCAAGCAATATATTTACTAATAAAAGAGGTTCATCTAGCTTACAGTTTGGAGGACTGAATATCCATGATTAGGCAGCCTCACTGGTGTAGCCACTGGTGAGGACCTAATGGCAGATGGCATCATGTTGTGGGAGCACAAGATCATATAACATCACAGAAGGCCAGCAGAAGACTGAGTGCCACCATCTCTTCCAAAGGCACACACACCTTCAACTGACCTAATGCCCTCCCGCTCGGCCCCAAACATTCTGCATCACCTCCCAACACCTAAAACATAAAACCTCGGTGGACAAACAATATCCAAATCACATCATGACCTCTGAAGATCCAGCCTAGTGCTTAGAGAAGTAAGGAAGGCATTATGGAGCACACCTATGGCACTTGAACCCCCAAATCCCTTTCCCACCCAAGTAAAGAGTTCTGTATCTTACTATTAGAAAGGATCCAATTTGCCATGTTTCTATTCTGAAAAATGTACATAATATATTTTGTACAATCAGAACATTTCTCTTATAGAATTTATAAGGCTTAATGTATATGTTGTTGAAAATTTCTAGTTTACTTCATGAATCACATCCTACTGACAAGTGGGAGAAGAAGGTTTAACACTTTCTTCCACAGCATAAAGATGAGCAAAGATGTGGGGAGTCTATTGGTCAATAAAGGTCAAAGGGTAAATCTTTTAAAGACCTGGGCTTAGGAAAGAGACAGATTGGACATAAAAACAAAAAATCAAACTATTCCATTATTTATTATGAAGTTAAAATTAGACACCACGCATTAAACCTTTTTTGTTTGCTTTATTTTGACTGTGGATGTTGTATATATCAAATAAATCTATTGGATCAGTCCTTCTACCTCATTTGGCAACCAAATTCAGGTGAGCTACTTCAAGCAAAACATTTTGATTTCCAAACTTGGAGCTATACTATATGATATACAATGCTTTTGTGAGATATACTTTCTTTATCACATATCTTGATTTTTAAACATTTAACAATGAGACATTTCATCTTTCAAGTCTAAAGAAGACTTTGCCTTTCTCAAAGAAGTGTCGACACCTTTTAAAACCAAACTAACTAATTATCTACTAAAGCAAAAGGCCAATTTCATCTTCTTTTGAAGCTCAGGTACAGTTTTGAGGAAATATAATAATTCAATAACATTACTCATAAAGCTACTAAGGAAACTTTAGAAAGACATAGACTAACCCTACACAGAAAGAAAGATGACTCTTTTGTTCCAGCATACAAAACAAAAAACAAAATTGATAATAAGATTTATAATTATTGCACAACTTGGTGTTTAAAAGCTTAATGTACTATTTAAATAATGTTTCATTTTTTACATTTGAAATTATTTGTCATCAAATTGCACTAAAACATGTATACATAATTTTTAAAAAACTGTACACCTTTAAATATGGTAGGAATCCAAAAGTTTCTAATGCAAGAGGGGAGGCATTTTTCAAGATAATTAAATCTGGAGTTTACTTGTATGATTTTACATTTCAATAAGTTGCATATTATTATTATAAGATAAGCAAAGTGCACAGATTGAACTGTATCTGAACATTGTTGAGTGTAGAACACTGTGCATTTTTCCAGTGGACTCCAATTATAGAAACACCTGTACTGTATAAATTTGTGCTGACCTACTGTGAAATTATGTTGTGTTCAATAGGCCTTAAAATTTCTCATTTCTCACCTGTGGGTGAAGTGCTTTACTTGCTATCGGCTTTAGCATCACACACTTGTACTAAAAAAAGATACACCATGTGAAGCTATTTAAAATATTTTATCATTCATCCCACAATACCCATCCCTACCAATATGTTCCTATAATGTGAACTCATGCCCCAAATCACTAAAAATACAAATATTTCCACTTTTTCATAGGACTAGAAATTTCAAGTCATTACTTGGAAATGCCAAAAGGTCAAATGCTAGAGCTCAAAATGCTTCTGTTATTTTTTTAAGCACACTCCTATTTGGGAGCTGGGACTATACATGGTGTCAAAGCAACTCACTAAGGCTGGGTGTCTGCAACACAAAACCTAGGTGTTGAATAATCCGTCATCTTGGTGTTGTCTTCATTATTAGCACATGTGGAGGAATGAAGATCATTAACTGAGTTTTTTGGGTTTCATGCTGATATTTGGAACTGAGTTATTACATGCAGGAGATTTAGATTGTGTAAGAATGGGATATTGCAGTTTTCATAATTAAAACTTAAGGAGATTTTCTTCATTTTTTTATGTAAGAGCTTACATCAGTGGTAAGTATAGCAGAATTGCAATGAGATAACAAGATCAGGGTTTTATTAGGTGGAGAAATGCACCAAGGGTATGTCTACTCCAAATCTCAGTTGCACTCTCTCACCTTTAACCTCTAATCACTTCCAGAGCACATGCAACTAACTGACTCTTGTTTCCTATGCAAGTCCAAGAATTCTGGAGAAATAAATTCATTGAGAAGTTTCCTGCTCAGACTGGGTTTTGAAGTGGAATAACAAATGTTTCTATAAGCGATTTTCAGATCTGATTTTATATTTATTTTCTCCAAATTGGGATAATTTCTAATCTTATGCACCCACAAATAGTCATCCATATGCTGCATCTGCTAGCTTGTATAGACCATGAGTGGCTACTTGTTACGACAAGCATAAATCAAAGTGAAACTCATAGACTATAACTTATATTCAATTTATTGCTATAGACACATTTATTGGGATAGAATTTTTACAGTCTCATAATATTCTGAGAAGCTCACCATAAACTATTAACGAGAGAGGAACACTATTAATAATGAACATCCCAGAGCAGTTATTTTCAGAAAGTTTTTGACCCTGAGAATGAAATTAGTTAAAATGGGTTTGAGATAATAAACATACACCCTTAATCTGATAAAATACCTGAAAAGAAATGTATCAACCAGATATCATCATCTCAGAAACATAAATTGCATTAAGAATTTGGAAAGAAGGAAGGCTTTTAAATATTGATACCTTCGTATTATATTATAAAATATTTATGCCCATTCCCATTTTGAACGTGTGAAACAATTCCTGATCTTCTGCCACTTTTCTAGGGTAGTTTGGTGTTTTAAATATCACCTTATAGAAAATAATTTATTAATTTAGGTCACTAGGTTTAAATGATTTTTAGAGTATAAACTTTTAATTGCTATTATTTCAGGAGTTTTTTTTTTTTTTTAATATTGTCGACATCAGTTAGGTGTATTATCGCTGAAGTATCACATGGTATTCCAACCTTAATAAAAGTGACTTAATTAACTTGTCAGGCTTTATCAACTGCTGAGTAAATAGATAAGCCCCATTTCAGTGGCTTTTGTTTTTCTTTCCATTGTGCTTATGCTGCTGCTGGCTGCCTAAATTACACTCATCTTTGCAGACCTCTTCATTGATCTATTACCAGAGAGCACACATGACAGTGTCTTTCTTCATATAATAGTTCTATATCAGAGTTTTCAGTGTGTGTGTGTGTGTGTGTGTGTTTTGATGGTGAGGATCAAGCCCAAGGCTCTGTACTTGGTAACTATGCAATAGAACGATGTCAGTATGCGTACACCCATACACATGGCTTCATCAAATAGCATAGGATAGACTTCCAAGGTTTCCCTTCTGCAACTACATATTAGGTTGAATCATGTGAAACTGCCAATATGTGTCAGTTTTGACTTACAAAGTATGCATGATTTGAGGGTCTATATGCTGCTGATTTATCCTCATTTTTATTTGTGATTGAGCAAGAGAAAACAAATCTGCCCTTTTATAATCAAAACAATTCACCCAGTCACTGACATCTGGCCAGGCATAGGTCATGCAGAAAAATTCCAGCATTTCAGGTTGTGGTAGGGGGCTGCAAAATATCTTTGGTATATATTGAACATGAATAAAAATAAAATTAGAATCTGTATTTAGTTCTCAGAGATAAAAGAGCACACACACTGTTTTAACTCTAAGGAATAACTTTAAGTCTTTAAATAGGTGTGTGTGCAAATTGTGAATCTACCACTTTCTAAGAATGTACTGCTTTCTAAGAAAAAAAGCATCTAAATTAGGAATGGAAGTCTCTAAAAAATAGGAAATGGAAGTGGCACATTCAACTTCTGCTCCTATTCCGTGGGAGCATGTGTTTTTCAGGCTTTATTCTCCTTGGGTTTATACAGGAAGGAGCATGCATACCTGTGTGCACATATACATGCACTTTTATGTGCTGATACGATTTCACTGATCAGTATTGAAAGAGAGTTCTTAAATAAAATTGTCAAATGCAACAAATGATTGAAGAAAAATACCAGGATACTGTGGAAGAGATGTGGGGGCCCAATGACATGCTGGCATCTAAGGAGAGGTGAAAGGCCCATTCAGGAGTTCTACAGGCCTTTCTCTACCTCTTCCTGAAGTTTTCTTGAGCCAAGTTTGTTGAAATACCTCATGTATTTATTTCCTATAACTGCCATAATATACCATCTCAAACTTGGCAGCTTAAAGCTAGACAAATTTATTCTTTTACACATCTGAAAGTCAGAGTTTGAAGTGTGTCTCACTGGACTAAAATAAAATGTGAGCAGAGCTGTGCTCTTACTGAAGGATCTAAGGGAAAATCTGTCTCCTCACCTTTCCCAGGTTTCCTCACTCCTCCATTTATCCACTTAACAGCTGGCAAATCTCAATCCAGTGGAGACTCTCCCTCTCTCTCCATTTACAAGGAACTTTGGCATGATATTGGGGCCACCTTGCTAACCATTCATGAGAACTATCTCAGTAGGTGCCTAACCCCCTCGAGGTCAGCAGATTAACAACGTGATCCCACCTCAACCTTAATTTCTCCTTAGCAAGCAGCCAGCATGTCCACTCTTTGGGGTATTAGGATGTCTCAGGCATCTTTGGAGGCCATTATTCTGCCTACCGCACCTCATATACTGAGTTAGGTCAGGTCACATAGAAACTTGAAACTGCCACATGATCGTTCATTTGCTAAGTGCAAAGTTCTTTTCAGACCTCAGATGACAGGATTGCTTTGCTCATAATTTTCTAAATAGTTCCCAATTTATCTCTGAGGTAAAAACAAATTCCTTAAAGCTCTATAGTATTTTTCCCCAGTGAATGCTGTGGTCTTCCTTATGTCCAACAATCTCCTTCTTCCTGCTGTTGGTCTCTGCACACCAGTCTCCTAGTTTTTCCTCAATGCACCAGATGTCCTATTGCCTCAGGGCCTTTGTACATGATATCTCTACTGTCTGAGCTATGCGCTTCCCTGGTGCTCAACACTCTTGAGCCCTGATTCAGATGCCAGCTTTTCTGGAAGCCCTCCCTTCCAGCCACGCAGCCAAGGTAGCAGCCCTGTCCTCAGCCTGTTTCCACTTTACATTTTTTGTCTAATGTTTATCACCATCTCACATTTTACTCTTTTTACCTTTGCAAGCAAGAGCTGTATCCTCTAGAGTGTTAGTTCCATGGGGGTGGAGGTTTTGCCTCTTTTGTTCTTAGCCATATCCTCAATGCCTTGAACACAAGATACTCAATAAGCATCTGCTTAGTTAATATGCTGTGGCATTAGCTCTCTTAGATGCTGTCCATCAGGCTTCGGGCCATGTACATGTATGATGAACACCATAATTCATGCATATTGAAACTCCTACCTCAATATGTGTGTCCTGTAAATAATGTGCCCAAAATTCAATACTCCACAATTTCAATCAACCAGTATTTACTGAGATCCACCAAGTCAGGTACTATATTATTTTTGTTAGCTTATTTTTATTTTGTGATGGTTGTTACTATTATTATTGTTGTTGTTGTTATTATCATTATGCTTCTGAGGATTAAACCTAGAGTCATTCCTTATACTAGGTAAGTATTCTTCCACTGATCTATACCTCTAGCTCAAAACTTATGTTTTAAAACCAATGTACTGTTGCATATGCACACACTAAGTATTGTTTTGGAAAATGTATCACATGCTAGTATGTGTATATGTGTGTATGATATTGATATTATAAAAATATGTTGATGTTGATTTCTTACTGTGTCTGTAGTCTGGACTTCAAAAGAAAATACCATAGAGTCAGGGCATGTTTGTTGCAATACAAACAGGACTAGAGAAGAAATAATACAATGGCCTGGAACAATAACTGAAAGGAGAATATCCATTTTTAATTTTCTGCAAAATTTGTCTATTATGGAAAGATCATGTTTTAATGTGTAAACAGAATATCCTCCTCTAATTACAACTACATTGAGATAACACTAGCCCTGCAACTTTTATGAGAAAACTGTCTATAATCATAAAATTATGGGAAACATCAGTATTATTTGATAATATATGCACCATTTAAAAATTGTAAGTGAAATAATTCTTTAAATTTATATTAGTGTGGCTTCTTTAGCGATACCATTTTTTGGTGTTTTATACAAAACATGGATTTTCAAACAATAATAGGTTTATAATGTTCAGATTTACTCAATCAGCTATCAATGAAATTGACAATTGAAAGTGTTACAGGTGAAGGAGATAAAATAGAAGGCAATGTTAGAAACTGTCTTGGGGTTCTTGGGTTAGGGCACTGAGGGAAGGCCTTAGGCAAGAGGTGGCATTTGAATTAAAATTCAGAAATAAGTTTTGTCAATTTCCTATGCTGTTAAAGGAAGAGGTAACAAGGTGTGAGTTTATATGTGGAAGTCTGTCCCCACCCATTGGAATGGGGTGGCGAGATCAAGACATATCAGGTACAGGTGTGAATTGGATGTTTCAAATTTCATATGAACATTATGGATATTTTGTTGTTCCTTTGTTAGTTCCAATAACTTTTCATGTCAATATAACTATGAAGGTGGTCAGGACTGAGCAAGCTATATATGATAATATTTCTGTTTCTGCCACTAGAACTGGTGGCTCCTGGATGGCAGGTATGAGCATGCTCCACACTGCTCCACAATTTACAACATCTGTGATTCCCATTCAAAGACACCACTTAGGAACATATTCTATTAAATGTTGGCACTTACCAGTCTTTTTTTAATTTAAAAAGTATTTCACTATTTTAAAATACTGGTTTCTGGACTTGTTTTATGTTAACCAGGCTTAATGACACCTCATAGAAGATTAAATTAGATAAAGTTGGACACATTAGATAAACCATCATAAATATCTCCTGACATATAGAATAAAGGAACTTGTGTTTTCAACGATGTTAGGTGTGGTAACTGCAGAAGAGAGCATGCATGTCCTTAGCATTCAATTCAAAAACAGAAGCAGTGGGAAAATCTGCCATAGACTTTAATTTTTTAGATTTCCCATTTGAGCGCACTACAATGGATAAAGGAGGAGCAGACAGTCTGACATGCTATTTATCCAGCAATAAAATTATCATAATTAGAGAAAGTGAGATATTTTGGTATTTAAAAGAGCTTATTAGTTCTTTGAATAATATTTATAAACAAATATTTGCATTTAAAATATATATAATTATATGAAGCATAATCGAAGAAACTAGTTTTAGGGTTGTAAATTAATGGTTATTTATAGTTGCTACGGAATTGATAGGGATTCTAGATATTAAAAAAAAACGTGTCTGTTTATATCTGAGTCATATTTGCTCCCATGGGGGCATGAGAGGTATTTAAGCCTTCTCACAGATGTTCTAGTTTGAATTTATGTTGAGTGTGAGGAACTGGGGACATATATATGAACAATATAGAAGATGAAGGCATTGTTAAGCCTCAAAAGTGAATAGATAGACAATAACAGCAAGAGTTGTTGGAGATATTCTATATTTGCATACGACAACCCAGCTGTGAATATACAGAGTTGATGACTGTCTGTCACTCTTGAATTAACATGTTAATAAACATGCTGCCCATCACAAATCTATGCAACCTTGATATCCAAACAAATCCCGAAGTCTGTAGATAAAGATTTTCAGAATTATATGTTATGGTATTTTATTCAACTTATGCATTTAATTTTTTAAATTAATAGACTTCAAAGAATAGTTTTAGGTTTACAGAAAAATCAAGGGCAAATTTGGAAAATTCCTCCTCTCTCATCTAGATGGTTCTTCTATTATTTACATCTTGCCTTCCTGTAGTACATTTGATGAGCTAATATTGATGCATTATTAACTGAAGTTCATAGCTTATATATTGGTTCACTTCCTGTGTTGCACAGTGCTTTGGGTTTTCACAAACACATAATGTCATAATGTCTTGCATATGCCAAATTATTGTACAAGAGTTTCACTCCCCTAAAAGTCCCCTGTTCTCCTACTATTCACTCTGTTCCCTCCCCTAAACGACCTGCAAACACTGATCATTCTGCTATCACTCCTTTTTACCTTTTCCAAAAGTGATGGAGTTAGAATTACACAAACAGACTTCAGTTTAGCAGCATGCCTTTAAACTTTCTTCATGTCCTTTTGTGGCTTGATATTTCATTTATTTTTAGCGCCAGGTGATATTCCATTGTATGGGTATACCACAGCTTATTTAGTCATTTGCCCATTGAAAAACAACTTGGTTACTTTCTATTTGGAGCATTTCTAAATAATGCTCCTATAAACATTCACACATAAGTTTCTATGTAGAAATAAAATTCATTTGGACATTTCAAATCATTTAGATAAATATCAAGGAGTGTGATGGCTGGGTAGTATTGTGAGGCTATGTTCAGCATTATTAAATGATGTGTACCATTTCGAATTCCCATCAGCAACAAATGAAAGTTTCTATTGCTCTACATCCTTGTCAGCATCTGGTATTGCACCTGCATGAATCTTCAGCATTATTCTGGGTGTACAATGATAGCTCATTGTTTCCATTTGCAATGCTGAAACAACATATGATGTTGAGTAGCTTTTCATATTCTTATTTACCATCTGTACATCTTTGAGGAGGTGTCTATTCAGATTCTTTTCCACTTTGATGTTGAGTCGTTTATTTCCTTATTGTTTAGTTTTGAGAGGTTTTTGTATATTTTTTATATCTATTCTCTATCAGATACATATTTTGCAAATATTTTGCCCTATCTCTGGCTTGTCTTCTTCTCTTCTGAATTGTACTGCAGAGCAACACAATAATATCAAATATGTTAATGGACAAATGTGATAGCTCATGCCTGCCTGGAATCCCAGAAGCTCTGGAGGCTGAGACGGGAGGATTACAAGTTCAAGGCCAGCCTCAGCAACTTTGTAAGTCCCTAAGCAATTTAGTGAGACCCTGTGAGAAAATAAAAATTAAAAAATAGACTGGGAATGTGTCTGTGTAGTTAAGCACCTCTGGGTTAAACTCCCTGTATCCACCAAAAATATTTTAATGAAGAACGAAGTCCATGTTATTATTTGCTCTCACAAATTGTGCTTTATGTTTGATCTGAAAAATTATCAACATATTCTATTTTTCTTAGATTTCCCCCCATGCTATTCTATAAATGTATAATTTTGCTTTTCATATTTAGGTCTATGACCCATTTTGAATTAATTCTGATGAAAAATATGAGGTTTATGTCCAAATTTAATTTTTGGCATGTGGAAATTATGTTGTTCCTGTAACATTTGTTGAAAAGGATATTTTCCCTGAAAATATTATTTCACCTTTGTACTTTTGGACTTATTTCTGGGTTTTCTGTCCCTTTTCATTGGTTCTGTCTATTCTTCCACTGACACCAAATTGTCATGATTATTGATTATGATTATTTGTAGTAAATCTTGAAGTCATAAAGTGCCAGTCCTTTGACTTTGTTCTTCTTCTTAATTTTATTGACCATTCTAAGTTTTTTGCCTTTTTGCCTTTTCATATAAACTTTAGAATCAATTTGTTGATAAATACAGAATAACATGTTAGGCTTTTGATTTGTATTGTGTTGAATCTGTAGATTGAATTGGGTACAAAATAACTAAATCACATTGTTTTCTTTTCCATGAACATGGGATTTCTTTCCACTTATTTATATCTTTGATTTCTTTCATTAGAGTTTTGGATCTTGAAATACTTTGTTAGATTTACATTTATATACTTCAACTTTTTGTGTTATTGTAAATAGTGTATCTTAAACTTCAAATTCCAATTGTTCACTGCTGATGTATGGAAAAGAAATGAATTTTTTCACATTAGACTTGTTTTTGAACATATTTCTATATTTTTTACAAAGACAATTACATTATCTGTGAATAAAAGCAGTTTTATTTTTTTCTTCCTGATTTATATACCTGTTACTTCTTTTTCTTGTCTTATTGCATTGACTAGGACTGCTACTAAAATGTAGAATAGGAACAGTGAGACAGGGAAGCTTTATAGTGTTCCAATTCTTATGAGAAACTACCCATTTTCATATATGAGGCTAGCTGTACGTTTCACTTACAAATTATTTACGAAGTTGAAGAAGAACCAGCTTTTGGTTTAATTTGTTTCTCTGTTGATTTTCTATTTTCAGTTTCATAAATTTCAGCTCTAATTTTTATTGTTTCTGTTCTTCTTTTTATATTAAGTTTGCACTTATTTTTCTAGTTTCCTAAGATAAATCCTTAGCTTATTGATTTTAGAATTTTCTTTTTTTCAACATATACATTTGGTGTTATAAATTTCTTTTCAGCATTGTTTTTATTGCAGCCCACACATTACAGTAGGTTATATTTTCAGTTTCAATTAGTCCAAAATGTTTTAAAATTTCTTTTGTAAATTCTTCCCTTATTCCTTTTTCTCATTTTTCTTTCCTGGTATTTCCACTATACATACATTTATGATTTCCCCACAGTTTTAGGATGTTCTGCATCTTGTTATTATTGTATTAAATTAATATTTCTCTTTGCTTTTCTGTTGAAACATTTGCATGGACATATCAATGAAGCTCACTGGTTCCTTCCTGGTATGTTAAGTGTACCAATAAGTCCATTAAAGACTTCCCATATGCCATATGTTCTTGACTTCTAGCATTTCCTTTGGATATTTTTAGGAGTGTCCACCTCCTTATAAACATTACTCATCTGTCCTCCGTTGCCTACTCTTTCCTGTAGAGCCCTTGCCATACTAATCATACCTGCTTTTCTGAGTCTGAGTGATAATTCCAACATTCATATGTGAGTCTAGAAGGCTGATGTATCGAGTAAAAATAAACTGAGGTAAACAAGTCTTTAGTGGGAAATTATGTGTTTATCTGGTTGGATGTTAGCTGTGTTTACTATTTGCTGTAGCTATAGATGTCAGAGCTCAGAATTTCCTCCAACATCTTTCCTTTTGTCTTTGCATTCCCCTGAAGACTCTCTACTAAATAACATCTGAGACATGCTGTTCTTTCATCTGTGTTATTAAACTTACTGCTGTGGTGGTAAGAGTATAAGGAGATAAAACATTATAGAATATGATTGGATATCAGTCTCTCATAAGGCTCTGTACCCAGTCTGGGACCTTTATCAGTAATTCCAGGTTTCTCCATTCTACTATCAACACAACTGAGTCTCAGAAAATTGTGTGCTGAAACCCTTTCCCACAATATGATAATATTTAAAGATAGGACCTTTGGGAGGTATTAGATGTAGATGAGGCCATGTGGGTGGGGCCTTCATGATAGTGTTAGTGTCCTTATAAGTAGAGATGCTGCACACCTTCCTATGTAAGAACAAAGTGTGAAGGTGGATGTCTGCAAGTCAGGAAGAAGATCCTCTTCAGAGCCCCACCAGCTGGCATCCTGATGGTGAACTGCTGTCATCCTAAACTGTGAGAAAATAAATTTCTGCTGTTTTAAACTGCTTCATTTATGGTATTTTATGACACCATGAGCTGGCTGACACAGGAAGGCTGAAGGAAGCTGGGGTGGGTTATTTTATTCCCATTTATTTCCATTCTGCAGGTTGTTTAGATATTGATACAACTCTTGTCCATTAGGCTCAGGGAAAATTGTTTCTACTGAGGCAAGCCTATGTTAAAGGAAACAGAAAACTCTGGACATATTACAATATGGTTACTTTTTTCCTCATGTTGCCTGAAGCCGGAGGAAATTTTTCTGTAATCTTTACTCTTAGAAATAGTTGAGATTCCTGGAGCAGAAGGGCTCCTCATAAGGCCGACCTCAGGTATTTTGATTTCTCAAGCTTGTTTGTACTCTCATTAATGAATGAATTGCACTTCAATTGTTTTCTCCAACTCATGGTTCCAGCATTACTTTTGCCCTTGGAAAGTTGTGGGTCCCTATATTCTTGTGAGTCCCTTTTGTCTTTTATTTTCCTTTTGGTACCAGGAATTGAACTCAGGGGTGCTTAACCACTGAGCCACATCCCCAACCTTATTTTGTATTTTATTTAGAGACAGAGTCTCGCTGAGTTGCTTAACACCTCGCTTTTGCTGAGGCTGGCTTTGAACTCGAGATCCTCCTGCCTCAGCCTCCAGAGCCACACTAGATTACAGGCTTGTGTCTCCATGCATGGCCCCTATATTCTTTCATTCTAGTCTTCAGAGGGTAGTTTTCCCTGTGAGATCCTCTTTATGCTGTTCTTTGATAGATCTTCTACTTCTTCTTATTATGATGCTAAGAGTATTGAATTTCAAGCTTCTCTTATATCAAACTGCAAAGCAGAAACCTCTCTCTATATAATTAATATTTCAGTATTATTGGAACATCATACTATAAATTCAAGAACATATTATCCCTGAAAACTTGTCATCCATTCTACAGCCATACATATTCTGACAAAATGAAATGGAGATTTGAGGAAGTGATTTTGAAAATTCGAGCAACACAATCCTAAATATCTAAATATATATGTTGTTAAATTGACAAGTTTGACTTAAGCCTGTTTCTCCACTTGTTTGATAAACTTTGGCCCAAAGTTACTTCTGTATGTAGCAAACCAAAAACTAAGTTGTTATGTAAACAGACTGCAAACTCTGAATGAGCAGGACCTGTAATTGGTGGCTGAGTAGCAGTCAATCTCAGCAGGAGAGGTTCAGCAATCACCAGAGGTTGACTGATCACACCACGCCCATATAAAGCAAATGCCAGAGTCAGCCAATCAGGTGACCTCTACATCACTTTCTTTTCTCTGGCGATAACTATGACCTGCACATGCGGGGGAAATGGGGCATTCAGAAACAAGATGGGTCTAGAATGCCCTCAGATGCTAAAGTCCTTTTCTTGTTCAAATAAACATTGTTAAATTTAATTTGTCTCATAATTTTCTTTAATGTATTTAACCACATATATATATATATACACCTTAAAGAACTTAAAGATTATTACTCCACATATCTTTATATGATATTAATTAATAGGAAAGCACCATAGAGGCAAAGTAATTCAGTTTTAACCATCATGACCACATACATAAGGAGAAGCCAAGAAGAATATTGAACTTAATTCTGAACCTGACTTTTTTATTCACCTGAGGAACATGTTAAACTAAAATTCTCTCTCTCCCAAGTCACTTTGAGCATTGTCCAGAACAAAAGAGAAATGAAGAAGAGGCCAGCTAGGATTCCAGCACACTGCCAACTTTGCCGTGGTGAATTTCTTTCTTGTTCTATCTAGTAAAACTCAAGGGAAGATATTTCTCAGGATCAGGGAAATATGTGAGAAAATCTCAGCAGCAAGTTCTCCTGCTTCAGAGAGCCCAAAAAAAAGCAAAATTAAGTAGTGTTTTGGTGTTACCATCCAAACATACAAAGGAGAAACAAATACAGTCTAACCTTACCATTTTGGATGCACATTTAGACTTCAGTTTTGAAGAGGTGGACTTCAAAACTGGAGACTGTATGGCCAATTACATAATTTGTAGGAAATGCATTTAATGTGATCCAGACTAGTGTTTCTTGGTGGATGTCAAATGTTTAATCGTATTTTTTCTCACTTTGTTCTCCTGTATGAGAAAACAGAAGAAGTGATAATGGTAAACGAGAGTGACATAATATTGTCCTATACAATAGGGCACCTATATTGCTAAGCACACAAGCATGCCACAAGTAAACTGCCTGAGCCTAAAACTAAGGTTTAATTTGTACAATTAATAAAAAGCAATATGGATAAAAATAACCCCAAATATGGAGAAAAATGAGTTTAATGTGAAATCTAGACAGATGGCTAGGTAAGTGCAGCTGAAAAATTGCACAATTACATCCTTAATTGTGTATGTTTTTATAAAGCAGAAGTCACAGTTCAAATGTAAGCATTTGTTTTTATTTTTCCAAATGCTCATGTCCAGTACACTATAGAAACCCAAACTAACTAAGATTAATGCACAAACCTAATTCAGTGCGATAGGGACTTCCTGCTGGCATTTATGTATTGGTTTAACTGGATTAGAAAGCAAACATCTATAATTTTTATTAGTTGATCGAATGGATCATATTTGCAAATGTTAATACCATGAGCTTGACAAAAATTTTTATCACTAAAATTAAAGTATATGCTCAAACCTAAAAGTTACTCCATTATTAATGTGAATAAGAACAGTCATTGAATGAAAACGTCGCTTCTCTGACTACATGAATAAAAGCCAATACAATGTTTAATAATCTATATTTATTGAGTTGGTTGTTGAAGTTTTTTTAACAATAAAAACGTGAAAACAATATGAGTGAATAATGAACGGCCATATGGCGATGTGGCAAAGTACCTCTGAACACTCTGGCTTCTTTATGTTCTTATTTCTGTGCTAACCCTATTTGGTGACCCTACCAAAGAGACAGAGTAGTTTTGTAAATGCACCAGCCATTTTTAATTTTCTCTCCGAATCACTGTTTTCCTGTCTTTAAGGTGAATTAGTTGAATAAGACCTATAAGTTTTGTCTGATTGAAACTTATGTGAATCTACAAGATTCCTAAAGACGGCAGCCGGACTCTTATCTCCATAACCACGTACAGACAGGTGAAACGTGCATTGGTCATAGTAGGCTTTGAATATTCTTTCTGTTGAGGTTTACCAGTGATCAAGGTGCTACCAGGCCATTACGTCCAAACTGAGGTATGGAATATTTACTAATATCTCAAAATGCAGTCCAAAACAGGGAAATTGTTTGAAATAGAGTTAAAAGTGGCATTTTTTAACTTATGAATAGGTCCATTTTTAAAGTTTATCCCTTGATATGCGTTAGGTATAGCTTGATTTCATTAGGCCTCTTTAAAAATGGAAACGTTTCTCCTCATGATGCCACTTTTTTCTCACTGATAGCAGTCTCCTGCACGCCACCAGCAGGGCTACAACATGGTTGATATACAATTCTGTACTTGCATTCTACAATAAAAATTAAAGTTATAAGAGTTAACATTCATTGAACAGTAGCCATGTACCAAACTCTCTTCCAAATTTCCATTGAATAACTCACTTAATGAAAATTTGGAAGAGAGTTTAAATGAGTGAGTAGTAACTCACTTAATGCTTATAACAACCTTGTGATATCAGGTAATTTATTTTTCCCATTTTACTGAGGTGAGAACATGAGGGTAATGAGACTAAGTTCTCGAAACTATTCAGCTTGCAAATTGCAGAATCAGGCTTTGAACTTGTTCTGGAGTCTATAATTGGAAGCATTACATTCCACTGTTTCTGTATGTGAACTAATATTCTAAGTGCCAATAGGTTCCTGAAATTATCAGTCAGTGTAAACCTTATTTAGATAGCTATTGATAAGAATACTGAAAAGCTGTTCTTTAACTAGAGTCTAAATTACCATGAGAAAAATATTTGAAATGGGAAGAAATCGCATTATGGAAGAAGAACAGTTTCCTAAACAATTACCTTAAAGATAATTATATAGATGCTAAACTGCAAATTAGAGACATTGCTTTCTTCAAGTTCATGTGAAAATAGCTGGTAAAAATCCTAGTTGTTCTATAAGTCACTGACGGACTTATAGAAGATGCAAGCATGTGAAATATCTCAGTTGTTGTCTCGAGAATCCACTGCAACAGTGCATGATGTTTTTGCACAATTTGACAAAGATCTTTGTGTTATGATAATTACTATCAAAATGATCAGTTGCTTATGTTGGTGCATGCATAATAATAATGCAAAATCCTGCACCCTGCACAGAGTAAAGCACTACTATTTATTAGATAATTTTAGAAACCTTAGGTTCATTCTGTACAATTTTTCTACCTTCTATATCTTAAGGTGGAATCTACATATGGTATATGCCTGAAATCCATCTATTCCTTTTTTAAAATTTCCAAAAGCCAAAGAAACCTCTTTATTCATATATATACTGAAGAATCTTCTCTCTTTCTTCTATGTGGCTTTCCTCTCTCTACGTGGCCTCATGATAATAAGAAAAGCTTACTCCCCTGAATTTTTGATAAAAATCACATTGCTTTATCCAGTGAGTATTTACTGAGCACCTACAATAGACTAAGCCCTTTTAAGTTGAGTATGACTTTAAAAAAATTATATGACTCAAGCAATTTGATCATGCTGTATTTCCCACCTGGTATTAGTCATTATTTGTATTTTTTTGTGGTACTTAATCATTTAATTTCTGGTGTGTGTTAACTCCATAGAGATCCACTGGTGGATACAAAATAAAATCTCATTAATTTATTTATAGCAAGTTAACAATGTGTTTACTGAGAGAGTACACAGTTTTAGCAGAAGTTTTTTCGAACAATGTACCCAACTACTACTGAATATTTAATGAAGTGTGCGGCAGCTCATGGGGAACATAATTATTGTCATCTTAATTCAAAATAGAGGATTATTTTTAGAATTTTTCTTTCTCTCCAGAAATGCGTTGTTTTATCGGAGGGGTTGATATTCAGGTACCTTTGAAACTGTGGGTTTCTTTTTTTTGGATGTAGACTCTATGTTCTTATACTGGGAATCGTGAAGTATATTTTATTGCTCTGTATAAGTTTACCATATCTGTAGCTGCTTGTTTGTGAGAAAGTGCATAGAAGCATTAGAATGCGCACCAGGGTAAATTAAACCCAAAGGAAAGAAATCTAATATGAGCATGACCGGAACTGAAGAATGAGTCAGTGCCAGAACATTCCAATCCATTCAGTTTTCCTGATGGCTGAGGATATTTTGGAATGGGATTATCCTACCAAAGAGACAAAGAGTAGTTTTGTAAAGTCTTGCTAGACTTTGTTGATGTTCCAGTGTTGGAAGCAGACTGAAAACAAGAATACAAACATCTGTTACATGACTCTCAAAATAAAGAATGTTACATTTAACAAAATGGTCTTTTGCCACTTACAATTTTGCTTTTGAGTCAGAGATATTTATTTTTGAACAACCATTTCTCAGGAACTCTCAGAACATTGTGGCATGTTACTAAAATTTTGATTATTTTTCCAAGTCTGACATCAATAGATTTTATATTATTATTATTATTATTTTATATTTCAAATAGAAGACATTGAACAGAAAATATTCAAAGATAAAAGCAACTGTAAACCATTGCTGAGTGATACATTTAATAAGAAAGCCTATGCAAGATGAAAGTGAACTGTGTGTGTGTGTGTTTGTGTGTGTGTGTACATTGATCACTTGGTGTCTGAAGAAAATTGATTCCAGGACAGTCTACGCTATGGATACCAAAATCCAAAGATGCTCAAGCTGATATATAAAATGGCGTAATATTTGTGTAAAACTTGCACAATTCTCCCATACACTTAATACAATTCAAATGCTAAATAGATAGTTGTGATAGCGTGTTGTTTAGGAAATAAGAACTAGAGATCTGTACATGTTTAGTACAGACCCAAATGGTTTTGAATATTTTAAATTTGAGGTCGGTAGACTGCAAACACAGAAGTCCACCTATATGTTACGTGTACATTATATTTATATATTTTTCCTGGACAATAAATATCAGCTAAAAAGAAGTTTGGTCTCTGTCACTTATGAAGCAGTTCAAAAACCTCCTCCCTCAATTGACTGACTGACATTCTCTTAGTGGTCATGATCAAACTCTCACTCTTTCCCTGATCTTCCATTGGCAGCTCCAAGGTTGAGAGCTGAGAGGAATAGGTAGACCAATGGAGAAAAGGAAAATGTAAAGGAGCAGAGGAGAATGAAGGGAAGAGAGCTGGAAAACGGAAGGGCGGGGAGAGCAACAGCATTTTGTTCAGAAATAGGGTGTAGACCTTAGGAAGCCAAAAGATCTTTCGTTAGATATTTATTTCCCTTCCTTTTGTATTTATAAAAAAGAAGTAAGGAAAATTCCATGAGGCAGTAGGAGTTGCTAAGAAATACTGTAGTACAAAAGCTCTATATTGTATTCCTTGGTGCACTCATTTAATTCTTTTAAATATAAACATAAGTCACTGCCACAGACAATATAAATTGCACCTCATTGTTCAATGTATTAAACGACCCGTTTTAAATAAAACATCTTTGATCACCCAGTGATTGGAAACAAAAGATTAAAGGGAAACCATTTGTGGCCTTGGAATTTTCAAAGAATCACTGTGTCATTTATTTTCATTAAATGCATTAATTGGGGGAAATTACAAATGATTTCTGAAAAGCCACTCCATCAAAATATGGAGAGACATGTGCCACGGATGACGGAAAGATCAAGCTGAATGCAGGGTGGGTTGAAAGAGTCCCATGATCTTATTAATAAGGAGAAGATGCAAAGTTATGATCATATGAAATTTATTCTAACCTGAAATGCTGGAATGAATTTATCACAAGTTTCATTCTTACAACTTTAAAGAACACTTTAAATCATAGTCTTCATTTTCCTCTTATGCTGAAAGTGTGAAGTCAAATTTGAACATCAGCAACACGACAATGTACTTATTAGCTTTCACTTGGAATTAGGTTTCTGACCATTTTAGAACTGTTTCTAAAGATTTAAACTTGTTTTTAAAACAAGTTTCCCTAAACTGCCACACATTTTACTATTAAGTAAACTGCATAATACATTAATTCCTCTGGTTCTCCATGGGCATGTATCATACCTAACGATGATCATCATAACTCATCTATTGAGTGTTTTTGTGTCAGGCACTATTATAACAGTGTGCAATGTTTTGGTTCAGATACTGTCATAAAAATCCTCTATCCCAGGTTGCTGGTGCAAAACTTACTTTGCCAACATGAACACTGTGGCTCAAATTTGATCATTTTATATATGATGAATAGAAAATTAAGTGAAGCTATTGTCCTGGACACCAAGGTTTGAGGTGGTAGAAATCACAGTGATCAACACAAGGCGATTATTCTTTTGATTAATTACCCAGTGGGGATGCAACATGTAATAGAATGTTACATGATGCAACATTTCCTAGAATGGATTTACACCCACCAGTCGCCTCCATCTGTGTATAGGAAGCATTGGCATGAAAGTTTCAAGTTGCGCTAAATGAACAGAATAGGTCTACATCTTATTCCTGCGAACTGCTTATTTCTCTGCAGTGTAAACACTATTTTGAGATTGTAAGAAAAATAAACATCAAAAAAGGCTGAAAGTTGAGGGACAAGGACAGCATTCACAGTTCATTTTGCCTCCACATTACCTCAGGAAATGAATGCTCCAAAGGACTCATTACAGTCCTTCCTTACTTAAGATATGTTGAACTGAATTTTCTATCAGTGATTGTGGCTCAAATAAACAACTTTTATTTTGGCCTCAAAACTTCCTTTGCAACCAGGCACGGTGGTGCAAGCCTGTAATCCCAGCACTTAGGGAGGCTGAGACAGGAGAATCTCGAGTTCAAAGCCAGCCTCAGCAATGGCAAGGTGCTAAGCAACTCAGTGAGACCCTGTCTCTACATAAAACACAAAATAAAGCTGGGGATGTGGCTCAGTGGTTGAGTACCCCTGAGTTCAATCACCAGTACCAAAAAACAAAACAAAACAAAACTTCCTTTGCCCTAGCTTGTACTTCTTCTATCTTGTATTCAGGTGAGTTCTTTCCAAACTCATTCATATAACAGGTAAAACAAATGGAGACCCACTGGTCTTTGAGAGGTGCCATAAGCATCTGAGAATCATGGAAGGCTGAATATTCCAATAAGTTTGACAATGTTTCTAGAGCTTTTCATAGTTTCTCCTTAATGGAGATGAAAAATGTGTAACTACAACACACACAATTAGATTACTTAAAACATCAGACCTGTAAAACTGTGAAGAGACTCAGAAAAGTTGCAGATTTTCTTTCATTCTAAAATATCAGCAGATGTAGACTTTACTTTGTCATAGTGTCACATTTTAAGTGAAAAATGTCACCAGTGTTCTCTTGTAAGCTGATTTTTTAAAAATACATTAAAAGATAAAAAAAGCTTTTGCTAGAGTTTTTTGTTTTATTTTGTTTTGTTTTGCTTTTAAGGCTTTGGTAGAATAGAAATGTTAACATATCAGGATAAACATCAAAAGTAATATATTCTCTTCAGGACAAAAGTCCCTGCTGGACTTTCCCCTAATTACATTATAATTATTTTCACATGGAACAACTCTAACTTGGGCATGAGTGGGTGAGTGAAAATCCCATTAGCATTGAAATCTTGTTTTCTCTTCTTTCTTTTCCTTTGTCCTTTGACCTTGGCTTGCCTGGGGGAGGGGGTCTGGGGAGAAAGAAAACAGGAAGAAAGGAAGGATGAGAAGCAGGAAGGAAGGAAGAAAGAAGGAAGGGAGGGAGGAAAGGGTGGGGAAGGGAGGTGATTATGCATCATATGACTGAGGCTGGGATTTTTATTAATGTGAAGGGCCAGAATTTCTCTGATAATAAATATCATTGGGGTAGGCAAAATCTGATCCACATTTTTAGGGGAAAAAAGGCACTTAGGGGTACTATTTTTTTTTTTAAATTGGTGTAAAAGGATATGTTGAGAAAAAAATATCTGTCTAAGTATCTTTCTGTTTCCATTGTGTCTGCCAAAGTGCCTTTCACATGCTAAGTTTCCAATAAATATTCTTTGGATCATTGAATTAGTTAAGGTACACTCAGTTATTGACTATGAACACAGATCATGAAGTCTTCAAGGTCTTCAGAAAATTGCAAGGTATATGAATTTGAAAATGTCACTCAGCCACTTACTTATAGTAGGGCAGCTATCGTTTAGTAATGCCAAATGATAGTATATTTCATACTATTCCAAGTCAGACTAAGGGAAGAACACATACTTTTCTAAACAGTATTTTTCATCATTTTTTTTCATAAATATGTTGGGGTATGTGCAATTTTAGGAGATTTTAGACATTTACATTTGAAATAATAGTATAAGGTATTGGTATGGAAAGATTACCATATACTCCACACTTAGCTTCCCCTATTGTTAATATTTCTTATTAGCATGGTACATTTTTTTTTTTATTAAAGAGTCAATGTTGAGATTGACCTTGACCACCTGGCTGAGCTAGTCTGTCAGTTTTCTCCACTTCAAGTTACTCCTTTTTCTCTTTTCTGCATTCGACTCCTTGAAGGAAGTCACTATGCACAACTCATTTAAGGAGTAGGGTTTTGTGTTCTACCACCTCAAGGGTGTGATATCCACATGTCTTAAGAAATTATTTGGAATTCTTCACAGGAGATCTATTCATCCACATATTTATATATGCCAGTATGGACTCATAGATATTTATGTTATACTTTCAGGGTTATAATCATTTGCAGATTTCTTTATTTGCTCAAATTATTTTATGTTAATTCCTTGGGATTATATGCACAATAATGTCATCTGCAAATGAAGGGAGTTTAATTTCTTCTCTCTCATTCTTAATATCTATTCTTTCCTTTTCTTGTCTAGTGCACTAGGTGGGAATTCAGGCAAAATTTTGAATAGGAATGGGAAGAGAGGATTGCTTTGCTCCTGATCTTAATGGCAACACAGCTATCTATTCTCTTATCATTAGGTATGATGTTAGCTGTGGGTTTTTAAATGCCAATTTGAGGAAGTTCTATTATATTCCTATTTGCTGAGGATTATCATGGAGTGGTGGTAGATTTTGTCAAAGGATTTTTCTGTTTCTATTGAAATACTCATGTAGTTTATTTTCATTAGACAGTTGAGTTTTGAATGTTGAACCGGCCTTGCATATTTGGAATATACCTCACAGGGATATGATGTGAAATAATTTAAAATACATAATTAGATTAGATTATCCTTAACTAAATTAAGGATTTTTACGTCTCTGTTTTTGAGATATGTTGACATGTAGTTTTCCTTTCTTGTATGTCTTATCTGGATTTTTGAAGTTTCCCTATATTGCAGTACTTTTGTTGAATTCCACAAGGTTTTTTTTTAAGTACCGGAGATTGAACTCAGGGGCACTCGACCACTGAGTCACATACTAGCCCTGTTTTGTGTTTTATGTAGAGACAGGGTCTCACTAAATTGCTTAGAGCCTCACCATTGCTGAGGCTGGCTTTGAACTCGTGATTCTCCTGTCTCAGCCTCCCAAAGGGCTGGGATTACAGACATGTGCCACTGCACCCAGCTCTGCAAATTTTGATGTATTTTTATTACAATTTCACTAAAATTATTAAGCTTCTTTTGAAGCTAATTATTTTTCAATATAAGACTTTCTTGTGTGTTGTATAATTTCCAAATATTTGGATATATTTCTAACATCTTTCTGCTTGATTTGTGATTTAATTCCATTGTTATCCAAGAACACAATTTATAGGACTTCTATTTCTTTGAACTGTTGAAGGTATGCTTTAAGGTTCAGAACGGGATCCATCTTGGTGACTCTTTTACATGAGATGGAGAAGGTGAATTCTTCTACCCTTGAATGGAGAACTCTCTAAATGTCAACAAGGTTAAAATGATCGATGGCATTGTTTAGGTCAACTCTGGTTTTACTGATTATCTGCCTGCATGATCTATCAATTACTGGAAGAGATGTGCTGAAGTCTCTAACTCTAATAATCAATGTGTCCATTTCTCCTATTATTTCTATCCATTTTCTCCTCATCTATTTGGATGCTCTATGTAAGGTGCACACAATGTTAGGATTGTTAGGCTCTCTTAAGAGAATTGACTTGTCATTATTGTGTTAATAGCCCTTATTCTCATTGATGGCAGTCCTGGTTCTGTGATATGTATGTCTGTAATTAATATAGTTATAATCTTTTCAGAGTGTCTGGGTCTTGGCATGTCTTAAGCTCCAGTGTCAGTACAGTACATTTCTATAGAGTTTCCTCAACTTGCAGTGAACCCATGGTTAATTGAAAATGTAAGTTGAAAAGGCATCTCCTACACTTAACCTACTGACTGTCGCAGCTGAGTAAAATGGCCTCCCATAGCCGTGTCTTTTCTCATGTTTTCAAGGCTAACTGGGAGCTGAGGTTCACAGCCTCACATCACCAGAGAGGATTATAGAGCATTTTGCTAGTCTGGGAAAAGATTCAATTTCAAAACTCAAAGTGTGGTTTTCCCTGAATGTGGATCACTTCTGCACCATCTTAAAGATGAAAAACTTCAAACCAGCAAAAGTCTGAGCTGCTGCGCAGTGGTGCACGCCTATAATCCCAGTATTTAGGGAGGCTGAGACAGGAGAATCGTTGAGTTCAAAGCCAGTCTCAGCAAAGGCGAGGCACTAAGCAACTCTGTGAGACCCTGTCTCTACATAAAACACAAAATAGGGATGGGGATGTGGCTCAGTGGTCAAGTACCCCTGAGTTCAATCCTAGGTACCAAAAAAAAAAAAAAAAAATCTGAATTGACTGCATTTATTTATAGTTGCAGGATGCAGAGGACAGTGTTCCACAGTCTTATGGGTCTATCTCAGTCTTTTAATGGCTTGTATCCCAGAACCATGACTTTCGAATGTATTTCTTGGCTGTTTTTTGCCCTATAACATGAGCCAGAGTGGGCTGAGTGGGAGAATGCCTTTTGCAGCCAGGTAGGACAAGTCTTTGTCAAGTTTGTCTCCCTCTTTGGAGAATAGGCTGAGGAGTCTGAGAAGGTTCTAAGACTACCACCATGGGAATTTTTCACTCTCATGAGAATACATACTCAGCCTTTAGACATTTGTCAAAGCCTTGACAAAGCTCCCACCAGTGTATGGCTCTTGTGGCTTCTATTTCAGAAAGGCAAGTCTGATTTGGAACTCTCTGGGTTTGGCTATGTGTACAAATTGGGGTGACAGTTTGCTCATCGTTCTCTGAAGAATCCTAGAAAGATCATTGCTCTTCAATTTTCTCAGCATTTTTCATTGTAAGGATGGGAGATGACTATCAAGGTCTTCACCTGTCAGAGCCAAAATGGAAAGTCTTTCCGTTATCTTTATTTTATTTTTCAATCTTAGCCTCTTTATGTTAAAAGATTATGAATGTTCGTTTTCTACTTTTCTTGGAGGATATATGTACATGATTGCTTCATCTAATCTATTTTGATGAATTCTTGATTTGGAATAAGTTTTTTAAAATCAAAATATTCTTATTTTTTGAATAACTTATTGACATGACGTGATAGGCATTCATTTCAACGTGTTTGAATTTGTTATTTAAAAAAATATTTTTAGTAAAAATCCAGATTCAACATTTCATCTGGCATAATTATGTGATATGCTAAGATGTAATGTTTCTAAGAAGAAAAAGAGTAAACTCAATTTATTGATTACATAAGCAAATATAACCAGAGTCTTAAAAAACAGTGTTTTTACTTATTTTTTGTTTGTGTGGAGCAGTGAGTTTCTTTCTCCCTAGAACACAATAGTAAGCATCTCAATTAAGAGTGGCTTGTTTGCTGGATGTGGTCATGCACACTTGTAATCCCAGTGACACAGGAGACTGAGGTTGGAGGATTGAAAGTTTGAGGTCAGTCTCAGCAACTTATACCCTCAACAACTTAGTGAGACCCTGTCTCAAAATAAAATATAAAAACTGCTGGTGTAGCTCAGTGTCAAAGCAGCCCAGGGTTCAATTTTAATACTAAAAGCAAAAACAAAAATAGTGATCTCTTATCCACCACAGAACTGTCCTTCTTCAAGTAAAATCCTTAATTTTGGGTATTTTGTCAAAGTGGTACTTGAGTTTATGTCTCTGTTAGTTTTATAATTGGTAAAGTTACAAAATGCAGAGCAACCTCATAAAGAGTAGACAAGAGTCCGAGTTTACTTGACTTTAATTTATAGCTTTTCCTCTGAGGATATGGAGAGTAGAATAAAAAGGAAAAGAATTGTAAGAGAAGGCACCCTCATTATTACTGGTTTTGCTTCAGTCATATAGTTTTTTACTTCTTTTCCTCTCACATGGAAAGGATATTAGAAAGTATTAGATACAGTATAATAAAGTTTTTTTTTTTTTGGAGGGGGGTACCAGAGATTAAACTCAGAGGCACTCAGTCACTGATCCACATTCTCAGCCCTGTTTTGTATTTTATTTAGAGACAGGGTCTCACTGAGTTGCTCAGAACCTTGCTTTTGCTGAGGCTGACTTTGAATTTGCCATCCTCCTGCCTCAGCCTCCTGAACCACTGGGATTACAGACATTTGCCACCATGCCAAGGTCTCCCTTTTTATTTTGTAGAATTTCATGTAAAGATCATTAGTTTTGAAGATGATAATTTTTAGTAAAACATTAAATCAAAAGACAGATAATCCTGCCTTCTGTATTTACCAATGTTCCTAAACCATAACATGTGATTCTGTTAAATCCAGTTGTAAAACTAGACTACCCTTTTCCAAACTTTTTTGAGAGGATCTCACTTTGGCTCTAGTTTACTCACATGGATATACTTAATCATCACTGTTAACATTGCAAATGATTACATGTTGGAAGGCTTATGAGGAAAGTTACTAGCATAGTCATGCACTGCTTAAGGAAAGGCATGCCATCTATAAATGCACTATTAATCCATGTCATCTTATAACATCAGAGAGAGTACAGACATAAGCTAAGACGGCTATGACTTCTCTAAGAGATAAGATCTTGCAGGACCACCAGCACATATGTGGGCCATCTTTGCCCAAAACATCAGTGAGTAGTACGTGACTATACTTTTGAGTAGATTTTATATTTATTTGAAATAGTTTATGACTCCCAAACAAGTAGCAAACTAAGTACAGAAAGCTTCTTAACTAAGATGTTGACGTTAGTTCTAAGAGTCTTTTTTTAAACAGGAGAATATATGTTTACCCCAGCAAAGATTAAATATCCATATGAATCTTTACACTCTAATGGTGTGTTATAAATCCTGCATAAAATATAACATGAGACTGGTAATTCTCATGGCTTTATGGCTTCATGACTCTGTATGCTAGACTTCCTGGTATCCCGGGAAGAGCTGAGAAGTTGTTTTACGCTTCACTTTGCCTTTCTTATTGAGCTCTCCTGGCAAAGTCAGCTCATTCATTGAAAAGGATCAGGTTCATGGCTTCCTCGAGGTGTGCATGGGTGTAGAAGAACTTCTAGCAGAACCACCCATCAAAGTTTGATGAGCACAAATAAAGTATTTTATTGGAACTAAGAGCATCACTTGTTTATTTTTTTAAACTTTAAATTTGTTTATTTAATTTTAATTGAAAATGTTTATATATGTTTATAGTAAACAACATGTTTTGAAATAAAAGCATCACTTGATATATTAAAAATTCTAGATCATTCTTTTTTGGTAAATTTAATTCCTATCTAGTCATATCTTTCTGTTAAGTCTAAGCATGTTCTTTATTTTGTATCTTTTACCTAATAATACACTTTATGGAAAGTAGACATATTTGGTTTTATGGAAGTGGGGCAACCAGAATCAAACTGAAATCTCTTTGTTATTTTTATGCGGGTCAAGTACCACCAGTTTTATATGATTGAATGAACTAAAATGAGAAACAAATTATGTACTATGACTTGAAATGCATTTAAATAAAATAACTAAATTAAAAAAATAATAATAAAAAAATAAAATAAAATGAGAAACATGGATGAGAAATCTGGATTTATAACTGAAAATTCCTTTCAATTTTTTTTTGCCTTTTTAATCTTTACTGCTTTCTTCTTATTAAAAAATCTACCAAATTGAGATATCATTGGTCATATAAAAAAAAAGTCACTTTGGTGGAATTCTCCCAGCCCTTTCCTGCTATTATTCAATGCTACTCGGTGTGAGTCGCTCTAATGCCATGATATAAATGTTACAAATTTAAAATTGGTTGTCTAGGTAATAGCATTTCTGACAAATTAATAATGTGAGGCTTTGCTCGGCCCATGAGATTTTTCATTAGATATTCCCCCAACTGTTATTTACAATAGGATGACAACTCGTAATTTGTCAAGAAGTAGAGAACAGCAGGAGTACTTCTAAGAGATGAACATGACCAAACTTCTAGCATAAGAGGGGGTGGCCAGTGGCTATTTAAAAAATTCACAAGCTATTGCCTTTTTGTTTCTGAAACCTTTCTTGCTCATGTTTTAGATTTTTCTTTTGCCTCTTTGATATGTAGACCAATTTCAAACTACAGGTGTAAGTGAAAAAGGATTTTCATGCTGTGGTGTAATCATGAAAATCTCTTGGAAAAAGAAAATCATGATGGCTGTTTCAAAATCAACATAGAAAAACAACCAACTCAAATGCAGATTCAAAAATAGTCAATTGCTCCAAATAAATAGTGATTTATGTCAAGTGAAAACTCCAAAGTGCTGACGTCATTTTTGCTCCGACTTGGTGCTCCCAGTGAGAAGAGATATGACATCCTCTAACTAATTAATTGGGAAGGCTGAAGATGTGACTGAGTGGATGGGGTTGGAAGCCCAACATCCTAATCTGCTACTACCTGCTGTGGGAGCCTAGGAAGCAGTCTTCAATATTTCACTATGCATTGTGTAATTTAATTTACCATGATGTGAAACTGGAAATAGAAAGGCCATCAGAAGAGGGGGAGCACCAAATGGTTTATTATGTGGGAACAGACAAACCCAAATTTCAAGTGAAATAGGAAGAGGCTGGATTTGATACGACAATGCATAGGATTAAAAGAAAGATCAGTTCCGGAATCAGCAGACAGGAAAGGGTATGTAAGAGGAAAGACTAAAATTAAGGCAGAGGTACTGAAGGGAATATTAGAGTTTTAAATGATATAAAGTTAAAGATAAAACTGGTGAGTTTGCAGCTTATAATAAAAGTTTTCGTGAGTTCAATCAAAAGGAGCGAAAATCTTTTTTAAACAACTTCAGCTATAACTTTAATAAAGCATCTCCAAACCCACAACTAGGTATATAGTTCTGTTGCCAATATCTGGGTGACATTTCCAATCACTGCAAAGCATTTGGAATAACTGCTTTATAAAACATTATTTGCTCACCCACTCATGCTAAGTGACCTCAACCTGAGCTGGCCTGCCCATCTGGGAGTAGGAAAGCAGGCCTGCTCTGGATTCCATGTTCTTTGGCAGGGCTCTCCCTCAGAAAGTCTGAGTCATTATCAATAATATAGTAAGATGTCTTCTCACAGTGTGGGTTTCTCTTCTAGTTAAGAGTGTGGTCGTCATTTCTGATTTCATCAGTAACTCTCTAGTGGTCAAAGAGAATGGGCCAGGCATGGTGGCATGCACCTGTAATTTCAGCAAGTCAGGAGACTGAAGCAGGAGGATTGCAAGTTCAAATTAGAGAGACCCTAAGCAACGTAGTGAGACCCTGTTCCAAAATAAAATAAAAATAATAATAATAAAAAGGTTGGGACTGTAGCTCATGGGTAAAGTGCCCCTGGGTTCAATCCCCAGTGCCAATTTTAAAAAAAAAAGTGAAAAACATCCCCCAGTGACAGCAATAAATGTTTGGATGGGCATGGGGAACCAGCACTGAGACTTGACTCTAGGGATGCATATTTCTCCTAAGAAAAATGGGGAAGGAAAGGTAAAAAAGAATGAGGAGGAAGGTTTTTGAAAGTAATGTATATTCTGGGAGTTAGGAGATAATTTTCTTATTTCTCCTTCTAACTGCAGTGGGATCAACATAGAGGGTTAGGACATGAGCCATTAGTGAGCAGGACCACTGTACAAAATAGAAGCCTTTTTGATGTTCTCACCTCAGCCAGTGTTTCAAAAATCCTCTTGCTGTCCATAGAGTGATCAGAGGAGGAGAATCCAGAAGAATATGAGCAGATGGAGAATTGAGACAGGAACAATTCACTTACCAGATTTGTGGACTGTGCATGGATAGAACTTAATTCATTCAAGGCTGGTAGACAAAATAGCCCACTTGGGGCCTACAAAATGTTGTCAAATAAGAAAATAAGCAAAGCATCATGTCGAAGACTCAGATAATGGAAGGACCAGGGGAAATAGTTTAATATGGAAACCAGAAGAAAACAATAATGTTAATAATGCTATGGTAGGAAATACTGTTAGTATCTTCAGCAGCATGCAAGAGAAGCAAGGCCTCTATCAAACAGAAGCAGAAGTGTGATATCTGTGAATTACTCCATCAAAAAGGGAGTGGATAAAATGAGATGAAAAGGAGATGTTAGTAAAGGACCACTAGGAGCCTCCACAGGCAAGATGAAAATCTCTAATAGCATTGTGATAAAGAGAATGGGCCCTACCAAAGGACACATTTGAAACATAGAGGGCAGATATGAAAGATTCTACCAATCATGGACAAAGACAAGTTAAAAATGGAAGGTTGAAGGATGGGACTGTGGCTTCATGGTAAAGGATTTACCAATACTGCAAAAAAATAAAAAATAAATAAAGACATGGAGAAGGCAGTATCAACATTTGCATGTGTTCCTAAAGAAGAAGTCATAACTGAAATACAAAACGCTCCCATATTAAATCAAGAAGCTTTATCCAAAGTTCAAAATATTACCCAATGAATAAAAATCAATAGATAACCAAAAATAAGATTAGTATGGTAAAGGGAAGAGAAGGAGGGGAGGGAAAACGGGAGAACATGAACTGAAGCCGATTTCCATGCACGGATGAACCCACTGACTATGCATAACCATAAAGCTCTAAAAAAATAAAAGAAAAGAAAAAAATTACCCAAAAAGGGAAGTTGGAAGTTACATAGAATCATATAGCTCATGATGTTAACAGAAAACGAAAATCAATTCCATACCAACTATATGAAACAAAACAAAACAAAAAAAATTAATCAAGTAAACAGATTATTTGGAATAATTACTGATGATCTCAGACTTCTCTGAGATACTCCAGGCAGAAGACAGTTAAAAACAATCCATCAAATGTATGTAGAAGAAATTGTGACATGTAATTTTTGAAGCAAAATTTACCTTGCATATAAACCCAATATTTCACGAACACAGAAAGTTTATTTGATGAGTAAAGAAAACTAAAAAGATTTAAAAAAATTTGATACCGTACACAATGTACCACAATTCATCTAACTAAATATGTCCTTTTCCATTTCTCTAGGACTTTGCATCTTCAAATCCTGCTTGTACTTCTAAGTCATTAATATTCTATTTATACCAGAGCATTGCTACCGAGATGAAACACTACAGTATCTGGTTGAACTATATAAAATTGCTGCTATTTGATTGTTTTTGATCAATAAGATCAAATCGAAGGGTTCAAACTCATAGAGAATAAATAAATACTTAAAACTTGATGAATTTTTTATAGTAATTTAGTGTATCATTTATAGTTCTACAGAAGAACAAAAAAACACAATAGGTCAAATATCTCTTTTTTATATCTATATCTGTTTTCCTATCTATATTGTCCACAACCCAGTTGTGTATGTTGCAGACTGGCCAAAGAAAATGCTCAGAGACAGCATAGGAGACATATGGTTTATTGTGGAAAGTTTTCAAGAGATCAGTGACTGCTAAGAAGAGTTCAGTGGGAAAGGCTGACAGGTAGCACCTCTGTCCCTCAAGGTGCCTTGCCAGGCAGTGCCTCCTGTCCCTCATGGTGTTTAGTCCAGTGGCAGCCAGCTGGACAAGTAACGCATATTGTTCCATAGTGCCCTCAGTTCCCTGCCCCTCCCCATTCAGAGGGCTATGACATCATCAGCATTAGTTTGCTTAGTTTGCTTGTATGATCAGCACCCCAAGGAATAACTGTCCCGATGAATGCACAAAAAAGTAGATTTCTACAGATAAGACTAACACACACTAGTTCCCCATGCGCATAGGAGAAAGCCAGGGTCCTTTAAGATAAAATGTATCTGGACTTTCTGGCCCAGGATTTCTGTCATTGTCCCCTTAACTTGGCCAGAATTTGGGGAACAGAAAATGGGCATTTAGGGACTTGGTGTTTTACCGCTCCCTTTGGCTTCAGGGACCATATAATCTATCTTCTCCATTGTTTGAATATGTGATTATGGAGACTGAGAAGCCCCACAATTTGGATGCACAAACTGGAGACTGCAAAGAGCCAGTGATGGAATTCTGCCCAAGTCCAGAAACCCAGGAACTGGAGAGCCAATCTGGTATGATCTTCGTCTGAGGACTAAAGATTGAGGTCTCTGTCTATGTGGTCAGACCAAAGAAAAGGAGAGAATGTATGCTTTCTCCATTTGTTTTATCAAGATTGAATGATGCCTCCCCATGCTGGGAGGGGTAGGGCATCTGCTTTCCTGAGACAGTGACTCAAGTGCTAACTTTATGCAGTAACACTCTCACAGGGCTATGGATGTAGCTCAGTGGTAGGGCATTTGCCCAGCATGCATGAGGCCCTGGGTTCAATTCCCAGGACTGCCAACAAATAAACATTCCCACAGACAAATTCAGAAATAACGTTAAGTCAATTGAATCCAGAAAGTTAACCATTAATCACATTTACCATGTCAACTTTTATCTACGTGATCACTTCTTTGAACAAACTCATTCTTTTTATTTTGAATTCAGCCTCATCTGCAGCAGTAATCTCCATAACACCATGGATTTAGTTATTTATAATACAGTACCACTTGCTGGCTTTTTTTTTTTTGAATACCAGGAAGCATTCCACCCTGCCCCTATGAAAATTGATAGCTGCCTGGCTTGCTAAATACTGGCCAGTGGGTTCCCTTAATGTATTCCCCTGCTCTGATCTCAGCTGCAAATGAGGGGACAAGTACTGCTTTGATTGAATATCCTCACTGAAATTCATGTTTAAATTTAATCCTGTTGTATGTTATTGAGCTGAGACCAGGTGGCACCTATAAGAAGAGATTAGGTGATTAGGCTGTGCCGTATGGGTTAATGGATTAGTGGGTCTCCTGAAGAGTGGCTCTGTTATAAAAGCTAGTTTGGCTCAATGACTCCATATGATGCCCTCTACCATGTTATATTGCAGCAAGAAGGCCCTCACCAGATGCTGAACAGATGCCAGCCTCATGCTCTGAGATTTCCTAGCTTCTAGAATCATGAGTCTAATAAACCTTTATTCTTTATAAATGACCCAATCTCTTGTATTTAGTTGTAGAAACAAAATGGCCTAAGATGCTTGCCAAGAAATTGCTGTGTTCATTTCCAATCTTTCCACGTTTGTTGTACTTGTTATTGTCCTTTATTTAATTATTTCTTCATTTAGTATTCATCTTCTTCATAATAATCATTCATTTAATTAAATGTGAATATAAAAATAAAGTGGGTGATTGTTTTTAAGAAGTTAAGTTGACTGCTGTGGAAAGACTCAACTAAGGTCATTCATGAAATATTCTTTTTTTTTTTTTTTTTGGTACCAGGGATTGAACTCAGGGGTACTTGACCACTGAGCCACATCTCCAGCCCTATTTTGTGTTTTATGTAGAGACAGGGTCTCACTGAGTTGCTTAGTGCCTCGCTGTTGCTGAGGCTGGCTTTGAACTTGCGATTCTCCTGTCTCAGCCCCGCAAAGTGCTGGGTTTACAGGCATGCACCACTGCGCCTGGCTTCATTCATGAAATATTCTACAGGGTAGATTTGGCATGGGTGAGATGGATGTGAAATACTGAGAAATAATGAAAAACCCGTATGATTCTTCCCTCATATTTCTTAGAAAATGTCCTGAGAATCTTCTATACCTTTCTCTTTCTTCTTTCCCTCTCCCTCTTTATTTCATTTGAGCCCCTGATGCAGGTCTTTGAATTGATCAGACCCTCATTTTTTTTCTCTACAACACCAAACGCATTCCCTCTTCTCCTTCTTCTCAGGGTAGGATTGCTGTAGCACAGCACATGCCACTTGATGTCATCAAGTACTAGTCACATTGCTCTCTAGAAGGAATAAACCAAATTATACTTCCACTAGTGTGCTGCAAACTACCATTTTCTCCAGTGCTGTAAAATAAATAAAAGCCACTACCATAGTTTTGCCCAGGACGATCTCAGTGTTACTCTTGATCTTAATTTACTTCATGGTGAGTTTGATTATCTTTTTAAAATCTTGTTAGCTGCTTGGCTGACCCTTTAATGAATTATCTTTGCGTAATCTTTCAGTCTCCCCACTCCCAGGGTGGGGGAAGTCCTGACCATTTTTGTTGATTTTTATTAGTTCCCTAAAATATTAGAATGCGTTATTTGTTAAGTCTTTTTTTGGTTGGAACTCAGCAAACACTTCTCTCAAAATGATATCAGTCTATTAGTTTTATCTACAATGAGTAGTTCTAAATATTAATGTGAGTATAGCCATTATTATTTATTCATATCACGTTTTCTAATTTAGAGTCTTTTGAAAGTAGTTATGTTCTCGCCCCGAGAATTAGAACCCCTAAAAATTAGCATATCATGTTTCTACCCCTACCATGCCCAATGTATGTCAGTGAGAACTTGATCAGAGAATTAGAAACCCTAAATAACTAAGATAGGGCTTAGGCCCTATGTGCTCCTGGGAGCTGGGAACATTCTGTGCAAGTACATTGAGCCTGCATCTGGAACTGAGCCTGAAGTCAGGAAGAGGAGAGGGACATAGAGTGGTGTAAAGATGGAAAAATGGCAACACAGGTGGGCGAGCTGGAACCTGCCTTGATCACTCATGGTTATGTGTTGATGGATGCCTGGATCACCCCCATATGGTCAAGACTGCTAGTTTTCTTGACCATCCCTGGACCTGGTTCTTGGTTGGAGACACTGAATAAAGAGACCTGGCAGGTGGTGAGGAGCTGCAGACCTGTCACCTCTCATCCACCAGGAGAGTCAGCAATATGCATTAGCTGTAGCAGCTCCTGGCTTCATCCGCCCCTCAGCATGAACATAGCTAGTTCTTGACTGTGCCTTCCAGATCAATTCTCTTGTGAGAAACCATGACCCCAAACCAAACAGGAACAGGAATTCTAAAAAAGATTTCAACTCAGCTAATTGGACACCATTTGAAGCCACTGACTGAGGTTTCAAATCATTTCCTATATTCTTGCTATTTAAAGTGTGGATTTGGACCAGTCATGTAACCATCACCTGGCAGCTTGTTAGAAACACAGCCTCGGGCCCTGCACCAGGCTTACTGAATTGGAATCTGCCTTTTAACAAGACCTCCAAATATTTCATGTATGAGTTAAAATTGAGGATTGTCATTCTATATATTCATTAGTTTTCTTATTTTTTTTCCTTATTATTTAGGTCTAGGTAATGGGTATACTTTTGTATTCATGTATAAAGGTATCTATCTCCAAATTTAAAAATTTTAAATATAAATATCTTTGCATAATATACATTTTGTCCACATATGTCAGTTTTCCATTACCCTCTAGTCAAACAATTTCCTCCTCTCCACAACTGATCATAGAACCCCTTTATCATGCATTGCATTTTCCGGATACAAATTAAAATCAGAAAACTCATAACTGATAATAAATCTATTCGTGATATTTGTTCTGACTTATTTCTTTTTCTTTAAAAAATATTTATTTTTAACCTTTTTTCTTTTTATAGAGATAGTTTTTAATAAGGTATAATAATCGGTGACATCTGACTTATTTCTGCATAACTGTTAGTTTTTCTTTCTGACTTTCCGTTGTTTTTTAGTATATTTAAATCTAACTAGGCAGGTCTCTTCTCCTTTCTTTTTAATTTGTGTTTCTACAATATCTTTTAAAAAGACTTTTTAAAACATATCCATAAAGAATTATAACTTCTTTGTTATATAATTTTTAGACACTTTGTTGGTTTGGATATTAGTTTCCCCCGAAAGCTCATGTGTGAGAAAATGCAAGAAGTCTTAGAGGTAAAATGATGGGGTGATAAAAGCCTTAACCTAATCAGTGAATTAATCCCCTGATAGAGATTAACTGAGTGGTAACTGAAGGCAGATAGGGTGCTGCTGGGGGAGGTGGACATTGGGGTGTGCCTTTCCAGCATATAGTTTGTATCTGGCCAATGAAGTATCTCTGTGCTTCTTGGTAGCCACGTCCTGATCTGCTTTCTTCCACCACACCCTTCCACCATGATGTTCTGACTCACCCGGAACCCCAAGGAATGGAGCCAGCAGTCTATGGACTGAGACCTCTGAATCTATGATCCCACAAATAAAATTTTCCTCTTGTAAAATTGTTTTTGTCAGGTCTTTTAATCATAGCAGTGAAAAAGCTGACTAACACAATCAGTATCTTCTTTCTTAAGTGATCATGGCTAATACAACAGAACATTGCTTGACACTTCCAAATTAGATATGTGTCTCTCCCCCATTTACATATAATGAGTATAAACTCACAAGTATTGTTTCATAAATTATGTTTCAACAACATGCTGCTTATTTTCTTACTCAAATTATTTGAAGCTTGCCACTGATCTGTTTCAGGGGGCTCCTGTGTCCTGTGTACTTCCCATTGTCCTATTGGAGTACCTCCTTACTTTCTGGCCCTACAGGATACTCCAATCTCATCTTGTATATTTCCTGCACCTGTCTTAAAATCAGGCATTTCTCCAAACAGCTTGGGTTCCTTTTATTAGAGAATAGCATTGGACACTAAGATTCAAGAGCCAATTTTGTTATTGTTACTTGGCTATCATTGCTTCTCAGCCCTGGTAGCACCAGGAAACATATACGTGCATTATAATCCATGTAAACACATATGCATAACCATTTCTATAATATATATTTATTTGTGTCTATTTTAAGCAAACATGAGTTTATGCTGATGTATTTAAATTTAATCCAGCACCACATGGTTTATTCTATCCTTCTCTAGTTGTTTATATGCAGTGTCTCCTCTCTGTCATTGAGAAATTTGGCTCCCATCCTCCCCCTCTTGGTTGTTCAATACCAGTACATAGTGTTTCCAAAACTGTTAACTCATATTGATTATTACATTTTATTTTGTCTATACTCTAGTTATTTTTTCTTTTTTTAAAATTTTATTTATTTATTTATTCTATTTAGGTATACATGATAGCAGTGTGCATTTTGATTCATTGTACACAGATGGAGCACAACTTTTCATTTCTCTGGTTGTATGTGATGTAGAATCACAACATACATGCAGTTATACATGAAGCTAGGGCTATGATGTCCATCATATTCCACCATCTTTACAGTCCCCATGCCCCCTCCCCACTCCCACCCCTGTGAATGGAGTTCTTCCATTCTTCCCATGTCTACTTATTTTTATAATTAGCATTTTCTTTATTTCACCAAAGTTTTGTAATTTTCACACATTCATCTTGCATATAGTTTGTTACACTTATACCTAATTATTTCTTAGCTTTTCTTGATCTTAATGGATTGGGCATGGTGTTTTATTTTCAAATTCTAAATTCGAATTTTCTTGCTCCTATGAAGGAAACTACTTGACTTTTGTATTTTCACCTCCTATCTTGTGTATTGCTCTCCTGGCTTCTAAGGCATTTTTGTTAAATCTTTGGGATTTTATACCTAGACAAACAAAGGCATTTTATTTTTTTCTTCTAAGTTGTAGATTTCTTATTTTCCTTTCTTTTTCTATTGGAATAGATAGAATCTCCAGTAAGATGCTGAATGAAGTGGTACGAGAAGCCTTCCCTGTCTTTCTTGATCTTAGGGTGGGTTTATCCAATTATTTAATATTAAGCTTTATGCTTATTTTAAGATTTTTGGTAGATTTCCTTAATTGAATTGAAAAAGATCCCCTTCATCGGTGTTCACTGAGTGTTTTCATCATGAATCAAGGCTGGATTTCATGAAATGTTGTTACAGCATCCATTGAAATGATCACATGATTTTTCTTATTTATCTTGCTAGGGAGGTAGGTTGCATTATTCTCAAATGTTGAACCAATGTTGCATACCTGATTATTCCCACTTGGTTTTGGTGCCTAATTCTTTTTACATGTTGTTGGATTAGGTATTCTAACATTTCATTAATGACTTTGTAGTGATTTTCATTAAAAGCTGGAAAATATTGATTTGTCATTTTTTGTTCTTGTAATGTCTTTATCTGATTTTGGTATTAGGCTAATGCAGATATAAAATGTTTTGGGGAGTGTGTTCTCCTCTTCTACTTTTTCTCAAAAAGATGGAGAAAAATTGGTCATTTTATTCCTTCCATAAATGTCTGGAAGCATTCACCTGAGAGAAGCTCTAGGCCTCTATGTTGTATTTATTTTGGTTTTACTGTTTTAACTACTAATATAATACAATGAATAAATAGAAGATTATGCAAGTTTTCTATTTCCCTTTGAGTGAGGTTTGGTAGGTAGTCTATTCTAGGAAACTGACCTCTGCTATTGAAGGCATGGAAATCATGGCACAAACTTGTTTGTAATACTCCTTTGATCACTGAACCTGGGAATCAATAGTCCTTATCATCTCTTTCATTTCTAACACTCATAATCCATGCCTTCTACACTTTTTTTACTTAGTTAGGCAAGAAATTTATCAGATATATTGAGTGTTCTAGAAATAACTTTGGTTTTGTTGATCTTTTTCATTGTTGTTTTCCAAATTTCAATTTTGTTGGTTTCTACTGAAACGGTTCTTTTTCAACATTGTTTGATTTGTTTGTTTAATTAACATTGCTTAATTTTTCTATTTGCCTAAAATTTGATTTTCTATAGGCTTAATTTGTTCTCCTTGATCTTATTTCATAAGAGGAAAACTTATTATTTTCGAATCATTTGCTTTCTTTTTCAAACTTCTTTTTTTAAAAATATTTATTTTTTAGTTGTAGGTGGACACAATATCTTTATTTTATTTTTATGTGGTGCTGAGGATCAAACCCAGTGCCTCCTGCATGCTAGGCATGCACGCTACCACTGTGCCATAACCCCAGCCCTCAAACTTCTTTTAATACTATAAATTTTCCTCTAAATACTGTTTTCAGTGCATTCTCAAGCAATAGTTGTATTTTTATTTCTTTTATTTATAAGTATTTTATAGTTTAACTTTTATAAGAATTATTTAGAAATGTATAGTATGATTTTCAAATATATTTTAATCTAGTTTTAAAATTTCTAGTTTAATTTTACTGCAGCCTCCGAATATACTTTGTATGATTTCTATTTCTTTAAATTTGTTATGCTGTCTTTTATGGCCCAGAACAGTCTGTGTTAGTAATCATTCTATGCATGTTCTACTATAGTTGGATAGAATGCTTTATAAAACTCTATTAGATCATGTCAACTGATAGTTTATCAAGTCAGCTCTCTTTATTTTATGACTGCTTATTCTATCAATTACAGTGAGAACTATGTTGAGAACCCAAATACAATAGTGAATTTGACTGTTGCTCTCTTTAGTTTTTTCATTTTTTCTCATGTAGTAATATATCTGTTGGATGTGTACAAGTTTAAGATTATTATGTCTTCTTAGAGCACTGACTCGTTTTAGCTTTATGTAATGCTGTTTTTGATCCTTGATAATGCTCCCTGTGAAGTCTGCTTACTAGAATGTATCTATCAGAACTTTCTTTTGATTAATGTTAGCATGGTATTCCTTTCTTCCACTTTTAATTTTATCCTAAGTCTTTATTTTTAAAGTAGAAATTTTATAAAGTGCATATGATTAGGACTTGTTTTAAATCAACATGATGTTCTCTGTTTTTAATTGGTGTATTGAAAGTATTTACAGATTTATAGTGATCATCAACAAAATGATTAAAATCTATCATCTCTATAAATGTTTTCTATGTATTATACTTGCTCTATTTTCTTTTATCTTCTGACCTTTAATTTTTATTGATTATATTGTTCTATTTTATCTACTCTTTTTCTTATTCTCTTAAAAACTTTTTCAGTGGTTGTTCTAGCATTTAAAATAAATATTTCAATATGCTGAGTATTAAACATCAAGTTCACCTACAACTAACATGGTACTGCTTCATGTTTAATGCCTTCTAATGCTTTGTTCCTGCACTATGGTGTTGCTCTTATTCATTTCCCTTGTGCATTTCCTACAGTTACCCCATACATTACTACTACTGTATAAAAATTATCTTTTATATCAATCCTGAATGAGAATGTAAAATGTTTTATACCTTTATCAGGTATGAAGATGCTCTTCCTCTTGTGACACAGATCTGTTTTTTCATGTGTCATGTTTTGACCTATCTGAAGAACTGTTTTTAACATTTCTGACAGGACCAGTCAGTTTTGTTTTTCTGAGAATATCTTTATCACTACTTCATTTAAAAACATTTATTTCACAGAAAGACACTAAGCAACTCAGTGAGACCCTGTCTCTACATAAAAAAACACAAAATAGGGCTGGGGATGTGGCTCAGTGGTCGAGTGCCCCCGAGTTCAATCTCCAGTACCAAACAAAACAAAACAAAACAAAAAAACATTTATTTCAATGGTATATAATTCTAGGTTGGTGGCATTTATTGTCTTCCTCACAAAATGTATTTCAATCTCTTCTTGTTTTCATAATTTTTGAGGAAAAGTCTTTGGTGGGTGTTATTCTTATTCCCTAAAATATTTTTTGCTTTGCCTCCCTTCAGGATTTTATTTTCGTTGAGGTTATCTGAAGTTTAAATATGACATGCCTGAGTGGGGCTTTTATTTTGCTTCATGTTAATATTCTTGTTCTCTGAGCTTGCTGGATCGGTCCTTTGGGGCCTGTCATCAATATTAAAGAGTTTTCAATCATCAGAACTTAAAAGATTTTTTATGTTCCATACCTTCATTCTTCCCCTTCTGGCAATTTTCTGTTTCCTGGTTTAGCATGTGATATTTTCAGTGATCTGTCTTCAAAATCCTTGATTCTTTCCTCAACTCTGTTGAATTTATTAATGAATGCACTGATATCATTTTTTACTTCCATTATCATATTTTTCTCAATATTCTTTTTGATTCTTTTGGATAGTTTCCATGTGTCTATGTCACCTCTACTCTGTTTTGCATGTATTCCACTAGATCCATTAACATATTATCATAAATATTTAAACTGTTTATGTTACAACATTTGTGTTTTATATGAGTCTGATTCTGATACTTGCTTTTTCATTTTAGAATGTGTTTTCTTGACATTTAATATGCCTCATGATGTTTTTTTTTTTAAATGAGCATATTGTATTGGATAGTAGATACTAAATTACACAAACAGTATGAGCTTTTGTATTATTCCACTTAAAATTTTGGGCTGTGTTTAATGTTTGTTGAAGCTCTAGGTACTGGAATTTTGAATCCTTCTAATGCTTTGTTTTCAATCTCCCCTGGTAGCTTTGGGGTTTCCCTGCTTACTGTTCTGTAGAGAAAGTTTATGAAGTTTATAGCTCTGTTGGCTCTCAGTTATTATTCTGGAGGCTTGCTGGTATGGGGGATATATCTCAGACTTTCAGGGTATCAGGAATGAGATACAAGAGTGAGACACAAGAGTGTCTATCCCTTTTTTTTTAATGCATCTCTTTCTATGGCTGTCACCTCCTTTCTATTTCCTTGAAGCCTTGTCTCTTGTTGAACATAGTTTTGTTTTTGTTTGTTTTATCTCTTTGGCAGGACAAGGGACTGGGTATTTATAAGTAAGAAGAGTCTGGGAGTCTCAGATGGCTGTTCTTCTCCCCATGTCAGGGCCGTGAAAGAATGAATCTTTCTCAGATCCTTACCATGAAAATCTGATGGGACTCCTGAAGGAAAAATACACAAAAGCATCACCTGCTGGACATCTGCTGCCCACTGAAAGGGCATTCAGTTCACATACAGCTTCTAGTAATTTTTCACACACAATATTTAAGTGTTCTGACCAGTCCATGCATTACAGAAGCATCTTCTCCTAAAGTAGTATGCATAGTACTGTGTCTCTCGAGGGCCATCTGCCACTCTAGACTTCAGGGTTGTAGTAACCTCTGTTCTCTCACAAGACCAAGAAAAGTCACTGCTTCCCAGTTGCCTAGATTCTAATGGGACCGATGACTTCCAAACAATGTGCTGGAGATGGTGTGGAAGTCACACATGTCTTTTCCCACTGAGTTCCAATAAATGCTCTTTCAGTGTCACTGCAGACCTGCTGTCCAATTCTGTGGATATATTCCAAATTTCACCTTGGCATTCAATTAATATTTACCATATTGTTCTGCATTCAACTCCTCTCTCCCCCGAAATTTACCCTGTCCCACATTTTCCCATTTTCTTCCAATTTGCCTGGCCTCTTTCTCTTGCTTTTATTTAAACTGAACATTAATTTTTTTTCAGGACTTGGTATTGGGCCTCTTCTTATTCCCCTCAAACTAACATGCCTTCTGATACCTTTAGAAACAATTAATATGACAAAACCTCTTAAATTTCTATTTCCAATCTAAACCTAAACCTTTTCAATCAACTACACTAAACTTATATTCAGAACTACATTTCTCTCTGATTCTATAGGAAGGGGGAGAAATAATGTTTTTTTCCCCTAAGACAGTTGATGTAAATATTCTCTTACATTAAAGAAACGAAGAAAATTTCTTTTTGAGAAAAGGATTCAATGGAATTCTGAGAAGCTTCAATGTTGAACATTGTGGTCTTGGGAGATCCTGTGTCACAAACCACAAACACTTTTGATGAGATGGCCACAGAGATGATTCAGTATACTGCTTTTTAAGGGAGCAGTTAAAATGAAATTTAAAATGTATCTGTAGACTCCAGTAAGGGAATAACGGGTTCAAATTAATTCCTTTTCTGCAGCACAAGGTATTTACATCAGGATTTTCAAACTGTTCTCCTGACAGGTTGAGTTGCTTTAGGGATTCTGCAAACAAGAAAATATATTTTATCAAATAATGAAAAATTTAACTGCCTGAGGAAAGAGTTCATCACCTTTATATGTTTAATATAGAAGAGTTCTAAAAAAAATAAGTCCTGCTGCTAAAAGTGTTTGAAAAATCTGAGTCATAAATGATCTTTCAAAGCCATTTGAACAAGAGCCCCAGAAGATGGAACAAGTAGTTTTTAAACAGGTGTGCAGTTAAAGTTATATAGATTATTTATTTCAAAAAGTTTTATTGTATGTGTGCTGAAGATTAAACCCAAGACCTTACACATGCTAGGCAAGTGCTCATCCACTAAGCTACACCCCTAGCTCGACCTCTGGAATTTTAACATGCTAGTTTGTGTGGTGAAACTCAAGAGAATCCAGTATATCAGGTATTTTTAAAAATTTTTGTTTGTTTGTTTTAATCAGTAAAATAGCTGCATGGGTGTTTGTTTTGTTTTGTTCTGTTTGTTTTTTATACAACACCAGTCTGCATGAGTGAGGCAATTAGTTCCTTGAAATGATATAATTTGAGAATCATTGCTTGAAATAATAATAGTATAGCATTTTACATCTAGTGAATGTGTTATATTTTTTAAGAAGTTAAGTGCTTAGCACATATTCAATTTTCACAATACCCAGTGGGAACACATAGTATTATTATTCCAGTTTTGTAAATGAGACCTAGATGTTATATCACATACCTAAGGATCTATAGCAGGTCTCTGAGATTTTAACTCAAACTTGTGCTAGTCAGCTTTCTGTCACTGTGACAAAAGGCCTGAGAAAATCAACTTTAAGGAGGAAAGAAATATTGGTTCATATTTTTAGAGGTTTTGGTCCTTGGTTGGCTGGCTCTATTGCTTTGGAGGTGAGACAACCCAGAACATCACGGAAGAAGGGAATGGCAAAGCAGTGCTACTAACCTCATAGCCACTGGGAAGCATAAAGCATGGAAGGGGCTGGGTATTTTGTCCCTGAGGGGTGCATACCAGATGACCCACTCTTTTCAATGAGGTCCTACTTATATTTTCCACCACCTCCCCAGAGTCTGTTTAATATATATAACTTTAACTAAACACCTGTTTAAAAACTACTTGTTCCATCTTCTGGGGCTCTTGTTCAAATGGCTTTGAAAGATCATTTATGACTCAGATTTTTCAAACACTTTTAGCAACAGGACTTATTTTTTTTTAGAACTCTTCTATATTAATACCACCTTCCCAGAGTCTGTTCAGGGGATCAATTCATTCATGAATTTAGAGCCTTAATGATGCAATCACTTCTCAAAATCCACACCTCCAAACATTGCTGTATTGTGCACCAAGCCTTCAACGCATGAGCCTTTGTCATTCCAGATTCAAACCCCAAAGGCTCATGTCCATCTTCCAATGCAAAATACATTTAGTCCACCCGGCAGGGTGGTGCATGCTTGTAATCCCAGCAGTTTGGGAGTCTGAGGCAGGAGGATCCTAAATTCAAAGCCACGCTCAGCAAAAGTGAAGCGCTAAGCAACTCAGTGAGACCCTGTCTTTAAATAAAATACAAGATAGGGTTGAGGATGTGGCTCAATGGTCGAGTGCCCCTGAGTTCAATTCCTCGTACCCCAAACAAAAATGCATTTAGTGCATCTCGAAGAGTCTCCACAGTCATAACAGTTCCAACGTTGTTCTGACATCAAAGTTCACAGTCTGTGATGCTCGAAGCAAACTCTTAGGTGAGAGTCCCTATAAAAAAGAAAAAAGACAAACTATGAATCCTACACACAATAGTACAGGTTAAACACTTGCATTCTAAACCCTAAGAATAGGGGAATGGAAAGGAAGTATCATACCAAAGCAAGACTAAAAATCAGCAAGGTGAACAGCAAGGCCAGCATGAGGGACATGTGGTGGGGGCATTGGGTTCCAAAAGTCTTGGGTCCCCCTTCCCCTGTGGCCTTATCAGTCTGCTAGGTCACTGCCTACAGCTTTCCAGGACAGGCATTGCATATCCTTGGTATTTCTGATTTCTTGGATCTGTTCTGCAGCTTTGCTGTTACTCTCTGTGTCATGGCTGCTGAAGTGTAAACAGCTCTGTTCCATCACACCTTTTTGGCCCTGTCACTTTGCCTCACTGCAGTCCTGTCAACCACGGATTGAAACCTCTAAAACCATGGACTAAAATAAATCTTTCTTCGGGTATTTTGAAACAGAAAAAAAAAAGTTTACTAACACTCAAAGATTTGTTTGGCTTTCTAAAATATTCTGAATTCAGTACATCACTCAATTCAAATTCTTCAAAATCTGATTTTGGTCTACTAGTTTCCTGATCTACTAGCTTGCCCATTGACTTTCAGCTTCTTCCTTCCCTCCTTCCTTCCTTCCTTCTCTCTCTCTCTTTTCTTTCTCTCTCTTTCTTTCGTTCTTCCTTTCTCTTTCTTTCTTTCTTTCTTTCTTTCTTTCTTTCTTTCTTTCTTTCTTTCTTTCTTTCTTTCTTTCTCATTCTCTCTCTGTCTTTTTTCTCTTTGTGTCTCTTTCTATCTTCCTAATAGATAGGTATTAACATTTCCCTTACAATAATTTTGTGACTTTTTCATTTTGGCCAATGGCCTACATAAGTTTAGAACAGTTGCAAAACCGAAATTTTCGTAACACATTTGCATCTCTTTGTTTCCCAAATTATTTTTACTTTTTATAATTTCAAAATTTATATTTGTCTAACCCAGTTTCTTGTGTCTATTTTTTTACTTTGTCTTTTTAGTAACATTTTACTGTTTGTTTTCAACAGAAATTGACTACTTCTTTGTTTCAATTTAGACATCCCCAGCTTTCTGTGGTACAGTAGGCATAAAAAAAGAAAAAAAAATGTGGTGCGGAAGAATAAGCACAGAATAATTTATGAAACACTGACCAGTTTCAGAGTCAGCCAGAGCAAAAGTCATGCTATTAATAAAAAAATAAAGAATGATTTAGGCTGAGATAGGAGGATCGCAAGTTCAAAGCCAGCCTCAGCAAAAGCGAGGCACTAAGCAACTCAGTGAGACCCTGTTTCGAAATAAAATACAAAATAGGGCTGGGGATGTGGCTCAGTGGCCGAGTACCCCTGAGTTCAATCTCAGGTACCCCCTACCTCCCAATAAAGAAATAAAAGAATAATTTATATATCATGATAACTTTTAATTTTTGAATAATTATAGACTCATAGGAAGTTACAAATATAGGACTCCGAGTTCGGCAGCAATCTTTACATATTTGCAATTTAAATAACTGCAGTTCAATATAAAATCCAGGAAATTTGCCTTGCTACAATAAAGGTGTGTGGCATTGTCCTTTAACCACATGTTCACATTCATGTAACCAGTGCTGCAATCAAGACACAGTATGATTTCATCATGCTTGGTGTGATTTTGAATCACCGTAGAACTAACTCTGCTATGGATCCCATCTGGTATTTTTGAAGCTATCTTTTTAGGAGAACAGAACAGAATCAACTAACTTTTAAAGACAACTCCAATGAAAGGGAAAATTATTAACGTTTAGAAAATATGAAGTGATACGCTCTTCTGAAATCCAAGAGCTAGAAAGAATCATCAGAGACCTCAGATAGTCAAAAAAAAGTCAACGCTAAGTTTCCTTAAACATCAGAAAATAAGACATGAGTTTAGGGTTAGAAGCCCTAAACTCAGAAACTGGCCAGCTCATACAGTTGGGCCCTTTTCCTACCCATACTCAAACTTAAGCTACCCAATGCTCTGGAAAGCTGCTCGTCTCTAGAGGAAGTCTGCATTCTCTTCAAGACATGATTCTGTGAACACAGAGCATCCCACTGATACCTGGGTATCATCATGATAAAGACTGTGATGAGGTTTGTAGTAGATCTTAGTTTGCACTTGTACCTATCACTTGACTCCTTGTTCTAAGTCTGGTGTAATAAATCACTACTTTAGTTCTTTATACTCTAAAACTTAGGATAACAGCTTTTGCTATAATCTGAATGTGAGTAGTGTTCCCTGAAGTTCCAGCGCTAAAGACTCAGTCTTCAGGATGGAAGTGTTGGGAGGTGCTGTGGCCCTTTAAGAATGGAATCCCTTATGTTGCTGAAGGCATGCCGTTCTTTGAATGGAACTGTGAGACCTCAATCTTTTAGTCTCTCTCTGTTTCTTGGCTCATGAGGTGAATAATTTGATCTGCCACTTGAAGCCATCTTTACCAGAAGCACAAAACAATGGGGCCACCCAATCTTGAACTGGAACCTCCAGAACTGTGGCCTAAATAAACATATTCTCTTCAAAAGTTGATCAACTCAAGTATTTTGTTATAGTACCGCAATATTGACTAATATATGTTTTTGCGTAACATACATAATTATCAGTTCAACTTTTATTTTGTCTGAGATTATAATAACAAATATTCCAGCTAATAAATGTGGTTTCCAAATCACCGCTCTGCTGCATTTATTTGTGGCTCTTGTGCTATTAGTTCTATTTTTTTGGAGATTGACAGCATTCTTTAGAAAATAATTATTAGGTAATGTTTTTTTACCCTCTAAGTATAGTTAGTCTGAGATTTTCTGATAACACCAATATAAGAGCTTTTTTGTTCAAGTTAAGATATACAAGATAAAATTATAGTGTTTACAGATTTCTTATTTATTTATTAGTCTCTAGTGAAGTGTGTTTGTGATTGAATAGTACATAGACTGGGAATAGAAAGCATAAATTTCAAAGGGCATTTACACTAAATGATCACAGTACATCAAAGGATGAAAAAATCATGAAATATATTATGGAAGCCACTGCTTTGTTTTTAAGGTATATAAATGTAACTTCTAAAAATACTGCTGAGGCCATGAAAATATAATTCAAAAAAATTAATTATAACTATAAAAACTAGTATGATAAAATACTGTTAGTGCTTTAACTATAAGAAATAAAATATTTTACTGCGTATCTGCAACTTCAGCAAATATAAGTTTTTTGCCCATTATTTCTTTCAAAACTTGTTTTACACAAATATAATTTTATATCTAGTAATCAAATCCAGTTTTGTGTTCTGCATTTTATCATGGCCAATTCCTAAATAAGTACTTACTTTTTTGGTTAAATTCTTAATTTTTCAGGTCTGTAATAGTAATTTAAATATTCTCCAAAGTGTGGACAGCTAGATAGTTTCCAAGTTTTCATTGTCATTAATGCTTTTAAATTAAAAATAATCTATAGATGTATAAGTACAGCCTTGTGTGTTATTATCAACTTAAACATGCTTTCTTGATATATAATAATGAATGCCTCTTGAAGTTGTGTTGAAGAGGACATTAACTGAGGCCCCTATATAATTTATTTAAAATGATTTCTTGACTTACAAAAATATTTCTCTTATGCTATGAATTTCCATTCTGCATCATCCTACTTCATTTTTATAAAAAAAGATCTTTTCTAAATTTCATTCATGTTATTCACATGTAGTACTGTCACATAAGATTTAGAGAAAATATTTTCTTGAATGTTAACTTAGTTGAGATCCTCCAAGGTCAGTCAAAAGTCAATGGAAGCCGGGTGCTGTGGCACACGCCTGTAATCCCAGCACTTTGGGAGGCTGAGACAGGAGAATCACAAGTTCAAAGTCAGCCTCAGCAGTGGCAAGGCGCTAAGCAACTCAGTGAGACCCTGTTTCTACATAAAACACAAAATAGGGCTGGGGATTTGGCTCAGTGGTCGAGTGTCCCTGAGTTCAATCCCTGGTACAAAAAAAAGAAAAAAGAAAAGTCAATTGATGTGTCAGCTCTGCTTAACATTACCTGGCTATTATGTGAGTTTTGCAAAAAGATGCTGGGGGAACCTAGATTTCTATGGACAGGGCCATGACAAGAATGTTGGCTGGAGAATCCATTCAGGCATTGTGTGTCTTTATTTAGGTTTCATTGGACATGCTGTAAGGCTGCTTTCTTTTCCCAATTGACTATTGCCATCAAGCAACACCACTGATAATGTTTACATTTAACATGAAATTGACACTTGGATTTGTTCCATATTGTTTTCTCATGGTATATTTTTAAAGTGTTCAAAATTGTGAAATGAAAACAGTAAAAAGTGAAAAGAAACTATTTGATGACTAGGAAATAACGTTGAATAAATAAAAGTATCTTAAAAGGAAAGTTATGTAGATGTAACAACTAATTGGCAAACAGGAAATACAGCAAGCTATGCTCTGGGGGTAGGGAAAGCAGACAGAAATGTTTGCCATGTTTTGTGAATAAATATGCAGAATGCTCACTTAAATTTAGAATTCAGATAAACAGATCTTCAAAAAATGTATGTAGATTCCATATAAAATTGAGGATATACTTATACTAAAAACATCACTTGTTATTCAGAAATTCAAATTTAACTGTATCTTCTGTATTATCGAGCAACCCTATCTAAGACAGGAGACTGAATGGAATTCCAGTATTTTGGTGGTTAATTCAATAAAGGTTTTAGTTAAAGCTATACTAACTCCCAACTTGATCTTTATAGATAATAAAATCTAATATCCAAACCTAAAAATTTGACTTCATTTCTTTTTAAATTTCAATTGATTTTCCAGACTTTTCTCACTTCCTAATGTGATTTCTGTGGTATCATGATTTCTGTGCTATCATCACATATATACTCATTTGTAAATACACATATATCCACAGATGTTAACCCACCATTTACAATAGAATCAATCATGTTAAAAGAAGAAATGCATCTCTGTAATTCTTATTACCTATTTATACCTTAGGGTTTATAAAAGGTTCTACTAAGTAAATGAAATGTTCAATGGCTTTTCTTATTCAAATAACCAAACTTTAAAAGAAACTTATTCATATATATATAGTCAATTTGCCAAGAGCACAGATGTACAATTTTGTTTTACTTAAACTTCCTCCAACTTAAAATATTTAGATACATAGACATATAGACAGAGAATCCTAACAGAGCAAGAAGGAAATAGACAATAATTAAAAGACAAATTCCAATGGGTACAACTTATTTTCATGATTTCCCCGCTGTGAATGGAGGGTCTTTGGGGTGTCATGTGACAGAAATAGCAGTTAGAATATGTTTTAGTGAAAGGATATCTTTGCAAATGTTTTCTTTCCTCCCTTCTCCCAGTGACTTTCCTGCTTTGTGAATAAAAATATTTTAGTCAGATAACCCATCAGACATCAGTATTCGTGAACAATCACCTTTTCTTCCTAACAGTCTCATTTGCAGGTCACAGAACTGTTCAACTCTTAACTGCTGTATTACCAGAAACAGAATTCTGAATTAAGGTCACTGGTATCTATACTGCTTACTTAGTAGGTGTCTTGACAATCATTTTTAATGAGTTGGAGCCATGTTCATTTCTTCTGCTGCTGGTGGATTGAAAAAAATAAGTGGTGGAGTTGTCAGTGACGCCACAGGCAGACTCAGTGATCTTTGGTTTAAAGAGCTAAACAGCAAACACAAAATTACTCCTACTGCAGATGTTCCTAAGTACAGCAGCATTTAGAAGATGCTCATCTTCCCTGAGCGATAGCAATGACTCAATATGACTATGACTTTGGCCTCACTGTTATTTTACTAGGCACACCTGCAAATGGCATTCCCAAGGTGCAATTTGAAGTGATTGTTTTGATGAAAAGGGGAACTTGGTAGCAACATAGATCACACATTACCAAAATATCAGAACTTCAATGCAATTTTTACTCATTTTTGGGTCAAACCCTTCCAGTCCTTTCCACCATTATGTTCTTTAATTTCTGTTTTCCTTGAGACATCTGGGTTTCTTTAGGTGACCTTGATCAATAGCAATATGTGATAAATGAAATTGCAAGTTGCTGTCAAATCTTGTTGGAAAGTCAACGAGCACACAGTACTAAACAAGAATTATACTCTTGCCTGTGAATGAGGATGAGGTATATCTATGATGGCTTATGAAAAACAGGGAACAGTTTGCAATTACACATTTTGTTCAATTTATGCATTCATCAGATCATTCTTTGAAAAATATTATTTAAACATTCTGTGTGTGTATGTGTTTGTTTGTACACATGAGGTTGGGATAGGCATGACCTTAGGAAACCTTAGGCAATAGACAGTGGTGAACATAGGCTATGACCTTTGCTCTTGTGAAGTCTAATGGTAATTATGTGTTGAATTTTATGAGTGTACTATAACTGGATTTAATGCAGATTTGATTTGGGAATGAACTGACCTGTTGATTTTATTGCTTATTTTATATGGATAATTACTTGGGAAAGAAATAATCTTTTTGACCTCATAAGGTACATTTGTTATCTATTGCTGTGTAGCAAATTAACTCACATTAGTGATTAAAACCAAAAAGCACTGGTATCATTCAGTTTCTGTAGGTCAGGAATTCAAGGGTGGCTTAGCTGGGTGGTTCTAACTCAGGGTCTCTGAAGATGTCAGCTATGGCTGCAATTATCCAAAGGCTTGGTTGGGCTGGCAAGCCACTTCCAGGACAGTCCTCATGTGACTCACGGCTGGTGACTGGTTTCTCACTGGATGAACATCTCCACTGGGCTGCTGCCCATGACCTAGCAGGTGGCTTCTCTCAGAAGCATCAGGAGAAAGTCCAAGAAAAAAGGGGCTTTGCCTTTTATAATGTAACAGTGGAGGTGACATGCTACTATACCTTCCACGTTTTACTGGGCACACAGACCCTGGTACAGTATGGGAGAGTATTACATAAGGGAAAAGGGGACCATTGGGTTCTTCTCAGAGGTGGCTGTTACCTGGGACATTTGTAATACTAAATGAAAAAGTCTTACCATTTTAATTTGCAATAGTTAATAAACTCGGTAGTTTAAAGGCACAATTTTTCCTGACAGCAAAATAAAATGGTTTAATAGTCTTTACTATGTTTCTGTGCTAACTGAACTGATTAACATTATTGTGGGCCACTTTTTGAATCTCATTGATTAAAATTGTGGGCCACTTTTTGAATCTCGTATTGTCATGCCTTTCTGTGTAGTTCAGATGCTATTTTTCTCTTTATGCTAATGTTAGCAACATTTTTTTCCCTCAGTGTCAAAATTCCTATGAGGCTATATTAGTATTTTGTTGCTGAAATAACATTATTGCCTAAACTTAGTAGCTTAAAACAACATAATTTTTATAGTGCTGTTTTTGTAATTTGGAAATGCAGGTGGACTTGATAGACACTTCTGCTTACATTTCCACAAGGTTGAATCAAGGTGTTGGCTGGTTGCATTCCTGAATGGACACTCTGAAGAGGTATCTCCTTCTACTGTCATTCTGGGGACTGGCTCATTGAGTTCTTTTTGGCTGTAGTACTGAGGTCCTGGGTTACTTGTTTCCTGTTAGATGGAGACTTGTATTGGTTTCTGTAACTTGTCTAAGCTTCCCTAGCATACATAATAATGCTTTTGGGAAACTCATGTGATCGGTTTGGGTCAACCAGAAATCCAGGTAATCTGAGTCACAGAACCAGACTGGTATTTGCAGCTGAGTGCTTTTATCGGTCCTCTTCTTCTAGTAGAATTTGATCTATTTCCAAATCTGATGTATTTGAAGAAATAAGACTTTTCTCTTCCCTTTTTTCTTCTCTCTGTCCCTCAATGTCCAAGATAGAAATATTTCAGCTGGAATACAACTCCCAAGAACCACAGGAATGGTGTTGTGGGAATTTCATGGGGGTTCACTCAGTGAGATAGAAGCAATGTTAAAAAATATTTGTCATAATGCCTTTTCTTTCTTTTGTTTTTCTGAAAAGGCTCAGGGACTGTACCCTCTGTCTTCCCATAGGCCCTCAGGTCTGATTATGAGGCTGAGAGGCACAGCCCAAAGCTCTTCAAAGAGTCTTTTGTGTGTCTCAAAAATCTGATCTTTTCAGGTTTCTAAGATTTCAGTAAAAAGTTATCTAGTCACATGCTGAATTTTGCTCTGTCACAGTGTTAATGAATCTCTTAATTCTGTTGTCTTTTGGCATCCAAATAAGTCAAGAATTCTCCAATGTATTTTCTTGTTTCCTGCCATTTTAAAAGTTTGTTTACTCAATTAATCTCTTAACATTTCTCTATGAGCAGTGCAAGGAAACTAAAGGAGCCTTCGGTGTTTTTCTAGATATCTCCTCAACTAATTGTCTAGGATCATCTTTTACAAGTTTTGTTCTCCCAGTGTTGAAGTTCAGGGATTAGTATCACTTCAAATATAAGAATTTTTTTAGCAGGTTGAGTATTTGACCTAAAGGAAAAACTTGTATTGCTTTTCCCTCCCCAGGCATAGGCAGAGACCCTTAGAAATTTCCTTATCTGTGTTAAGGACCAGATGGCTAAAGGGACATCATTGCTTTCCATCCGTTCCTGAAATCTGACTATTTGAAGAAATAAGACTGAGGAATGTACCCACCCCTGGATGGGCTTGATGTGAAATGATGTCTGTCCCTTGGGATCATGCAAATTCCAAAGACAATCATGTACATGCTAACTTCTGTCTACAGGACTATTCATTTTCCCCAGGTAGTCATTTATGCCACCTCAATATTGTCTACATTCCTCATTCTCTCCTTTCCTCATAGAAATAAAAAGGTATATAAGTGCTATGGTTTGGATATGAGATGCCCTGAAAAGCTCCTGTGTTAATGCAGGAATGTTTGAAGGTGAAATGATTAGATCATAGGTGCTATAGCCTCATCAGTGGATTAATCCATTTGATGAATTAGAAATATGAATGGACTAACTGGGGGGTAACTGCAGGCAGGTGGGCATGGCTGGAGAAAGTGGGTCACTGGGAGTGTCTTGGGGATTATATATTTTGTCCCATTGTTTTGGGAAAACCTAGGCTAAGATAATGCTAGCTTTTTTAGGTGATTTTTCTAGTTTTTGCTCATAGTTTATCCTTGCAAATAAAAAATTCACCAGAATTATAGACTTAGACTTATCCCTGTTTTGTGTGTGTGTGTGTGTGTGTGTGTGTGTGTGTGTGTGTGTTTCACTGAGGTAAAAAGCTCTCTTTGCATTTGTAAAGTCATATTGTGATTTGGAATAAATGTCTCTTCTAATATATTTGAATATAAACTTTTTTCTGCAGTTGTGTTTGTCAGATGTACCAGTTGCCTTCATCTACTGTCCAGTCCTCATAATCTCTATATATTATTGCTTATTTTACTTCATTTTATATAGTTTCCTCACATCTGTCTCCACAATCTCATGATCCAGTCAGATTCATTTGAGAATGGTGTTTGTTTTCCTTCTTCATCACTTTTAAATTCTACGAGTTTATTTTTCATTTATTACATGAAGAATTACATGTGGCTTACTTTACATGAAGAAAAAGTCAGCTGTTTTAGGTCACTGCTATATAATTATTTTTCTTTGAAGATACAAAGTCTTGTTATGTTGTTCAGGCTGGCCAGAACAACAATCAATGTTCATAACTCTTGTCGTGTACATATCATGTATACTATCATGTCTGGCCCAGTTAAAAAAAATAAAAATATGAAGTTGTATTACCAATATCACACCCAGAAAAAGATAGAATCATTTAGTCCCTTTGCAAGTTCTTTTTTCAGAGGGAATGAACACAGAAGGGCTTAACTACTGAGCCATATCCCTAGTACTTTTTAAATTTTTTTAAAAAAATTTTGAGACACGGTTCCATTAAATTGCTTACAATCTTACTAAAGTTGCTGAGACTGGTCTTGAACTTTCAAGCCTTCTGTCTCTTCCTCTGGATCCTCTGGTATTATAGGTGTGTGCCACAATGCTCAGTTATACAAGTTCTTATTACTTTCTTTGTAGACAAGGACTTTCCTGCCCCAAGGCTCTGGCAACCACTGCATAATTTTTTTTCTTTTTTTCTTTTTTCATTTTGGTACTGAGGATGGAACCCAGGGAAGCTTTACCACTGAGCACATCTTCTGACCCTTTTATTTTTAAATTTTGAGACAGGGTGTAGCTAAATTGCTTAGGGCCTCACTAAGTTGCTGAGGCTGGCCTCAAAATTGCAATCTTCCTGCCTCAGCCTGGCAGGTCACTTAGATTATAGGTATATGCCTGCCCACCTGGCCCACTGTACTCTTTCTGACTCAATAGTTCACCTTTATTTACAATGTAAAATAAATGGAATACAGAATACATTACTGAAAGCTCTGCCTTGTCCTGAATTCCAACCCAATAATCAGGACACGATTTTGAGAAAAAGGAAAAAGAAATTTTATTGCTTTGTTAGCAAAGGAAAAACACACTGAAGTCCGGTTCCAGAGGCTGTGATTCTGCCAGTCAGGGGGAACAGAGGACTTTTAAAGAGATGATACAAAGTAGCATTCCAGGTGTGCCTTGTTAGAGGGTGAAGTTCACTTGTAGACTTGGGAGATGGCCATATCTTAGGTCTCCTGGTTCCATCCCTGAAATCTGAATTACTTGATTCCTGTAGTGTGTGTTTGCTCAAGGAGAGATAACTCTCCCTAGGATGGGAACAGGGTGATCTTGCTCCTAGCAAGGTTAGGGAGGGGAGAGGGAGAAGATAAATGGAAAAAAAAAACAAAAACAAAAAACAATGTCAGTTTTGAAATAAGTCACATAGACCTGGCAGCAAGGGTTATGTTCAAAGCATAAAAATGATTCCTATTACAGATATATTTTGAGATCTGCTTCATATATTACCTTTGCAATACATGCATACTGCTTCAGATATCAGTTTTCTGCTCCTCTTTAAGGCTGAATAATATTCCAATTGCATAACAGTCAGAGTTTGTTTAATATATTTACCAATTGAAGGGTGTTGTAATTACTTTCAGTTCTTAGTGATTATGAAAGAATCCTTCAAAGCAGTTGTATACATTTTTTGAGTCTACAGAGAATTTTTATTTGTCTTTGATAAATAATTACTTGGGAGTGAGACAGCTACACTGCATATTACATGTAACTTTAGGAAAAAAAATTAACTTTATGCATTGCTACCAAACTATTCTAAAGTGGCCAAACCATTTTGCTTTACCACTAGCAATGGAGGAATTCTAATTCTTATATTCTCATCAGTATTTGGCATTTCCAATTTTTAAAAATCCTTTCCAATGAGTATGTGATAGTGTTATGGGCTGATTTGAAAGTGAAGTCGGGTTGATCCCATTCTGCTCAGACATCTCACCCTGCACGGAATTGGCTCTCCTTTCCCCATGAGCTCACTTGCAAAGAAGCTGACATCTCTATCCTCACCACTTGCACCCTGACCACAATGTCTTTAAACTCTGGAGCAGACATTAGCTTACTTCCTGAATGAGTATTAAAAAGTGCCAATTTTGAGAATGCAGTTATGACTCTACTTGCGTCTCCTGCCCCACTCCTTTGTAGTTTTTCTGTTTAAATGGCCCCTCCACCTGCATTCTGGGCCCTGGGCTGCAGCACAATCTGCTTTCTGGCCCCTTGGCCCTGACCAGAATAAATCCTTTGTCTTTTTTTCAAAAAAAATCCCTAGTTTTATTTGGGATTTTGGAGTAGCACCTTAACAATAGTTCTATAAATTTAAATTGTATTTCCCTAATGGATAATATTGAGAATTTTTTTAAAAAGTACTTATTTGTTATGTACATATACATCTTTTTCTTTGATTAAATATCTGTTCAAACATGTTACCAGGTTATTTTGTGTCTTACTATTGATGTCTGTGTTCTATACACAGTCTGCATATATATGAAGGACATACATATGTCCTTCTACTTTATGTTCTCACAAATGGTTATCTCACTGGCTCAAGCTCATATAAAAATATTCTCATAGTTATTTTTTTGTTTCTACTTTCAATATAGAGATTCCAAAAAACAATCAGATCTCAGTACACCCCCCAAACCAACATTAAGCTCTCCTATTCATCCAATTTCTTTTTTTTTCTGATTCTTCTCCTTTCTCTTCACCTTGTTTCCTAAATCATTATTTCTGTAATCCTTGTCTTCAATCTAAAAACCAATCTACAAAAGAGAGAGAGAAAACTTGTACACTGTGAACTCCACAAAATGAAGAGAGCATTCCTACAATACCTGTACTGTTTGTTTCTAAATATTTTTTAAACAGTCTGCTGCAGTATAGAGTGGGTAGAGTTTGTGTAGCTATTCACAAATACAAATTCCAGTACATCATGCATCTTCAAGATAAATATTCAAAACTGCCTGGAGACATTTTATCTCATCTTTAAGGAGGTAGGATGTTCATTCAAACAGTTCAAGGGCCAGGCTAAATCCTGTAACCTGAGGTAATCTGGGTCCTAAATCTTTAGATTTGTTTTATCAGATAAAAAATTGGATTAATGACTTAAGAATGTTAGTTTATCTACAAATTGTCCTTGCTATAGTCATTCTTATATATATCTTTGCCCTCCAAGGATCCAAATTACTCATTCCCAATTAGTGCAAATGTGTTTTGTTGCCTCTGTATAAAGTACAGCATTCATATTAAATTTGTCTTGTGTAATTATAATAATATAGGTAAGATTAAAGTTTAGATAAATTCTTAAAGATTTACCAACAGAGGAAAATGCAGAAGTTTCTTTCATTTGTCTCCCCTTTACTGAATGGGAACTTTGGGGACTATTACTACTTAATGTAGAGATTAGTTCACTCTGTCAAAGCCTTCTCTTTTAATTTTGGAAAACATTTGTAAGTTTCATCTGTCATTTCACTCAAACATTGAGTAATGGCTTGAAGTTTTATTACATTTTTATTAGTTCTAGGTTTCCTTAATAATGAAAATTTGTGTTCCATAAGTATTTAAAAATAAGATATTTTCTGGGCTGGTAAATTCATGGAGACAAATGATGCATATTTACATTTAATTCTGGTTGAAATTTTCTAAAATGTTTCCCATAAATAGCATCATAAGTCACATAAGTGGGTTTTTCAGGAAAGTTCCAAAGTGGAATAGTGGATTATATTGTTCCCTGAATATTCATAATCATGTGCATGCTGTCTTTGGGTTGTTGCTGAGAGGAGAGAAAACACAGCATAGGAATGCCCTGACACTATTCTGAATTAGCATTTTCTTGCATGGGTGAGGCTGGAAAATAAAGTTGAAGAGTTCTAGTCTTCACTTCTATCTAATATTTTTGCAGCAATCAGAAAAGATTTGCATGCGCTTTCTGAGTATAGCATTCATAACAGTGACTACACATAAAAGATCTGCCTGAAAATGCATGGACAATATATTAAATCACCTGAGCATTTCAATTAACAACAAAAATTACATTTTTAATAAAAACTTAAATTCTTGGTTTTATTCTACCATCCTTGTAAAAGGAACTAAAACAAATGGCTATCTAAAAGGACTTGCAGGGAAACGTCAGCTCTGCATTGCATTTTTTTTTTTTTCCCTGAGATACCAGCATCTACTCATAAGTGGAATCATCTGTACTGCAGGAGCTAAGCAGGGAAGACAGAAGAGTGGAGAGGAATGCTTTTCAATAAATCAACTACAGACTCAACATGAATCGTCAAATTTAATATTTTAAAGATTCATGAAGAAATAAGTGATGCCAAATGCGCTTTAAGAAAAATATCTGTTTAAATGATATTAATGGTAAGACTGAATATAGCAAGGTGAACCACACTGATAATATTAAATTACCCCAAGAGGTTCCCCAGTCAGAATCCCTATGCAGAAATCTGCTTGCCAACTGTCGTTCCTTTTCCCATTGGTTTAGTTAAGGGTTGAAGTTCTTCTTGAAGTTTCTTTTTTAATCATCAGATCCCGACCTTACAGTTTTCGCTGACTACTTTCCTTCAGGCTGTCTTTGCTCCTGTCAATTCAGGATTTCCAGGGAATTATACTTCTTTGAAATGCATATTCCAGGCTTGAAATGCTGGCATATGTACACTGTAGAGTAATTGTGGAGGCCAAATGTTTAATTACACATGACAGCTGGAGCTGTAGGAGTCCGAGGCTTGCTTGAAAACAACTTATGCCCTATGCAGACTTAAGAGAAGGAACACAATTTTGCACACACACAAACACACACACATACACACACACACTTATCTTGTTGCACATATTATTCACCAGTCTGTTGGGTGGTGTGTTTTTCTTTCGTTTTTAGTATTAATCTTCAGCTACAGCTTTACTAAACTTGCACCTATTCCTACTTGAATTCAAGTATATTCAATAAACAACATAAAAGTATTGTTTTCTTTGAATCTAACCAAGCATGTTTACCAAAAATGCAGCAACATTTTCCAGAATAATTTTTATTTCCATGTGAAGATTTAGAAGATGAACTCATAAAAATCCATTTGGGGTTTAGAGAACAAATAATGTAAAGGTGGCTGTAATTTATAGGGCCATATTACCAAAGATTTATTAATGAAAAATAAAGAAATGATTAGATGGAAATGTTGAGGGCTCCAGTTTTCATCATGTTATTATCACCAAAACACGCTCATCTTTTTGACAGTTATAAATTACTGCATCTTGAAGACATTTATACAACTACGAAAGGAATAATGGGAATATAATCATGACTTTTAGGTTACAAATAAAACTTAATTAAAGCTTCTCTTAGATGCATTCACATGGAAGATATTTTTCCCCATATATAATCTACTGAACATCATTAGGTTATTGTGAAACATTATTTGTTAATAAGTATAAGGACAGTCCGGACTTTCTAGGGTTGCACTATTGATCTTATATGTTTATTTAATCCTCATTACTAATATCTACATACCCTCTGGTTTGGGTACTATTTAGTCCCCATTTCACAGATAAGCAAATGCAAATCCAGATAGGCTAAGAAACTTGCTGTAGTAACATGAAAATCAGTGGCATAGCTGAAATCCCAGAGGCCAGATTTTTCTGTATCTCCATATTTTATTACCTTTAGTATTTACCTCTGTTTCTATGCATTCATTAATGAAATGGAATACTTACAATGTGTCTGCATATAATAATATATCATGTTAACTACCCAAAATAAGTATCTAATTGTATCTGAATGGCTTTACCACATGATCCCGAAACAACAAATCGGACATGATTACTTTAACTCTGGGTCCATCATATAAAGACAAAGAGCATGTGTTGGCTCTGTTATAAGCACAGGAGTCAGAGGAAGGACTACTTTTGAGCAAGTCAAGCAAGGGGACTCTTTCAAACTCAGATGTGGTTTGAATTATCGATGGCTAGAAAACAAAATAAAACACATGTAAAAATAGAGATTTGACCAAGATGATCAAGTAATTTTGATGTAATTGAATCCATTCTCTACATACATCTAGGAATGTTCTAGAAGTCTGTGAAAGCCTGAATGGGCTTGACTCTCAATCCTTAACTGTACGTGGTGGGCCACCAAGTGTGGCATCGCTTTGTCTTCCTTCTATTATAGTCACTAGCTTATGTCTTGCAAAAAACAAAAAACAAAAAACACCAAACCTTTCTGTATAACCTGAAATGTCAATAAATAAAATCTGGTTGTGGAGAAACACAGGGCAGTCATTTGTATGAATTTTTAGTGTGTACTTCTCTGGCAGTTCAAACCAAAAAGGAAGGGGGCGGACGAGAGCAGAGCTCTCAGGGAATGACTCCAGGTACAAAGGGAAAGACATCTTCTCTAGTCACTTCCTAATTGAATAAAGGTAAATGACATTCTGGCACTGTCTGCAGTGCTCTTGGCAATCATTGTTTGGCATCAAATTGCAAAACTTACCTTCAAAATGAAGCATTTATTTAATTTTAAAACAGTACGAAAACTATGACATTTATTCACTTGCCAACTCTGAAAGATAAAAGTGTAAAATCGCTTCCAATTGTCATATATAATTTTAAATGTATTCCATTTGTGTAATTGTACTGGGGCCACCTGGTCGTTTAAAGATTTTGTGTAATTTATTTTCATTTTTTTAAAACAGGAAATGGTTTTGTTTTAAGATTTCTTATTTTCCCCCCAAAGCCTTCAATATTCGATAGGCATTTATTTTACAATTAGATTTCAAAAATAATTAATAGTAAATTCCAGTAGATAGCAAATGGTTCAAACTTTATTGTCTAGTGTAGGTCACATCTGTCTTTGATACTCCTGAGAGATGAATCTTTTGGTTATTTCTCTCTGTTGCCTGTGGGAACCTCAGCCAGCAGTGTTGCTTGGCACTGGAAAGAGGGAGAAATAAAAATATTTTGTGGAATCAATTTTGATGAAAGAAACTGAAATTTTTAAAAAGCTTCATTTATAGAACATTCTTATCATCAAGAAGGGAGAAATTGTCTTTCTGATTGCTGAGAACTGAAATTTGAACCACTAAAAACCATCATAAAGTCTAACTAGATTAAGCTCATAATAAAACAAATAACAAAGAAAGGAATATACCTATCAAAGTACTCATTCTCTGAACAGTGTTGGGAAAACAGCCTGATGGAAGGGACTAAGACAAGCAAGATCATTATGAAGACCTGGGCAGAACCTTCCCAAGTAACAACTGAATGCAAAGTCAAGCTGGGTATTTCTTGATTCATTTTAGAAAAGCAGATGTTTCGTTGTGAACTGATGTGTACATATACAGTTGACCAGTTTAAGTAATTTAGGTCAATCTCTCCTCCCTAATTTTTCTTCTGTAATATCCTGATCTAACAAAAATTACCTCCTTAAGATAGACAAAATAAGAAGTTTGATCTTAATCATCCAGACAGCCAAATTGGATTTCCCTGCCTGAAGGGTCTCATCCACTTACCACTGCATTCACTGCGTTTGGACTGTTTCCATATATCTCCAGTCTAGTGTGTTGCCTAGTAGCACATGTGCTTCATGATAAATAACTGTACTTGAAAAAAAGCTTAAACATTGAATGTGACTGATAAACTTTTAATTTGTACATTAAGTACTTGAGTATGTAAAAATAAAACTGATTTTAATGTGTTCTGGAGCATGTAAAAATAAAATAAATCTTAATGTGATTTGAAATACATTTTAAAATTCAGGCAATAAAATTTAGTATCCATTATTTGGGAAATAGATCATGCATCTAAATCAAATTTTGCATAGTAGAAAAAAGATAGTCAAGTTTTATTAAATCTCCCTGAAAACAGTTTAAGTTTTATACCTTTGAATATTGACCTTGTGATTTTCAAGTTGGTTTTCATTTGATCAAGCCCTTGGAAAGAGTACGACATAGAGAGAGACATTTGGGGAACTTTTCTCTGTCAAATTTCAGAGTAAATGATTTGAAGGAATTGTGTTATATATGTAGAATCTGCACAACAATGAGTTTCACTTAAAGATAAAGGGAATAAGATTGAATTGGCAATGTGCCCAGGGAACTGAATTAGACAAAGTGGTAAGTTTGGAGTAAAATGACCTCTTTGTTCCAGCACTCTATGCTAAGTAAGTCACTTGATCTCTCTGTGACTTGATTTGCACATCTGTAAAATAGAAACTAAGTGCATGTCTTATAAAGTTCCTGCTCCTAAAACCCAGGTAGTAACTGCTCTGACCTTCTCTCTTTAGACTGACGTGCTAGACTGGGTGAACAGAAAGGTTTCTCTAACTGTGTCTCTGATATAACTTTGGGTCGTTTCAGGTAGTTTTCTTTGTGGTCTCACTAAAGAGGAAGGTGTCTGCCCTCTAGTCCAAAGAGATCAACACACCCACACCAAACCCCCTCCCCATACTATAGATGCCTTGCTCACTTGCCTCCCCTGTGACTTTCTCCCACCCTCTGACAATGGTTGATTGTTATTCTCCAGCAACATTTTTATTCTCATTGGGTGTGATCAGAAGTGAGCACACTAGCAAGAGTTGAAGAAATGCGATATTATCATAGAAATGAAGGGTAGATTGCATCAGTATTTCTTTGAATCTAAACTGCCGTGATTGTACAATATATATCATTACTGCATGACCCAATGAGACCTGAAACCGCAATGGTACTGTTAACTCAGATAAAAAGAACGATTTTTACGAAACAGCCTAATGTTAGAGATGTTAACTACGCAAAATTATACAGTTTAGCATCTACAAAATGTAGAAAATAAGAAAACAATTCTATACATCTACCCAAAGGAGTACTATGAAAGAATTAAATGGCAGATGAGCACCTCTTAAGTAGCATAAGTAATTCCATTGTCATATATTATGGTCTACATCCAATCTGCATCCTACACTAACTATTGTGCAGATACTTAAGAATAATTCTATTGTGGCATTACTGAGAATAGTAATAAGGCCAAGACACAAGTTCAAAGTAGTGACTCTTTAACAGTATAATATAAATGACAGAAAGAAAAAAAAAGAAATTGCAAGTGTTATGTCTACAGATTTGCTAGAGAGTAAAAGAAGTGTTTGAGATTTTCACTATGCTCTAAAAAAAGCAAATGTGTTTTGATTAGCATCAACTCCTTTTCTAAACAATTATATGCCCTCTTTGTGTCTTATGTTTTATTTTTCCTTTCTAGAAAAATAACTTATTTTCATCCCTTTTGAGATTATCATCCATCACTCAAGACGGAGTAAAATTTCTCATTAGTGTCTTTGGCACCATGAAAACACATAGGGAAATATTTTGCCCTGAGAAGTTAATACTGGCGGAGTGTTTAGGATCATGTGTTTGTGAGTTAAGGAATCCTACTCAGCTTCTAATTTACTGCAGACTCAGAAATCCATGTGTTGACCTGCATGCCCAAGCTCAACAGACCAGTGTTTAAATACCAGCACAGGAAGTGATACAGAGAAACAAAGCTGACTGAGACACCTGTCTGGGCCACTGTTGACCTATCATGCTTCGCTAATTTTTCAGTGATCTCTGACCCAGATTTCCACAGTTCCACAGGGATTTGTATCTTTCATCCAACAAATCCTACACCTGCATTCAATTAATGAAACAAAACTCAACTTTGTTATCTGATGAACTAAGCTCCTACAGTCATTGAGGCAATTGTTTTATTATTGTATTGACAAATTATCCTATTAACAACTGGCTACTATAAAAATCAATTAAAATCTTGGCTGAAAAGTCGGAATAGAGTTGGATAAGTAAAAGTGGGAATTAAATAGGGAGCTAATTGTGTTTTTTTATAATAGAGTTCATAAATTAGCAGCAACCAGATCAAAACCAGAAATTTGTGTGGAAAATAAGAATGCTAAATTATAACAGGACATATGGAGCCGCTCAGGATTTAGTTTCATTTTATTTCATGCTGATGTGCTTCTCAATTTATGCATGCATATCAATGCTTTATTTTACTTTCTCTAACATGTATTTCCAAATATCCTGTTTCTATTGATTCCTTACTATTATATTTGATAAACTACCTTGTAAAATGTTTAATAATTCGTTTACTGACTGTAGTAATTCCTTATGCATTTAGATACTGAGATGGAATTTAAGACAAATGTTTTAAAAACAAAATTGTCTTTTGGCCGAATGAAAGTTTCCTTTCCTTTGAGTGAGTCATAGAGAAAACCTGAAGATCTCTTGGTATTTATTCCTGCCCCAGATTACCTCTATAAAACTATGCTATAAGTAAAAGTAAGAAAATTATGTGTGCTTCATAAAAACAACATTATGCTTAAGATGTTTAAAGAGTCATTTAATTTAACCTCACAGTATACTTCAGGAAAGAATAATCAGAACAAAACACCCTTGAATACCAGACAATGGAGTCTTCAAGGCAAAACTACACTTCTTCCAAAATATATTACCTTTAATGGTATCAAAGCTATCTAACTGGCAAGTGTTGCTTTGGAGGGTGAGGGAAATTAATTTCACCTAGTCACTGATGTATTACACTAGAAAGTAACTTGGAAATGCATAACTTCAAAATTTGAAAGAGAAGAAAGAATAATTTCATCAGTGAGCATAAGCCAAATGTTTTATGAAGTTGTCAGTATGTTATCTTCCCCTATAAATAGGTTTGATGATTGCAAAAAGCACACATTTGTCTAAATGATACCTGATCTCTGTCACTCACTTAAGTAATAGATTTTTTCTCTTGAAAGATGCCATCAGTCAGATCTGAAGACAGACTATTGATAATCGAGTGAAAGAACAATTCACTGTCAGTAAAGAGACACTAACTTGAATGAAAAAGGTAACAATGAAATGCAGAGAAAAGAAGGCCTGGAAACCACCCGCTTGCTATGGATCCCAAATCTGTTACAGATTAAGAACCTAAAATAGCCATAATAAAAACTGACGGTTAACCTACAGTACATCCAGTGCAAGACTTTCTAGCAGTATTTGGAATGATTTTACATCTATTCTCTTTTATGGTTATTTTAATAATTTATTTCACTTTCCCATGTTTCAAAGGTCTCTTGAATCATTCTCTAAACAAATATTTGGACACCAGACATCTGGTTTCCAAGTAATTTTGAAGTATTACCAACAATATAAGACAGGCACCTTATCTTCTCCTTCTTGGAACTCTGTTCTAGTCCTTGCTCGTCACCCAGGTGGGGCAGTTCACTAATGGAGCAACCCTGGACCTCTCCGTGTGTGGAGGAATACTTCGTGCTCCTCACCAATGTCCTCTCTACTTCAACATACGACTAAATGCTGCCTCTTATTTAAGGCGAGCACAGACTTCATGTCCATCATGAAATGCTCCCTGTGTACTCCTAGGAGAAAGGGGCTGTCTCTCCTCCATCTACCCTAGTAAATGAAATCTACTGCAGTTCTCAAAACTATGCCATTCAAGGAGACTGAGAAATTTATCAAAATACACACACACACACAGACACACAGACACATAGACACACACACACACAGAGGAATCCCAGAAAAAGGACCATCATGCTTGTCTCATGAAGGCTCAGCTTCAGTTCGGAGACATTACCCTTTCAACGAATTCCTTTATCTCAGTGGAGAATAAGAATCCTAAAGGACCCAGGTTAATTGACAAGGCTGAGCCGAAGTAGACACAGTTATCACAAACTGCAATAAGACTTGAAGTATTCATCAAAATCTAATCCCTGCCAAGGACTGTCAGAGGTAATGGCTAGTTGATCGGAAAATCTCCATGACTAGAGGAGCTTAACCAATGTATGTTCATAAACATCGCATCCTGAAAAAAATTGAGCCAACTCTAGCTGTAAGAAATGAAGGCTCTATCTGTCACCATGATGGAAGACATCTTCATCCATCATCCGTCGGATTGCTATAACCTACCCGCGGCTGTGTAATTTATAAGTAATGGAAACTTCTTTGTCATAGTTCTGGAGTCTTAGCAACCCAAGATCAAGGTACCAGCAGATTCTGTGTCTGGTGAAGGTTTGCTCTCTGCTTCATAGACGATGCCTCTTGCTACATCCTTCTGGTGGAAGAAGCAAGGCAGCTCCTGAAGCTGTTCTGTAAAAGCATTAATCTCATGCATTAAGAGTGAAGCCCTCATGACATGATTATTATTCAAAAGGCCTCACCTCTTAATATTATTGCTTTGGATATCAGGTTGTATGTCACATAAGAATCTTGGAGGCACTCACATGTTCAGACAGGTCCAGAAAATATGACCCTTCATTCAGTTTCAAAACCTGGATCTGTGAATCCTTTGGAGGAAAGTGAAGCACTTGAGCGACTCCATGGCATCTTTCTACTCCTGGCTTATTTCACTTATGACTTAGCACGATGTCCTCCAGGATCAATCCTGTTAATAAAAAGGTAGGATTCCCTTCTTTTTAAGGCTGAACATTTTCGTTGCACACACACACACATACAATGAGTTCTTTATTCAACCATCCACCGATAGACACCAAAGTGTTTTCCTATCTAGGCTATTGTGAATTATACTGCCAAGAAGATAGGAGTGAGGATGTGTCATTGACAAAGTGATTTATATTTCTTTTGGATCTGCATACACAGTGGGACAGCTGAATTATATGTTAGCTCTATTTTGCAGTTTTTTTAGAGTCTTCCATACCGTTTTTCATAATGGCAGTACCAATTTACATTCCCACCCAGGGAAGGGTTCCCTTTCCTCCATATTCTTCTTGCCAACATTTGTCATCTTTTGACTTTGGATAATAGGTGATAATGAGGTGATATCTCATTGAAGTTTTGATTTGCATCCCCTGATAATTAGTGATTTGAGCACCTTTTAATATACTTGCTGAGCATTTGTATTCATTCTTTGGGAAAAAAAATGTCTATTCAGGTTTTTTCCCCAATTTTTAATAAAGTTGTTTTTTGTTATTGAGTTTTATAAGTGCCTTATAAATTTTGACTATTAATCCCTTCTCAGAGAGTGTTCACAAATATTTTCTCCAATTTCATAGATGGTCTTTTCGTTCTATTGATTGTTCACTTTACTATCAGATTTCTTTTTAAGTTTGATGTAGTTCCACTAGTGTATTGTTGGTGGGAATGTAAATTATTAATAGGATTTTCTATGTGTAAAATCATATCCTTTGCAACAGAGATAAGTTTCTTCCTCCTTTCCAATTTTTATGCTTTACATTTTTTTCTTGCCTAATTGCTTTTAGACTGTCAATACCAAGTTGCCTAGAAACGGCAACAGTAGGCATTCTTGTATCTCAATCTTAGAGGAAAACTTGCAACTTTTCACTACTGCTAGCTGTGAGCTTATAATATAGGGCCGTTATTGTTTTGAGATACATTTCTTCTATATCTAATTTGTCGAGAGTTTTGATGAAGAAAAGGTATTACATTTCATTAAATGGTTTTTCTGCAATGTATTGAGAAAATCATATCATGTCATTTTTGACCTTCATTCTGCTACAGCGGTATATCACATTTATTGATTTCTATGCTTAACCATCCTTACACGTCAGGGTTAAAAGTCACTTGATCATGTTATAGAATTATTTTAATGTACCATTGAATTCAGTTTTCTAATATATTTTGAGGATATTTCTGTCTGCATTCATTAGGAATATTTGCCTATAATTTTATTTTTTTATAGTATCTATATCTGGCTTTAGTATCAGAATAATGCTGGTTGCTGACTTTATGAAATGTTTAGAATTATTCCTTCCCTTTTGTTTCTCTCTTTCTTGGAAGGGTTTCAGAATAATTTGTATTAATTAGTATTGTCTTCTTAAATTTTTGGTAGAAAGCATCACTGAAACCAACAGGTCCTTGGCTTTTCTTTGATGGGAGATTTTAAGTTATTGATTCAACCTCTTTATCCATTAGCCTGTGCTGATTTCCTATTTCTTCATGATTCAGTTGTGATATGTTTATGTGTCTAGGAATTCATGTCTTCTAGGTAATCCCTTGCTGCTCTGTAATTGTTCACAGCAGACTCTCTAAATCTTTGTACTTAGATGGTTTCAGTTGTAATGACTCTTCTTTCCTTTCTTTTTCTATTGGTTCTTTTAGTTACACAAAACAATAGAATTCATTTTGACATAAGCATGGAATATAATTTGTTCTAATTCATTCCCAAGTACCTCTTTCATTTTTGAGTTTATTTATTTGAGTCTTCTCTTATCTGGCTAAAGGCTTGTCAATTTTGTTCATCTTTTAAAACAATTTTAATTTGTTTATTTTCTATTGTCTTTATCATCTCCATTTTGTTTATTCTTGCTTGAATTTTTGTTATTTCCTTCCTTCTACTAGGTTTGAGTTTAGTTTCCTTTTTTTTTTTTTTATAACTTCTTGAGATACATCAACAGGTTAAGTTTATTATTGCAAACTTTCCTTTTTAAACTACTTTTACTGCCTTGTATAGATTTTGGTATGTTGTACTTCCATTTTTATTTTTCTTGATATACTTAATAAATTCCCCTTTGACTTCTTTGACCTTTTTTCTTGTTCAGGAATGTGTTGCTCAATTTCCATATGTCTTTGAATTTTCCAATTTTCTTCCTGTTATTAATTTTTGTTTTCATAATGCTATAGTTAAAAAATGTGCTTCATATACTTCTTTGTGTCTTTTATTACAGTTTTTGATTGAAATCCCATTTTGTATGATAAAAGTTGTGTTATTAAGTTTTTCTTCATTATAAAAAATAAATGGGATAATCAAATTATAAAGAGAAAAGATGTAGAGGTTCTAGTCTATGATTATTGTCTCTGTTGTTTTGGGCCAGTGGCAAGGCAACACATCGTGGTAGGGTACACATGGTCAAGCAAAGGCATTAACTCATGCCTGGGTATTGCAAGAGAGATAAAAAGCGGCTTATGTTCCACTTTATTCTTTTAAGACATGTTCTTGAGGACCTAACCCCCTCTTCACTCCCAGCCCTATGTCTTCAAGGTTCCATCATCTTCTTATAGTGGTACACTATAGACCAATCTTTAATATATAGGCCTCTGGGAAACATTTGACATTCAAACTATAGGATAAGTATAGCTACTTCTACTCTCTTTTGGTTTCCATTTGCATGGAATATCTTTTCCAACCTTTCACCTTCAGTCTATGCATATTTTTAGAGCTGAACTAGTGGGCATCTTAGAGTTAACTGGTTTCCAGTTATTCTGTAGCTCTTTTGTTTCTTTCTTCCTCTATGACTTCTTCCTTTGTGATCTGATGATCTTCTGTAGTGGTGGGCTTTGGTTGCTCTCACAATGTCTTTTGTGTATTACTAAGGATAAATGCTCTATGGTTGCTGTGAGTCTTACATAAAAACTCATAGTAATAACTGTCCATTTTAAGCTGATAACTACTTTGATCACATATGGAATTTCACAGTTTTACTTATGGATTTTGATGTTAAAACTTGCATGAACTCAGGGGCATTAAACACTGAGCCACATGCACAGGCCTTTTTATTTTATTTTTTAAATTTTGAGACAGAGTCTTACTAAGTTGCTTAGGGCCTCACTAAATTTTAGAGGTATACCTTAATTGGCAATCCTCCTGTTTCAGCCTCCTGAGTTGCTGGAATTACAAGTATGTGCCACAGCAGCCAGCACAGTATTATTTTTAATAGTATTATCTTTTGATCTTTATACCAGATGTGTATATGAGATTCACACCATCATTATTATAGCATTACAATTTTCTGAATTTGACAAAGGCTTTTTTTTTTTTTTTATTCTGGGAATTAAACCCAGGGGCACTTAACTACTGAGCCTCATCCCTAGCTCTTTTAAAAAATATTTTTTGTAAATCCAGTCTACTGTTAATAAACACTTTCAAGCCAGGCACGGTGGTGCACACCTGTAATCCCAGCACTTTGGGAGGCTGAGACAGAGGAATCATGAGTTCAAAGCCAGTCTCAGCAATGGTGAGGTGCTAAGCAACTCAGTGAGACCCTGTCGCTACATAAAACACAAAATAGGGCTGGGGATGTGGCTCAGTGGTCGAGTACCCCTGAGTTAATCCCCAGAACCAAAAAATTAAAAATTAAAAAAAAAACACTTTGAGTTTTTGTTTGTCTAAGAAAGTTTTTATCTTTCTTTCATTTTTGTGACAGCTTTGTCAGGCAAGTATTTGTGGTTGGTAGTTACTTTTTGTCCCCCCCAAATTTTGCATATTACCCACTCTCTGTTGACCTGCAAAGTGTTTGTTGAGCAACTTATTGATAGTCTTATCAGTGATTATTTTTATGTGGAAAACCTCTTTTCTCCTCATGTTTGTAAGTTTTTTGTTTTTTGATGTTTTGGCAGTTTATTATGTCTTGGATCAATCTTCTTTGACTTGAACCTGATTGATGATGTTTAAATTTTATGTACCTGAATATACATCTTTCCTTAGATGTTTGAATTTTTCAGCTTATTTCTGCTTCTCTCTTATCTGTTAGATACACATGTGAATATCATTTCTCTTGATGGATTCCCACAAATTTTGTAACATTACTTCACTGCTTTTTGTGCATATTTTTTTCCTCTGAATATATTCAAATGAACCTTGAGTTCACATGTTCTTTCTTACACTTGATCAAGTCTACTACTGATATTCTTGATTGAATTTTTTGCTTCATTCATTATATTCTTCACCTCTAGAATTTGTTTGCTTTGTGTTTTGAAAGATTTTTCTTCATTAAACCTCTGACTATTTTCGTATGTTTTCCTGATTTTATTGAGTTGTCTGTCTTTTCATAGCTAGCCAAGCTTCCTCAAAATAATCATTTTGAAATTTTTGTAATACAATTTGTTGATCTCCCTTTCTTTGGTGTTGGTTACCAAAATATTATTGATAGTTTGTATTCTTCAAAACTTTGCTTTATTGTTTCTGCATTTGAAGGAACAGGCACTTCTACCACTCTCTACTATTTTCAGGAGAGAAGTACCTTCAACAAACAGCCTGACTAGGGACATCTGAGGCTCTCTTTAAACTTTTGTGATTACTTACCTGCTCTACATCTCTCGCTTTCTATTAGAAGGCCATTCTTGAGATTGTCCACTTACTCCACATCTCTTAAAACCTAAAGAATTTCTTAGCACCTCCCATTTGTTTTTAACAGGGTGGTGATCTGAGTTGTTCATATTTTTGTGTCTTTTCCCCTATGGCATTGTTAAGTTGGCTGGTCTTCAAGAAACATTTTCATTCACTGGCCACAAAGAGCTGACCTGGGAGTGGAAAGTGAGGTGTGTGAAGCCTTTGGACTATCCACAGGGCAACAATGGGATGTTCAGGAAAGATGTCTCTCAAATAGTTCCCAGGCAGACTTACTAATGGGGGTGAATAGGGCAGTGGGTTTCATGTCTTCTCATCTCCACTTCCAGGTTCACTAAGTTCCTCAGCTGTGTCGATCATCTCAGTGTTCTGGGTGGAGCAATGCTCTAAGCTCTGTCCCTAGGCTCTTAATTTCTCTTGGGGAAGGAACTGGAAACCAAGGGGTCTCTCTTGGCACTGAGATGTACTTCCTTGGGAAAGTTGTGATGTAGGTAAAGTGAAACTGTTCTTTTGACACCCTTCAATGCACCTCTCACATATTTAGCTACAATGGTGTGCTACAACTTCTTAGCTGGACTGTTGGAACAGCACAGAGTGACTCATGTCTATAACTGATGGTCAGACTTGGTGCTTCTGCTTGGGGATAGTGGAAAGAAACTTCAATTTTACCAGTTTGCTTGTGTCATTGTCCTCTAACATTGATTTTTGACCAGATCTGATAGTAAATGGTCTTATTAGGCTTAAGTTTCAGATGTGATTCAAAATATATTGCTCTTTTTGGAGAAAAACAGCCCAGTCTCAGAGTTCTCCTTTTTAAAAATATTTTTATGTATTCTATCAAACATAGAATATCAGAGACATTCCATTTTAACCAGAGAGATACAGGTATAAATCTTCCCTACATTCACTCCAACCCAAGCCAATTGTTCACTTCTATCATAATTAAATCTGTTTAAAAATCATAATCTCCTCATCTTGCAACAGACTATCATACTGATCCATTTATTGATGGAATCATAATCACAGGACCTGGTGAAAATGAAATACAAGTATCCTAGCTGTTCTGATAAGAAACATAGGTTCACAAAAGTATAGGGGGAAAACTTCCTGAAAATCTCAAGTATTTAAACATATCATAATCTGGGACATACAGGTAAGTTACTGTATCACATACCATTTACGTCTAAAAAGAGGCAATTCTAAAAAACTTTAGCAGCCTCTAAAGTTTTTGAGGTAGTTTAGTATTTTGCACTAGTTGTGTTTGGTGCACTCATTTATGGAGTAATCCTAAAGGGGTCAGCTCAGATGGGGCCCCAGGACAAGAGACTACTTTAGATCTTCAGCTAGTATAGGCTTCAGATCATCTGGTTAGATCTCTTGGCTCTATAAGCCAGAAGATCCATTGTGCTGTCAGAATCATATGATGTTTGGGAACAAAACCTTGCTCTGCATGGAAAATAATCATTTTCCTCTAAAGAAATATTCCTTAGCTTTGCTATTGGGTCCTGGTTGAGAATGACTACCTTATCATCTACAGCAGTAAATCAAACTTTTGTGACCCCAACTTTTCTTCAAGAATTAGTATTTTTCTCATCCACCAAGTCTTAGTGGTAGACATCTGTACTGCTCCACAAGAACATTCAAAAGGAAGTGATATAAACAAGACTTCACCCAAAGAGTTCCCACGACCACAAGTCAGTTGCCTGGAATGGTGGCATCCCTGTTGGAAACTGTACTCCTTAACATCACCTACACCTGGGTCCCCTGACAAGTTGCTTGAGAATAAAAAAGAAATGTCTCCTTTAATATATAGTTTACTTTACAGAATTGGATTTTTCCAATATTGAAGCCATACTTAAAGTGGTTCCACAGGACAATGGGTAAGGAATTTCTCCCAGTTGGCTTAATAATCAGAGAACTTGAAACTTTTAAGATTAGGGGAGTGGCAACAGGAAACTTTCTCAACCTAGTAAATGGTCATTTCAAAACTGGCCCAGAGTGTGATAATTTTTTTCACCCAATTGCTCATTCAAAGATTCCCTCTACAGGGAGTCTCCATATGAGGGTTGACATGGTGCCCCTTGAATCTGTGTTTATATGTGAATTTAACAAAAGGAGTTTTCCCTCACTGAGATGTTTTTGGCTACTAACTTGTGAATTTCCAGATTACCAACAACAAAAGAAGTACTGTTCTTCAAGACAGCATGTGATGACTCATTTTATGCATCTGCTTGGCCAGAGTATGATGTCCAGCTGTCATGTCAAAAACTAGTTTGGATATTGCTATGAAGATAGTTTTCTAAAGTGTGATTAATATTTATAATCAGTAAAACTTAAAGAAGATTAAAGAATATTACCTACCATAATATGTGTGGGTGTCATTCTATCATTGCAAGACTATAAAGGCAAAGACTGAGGCTTTATGAATTGATTCTGCAGCTTCTAGAATTTGTTCACTCATTTCAGATTTAAAGGCACTAATGACTATTTCCAGCGGTCAGAAGAGGATTGAGAGTGTATGGCCACTTTTGTTGGGAAAGGAAACAGAGATCCACAAAGTTACCCTCAGATACTTCTAACCAAATCCTTATAAAGGGTAGGGATGTTAGTGACCACATATTTGATACCTTAGAGCATTTTTCTCAAACTAACAGCATAATGAGATGGACTGATTGTTCTTAATTGCATCAGGAAGAGTGGTGAAAGCAAAGGATGAACTCAGAGGTTCCAACTCTCATGCTGCATAAATAACTGAAAATTTCTGTATCTTCCCTGAAATAAACCCTCATCTCCTGTAGCTTCAGAGCTTAGTATGCTGAAAACCAAACCCAGAGTCTTATCTAGCAAGTTGCTGAATTAAAGGCCAGTTGAATTCTTAGCCTTTTAGTGTGTCTGCTCTTAAAATGAGGACATGTGTTGGGAAAGGATGAGATCTCAAAAATTCAAGTGAGCCCTTATGTGAAATTCCTGAAGAGGTGGAGGACATGGAACCTCTAAATTCTGTTGAGACTTCTTCACCAACACAAGCAGCCTTTGATTCCCTTTGAGGGATCACCACCACTAGTCACAATGTATTCTGCCCAAAGAAGTTCAAAGGCCTCTCCTGGCATGGCTACTATGCAAGACAATGCTGAACTCCCTGACTACCCACCAGACACCCTTCTTTGCTCCTAGAATTCATTCCTTTAGAATTCAAAGTGCAAAGTGTAAGCCACCCATGAGAAAGTGTGCCCACTCCAAGGGAACTGCATTATTTTTTTTCAATGTATAGAGAAAGAAAGAAAAAAGAGAGAGAGAGAGAGAGAATATATATGAGTATAGATATTAAGGATGTAGAGGTTATGATGGAAGAATATTAAGTTAGATCATGATGTGAGCCCACTAAGTAGAGATTTAATAAAGTCTGAGGGGTTAGAAGGGCTCTAACCATCTGCTTGTTTGGTTGACTGAAACCTGGACCAAAAAAAATGGCCTACACAAAGTGAAGTTGAAATGCTAAAGCTGCCTTGATATACTGTACAGGATGGTATCTCTAGACTCACAGAAATTGGAATGTTAGAGTGGATTTGCTGTGTGAGAACTGCTCACTCACTCCAGAGTCCAGAGACACACAGTTAACTGCAAGTGTAAAAAGTAAATTGAGACAGCAATCTCACCATCCTGGAAGGGTTTTGAGTTTGCTCTTTGCTCTAATTGTGAAATGGCAATGACAATATGATCAGTAAGATGTTAGCTCTGGATGTAACACTTGTTTATTGTTGTTTTTATTTAATTAAAATTTTTTTAAACAGCCCTTGAGATTGAGTCCAAGGATGCTCTACCACTGAGCAACATCCCCAGCCTTGTTTTGGGTTGATTCAGGGTCTCATTAAGTTTCCCAGGCGAGACTTGAACTTGTGATCCTCCTGCCTCAGCCTTCTGAGTAGCTTGGTTACAGGAGTCCAACATCACACACAGTGACACTATTTATATCCTCAGTTTTCTGCTTTCTATGGAACACTCCTTTTACCCTCAGTCAGCATCTCAGCTGTCAACATAATTTAATATGACAGAGTGAGCTAAATTTGTATTCCAAATAGCTAAGGGTTCTTTATTCCAATTAGCAGAATTAACTTTATCCCAACTAACAGCATCTTCAGTGGGCTTCTGTCAGCAGGATGAGATTATCTGGCAACATAATTGATCCACATTTAATATAATGTCACATTCATTTTTCAGTGAAATAGAATCTTCAGTCATATTTCACACTCTGTGTGATGATGTATTAATGAGTAAAGCGTTCAGCAGTTCCTGGATGCTGGCTAGAGGAGCAATTTCTCTCACCTCTTCCAGCTTCTGGTAGTCACAGTTTTTTCTTGGATTTGGGCTGCATAACACTCATCTTTGTCCTTGTCTCTGTGTAACTGTGTCTTCTCTTTTACTGTTTCTTAAAATGATACCTGACATAAAATTTAAAGTTCACTTGGGTCATTGAAAATGATCTAATTTCTCATTTCTTAGTTTACTTTTATCTGAAAAGTCATTTTTCCAAATAAGGTAACCTTTTACAGGTTCATGGCACTAAACATTGGTACAATATTTTTTGGTGTTTGTGGTGATACAATTAAACTCACTATACCCATTCTTTTCTTCTTTTGTATCAAACATTCACTTTGTGTCAGTGCTGAGTAGTGTTCCACTGAATGGATATACCACCATCTGTTTATCCATTAGTCTTTTGACGGACATTTGGGTTATTTACAATTTATGGCTATTAAAGAATAAAGAGCTCTTCTGAACATTAGTGAACAAATTCAAATTTCTTTGTGGACATATGCCTCTAGGAGAAGCAACCCTTTGCAAATCTTCTGAGATTTCTGTCTTTGCAATTTTCTCTTCTCTTATAATTTCTTCTGCAAAATTTAGCCACTTTGGCCTATTTGCAATCTGGCTTATTTCTTTTCAACTCTTGTTTTTCATATTTTATTTATTTGTTCTATTTAGGCTTACATGATAACAGAGTGCAATTTGATTCATTGTACATAGAGGATAACATATCAATTCTCTAGTTGTAAGTTGTATAAAATCACAACATATATGCAGTCATACATAAAGTTAGGGCTATGGTGACCATCATATTCCACCACCTTTACTGTCTCCATGCCCCCCCTCCCCGCCTTACACCCCTGTGAACAGAGATCCACTATTGTTCTCATGTCCTTCCCCACATTATGGATCAGCATCCATTTATCAACGAGTACATTCAGCATTTGGTTTTCTGAGATTGGCTTACTTCACTTAGCATGATATTCTCCAACTCCATCCATTTACTTGAAAATGTCACAATTTTATTCTCTTTTATTGCTGAATAATATTCCATTGTGTATATATACCACAGTTTCTTTATCCAGTCATCTATCGAAGGGCATCTAGGTTGGTCCCACAGTTTAGCTATTGTGAATTGAGCTGCTATAAACATTGAAGTGGCTACAGCACTGTATGCTGTTTTTAAGTCTTCTGGGTATAGACCTATGAGTGGGATAGTAGGCTCAAATGATGGTTCCATTCCAAGTTCTCTAAGGAAAAGAAGAACTCAAACTATCATTATTTGCAGATGACATGATTCTATACTTAAAGGACCCAAAAAATTCTACCAGAAAACTTTTAGAACTAATAAATGAATTCAGCAAAGTAGCAGGATATAAAATCAACACCCACAAATCAATTGCATTTCTATATATCAGTGATAAACCCTCTGAAAGAGAAATTAGGAAAACTATCCCATTCACAATAGCCTCAAAAAAAAAAAATACTTGGGAGTCTTTTCAACTCTTGAAGAATTTCAGGCTCTGTGTGGTGCTCTTCCTATGCGCTGCACTCCGAGGTTCTCCTCAAGTAGCACATGCATGGATTAGACTGCTTACTTTCTTAATTTCTTTGCTGTCAGGGATCACTCATCTATTTTGCCTGTTGTCAAGTGGCTGGAAACTTGTACCATATATTTTGCCTGTGCCTTAGTTATTTAAAATGGGAGGGTCAGTCTGTTACTGTTACTCCACCACCACTGGAAGAATGATTCTTCTCTCACAGTGTATTCTGTCCTTTTGATTTAGGAAAATATTTTCCTTAATAGAAAAGACATACAAAAATTTGATGTGAGCATGGTATAAACTGTTTGAGGCTCTGAACATTAGGCCATAAGCTTCAAAAATAGTTTGCTCTTTTCCTAGTTGATAATGACATTTCCACTATCATGCCTGAAAATAATCTCAGCTAGGCTTGTGTCTCCATGACACAGTTTGTACAGGTTTCTACTCTCTAAGTTTTGCATGTGTGTATGTGTGCACCTGTATATTTGTGTCACACATGTGCACATATTTAGTGTCTTTATTGAATGGTTTTTTTGCGGGGTGGGGTGCACCAGGAATTGAACTCAGGGGCACTCAACCACTAAGCCACATTTCTAGTCCTGTTTTGTATTTTATTTAGAGACAAGGTTTCTCTGAGTTGCTTAGTGCTTCACTGTTGTTGAGGCTGGCTTTGAGCTCACAATCCTCCTGCCTCAGCCTCCCAAGCTGCTGGGATTATAGGCACGCATCACTGTGCCTGACTCATTGAAAGGTTTTAAAGAGAAAAGAGATTTAGGCCACACAGGGGCATCTCTTACTCAATTTTCTTTCTTGAATTACTGCTAATTTTCTCACTACATATGAAATACAAAGTAGGAGTGCATTTGAATACCTTTCAAACAAAACAGCATGCCCACTGCTCATTATTTGGCCAGATTATATACATTAGCAAATTTCCTGAGAAAAATACCAAAGCTTTACTAAAATTATCTCTTATTGTTTCTGCAGATAATCTCTAATGTAACACAATTGCAGTACTTCTGTGTGGCTTTAAAATGGAATGTTCTCTTGGGAAATCTAAAATCAATTTATTTTTTCTATACCCCAAATGATAGTAATTTAAAGAAAATCACTTACATGTGTTTATAGAATCTAAAAATAATAAATACAAAAATAAAATCTTTAGGTCAGGATAAATAATTAATTCAATTTTGTCTAGGGGTATGAATGTACAGATATGTGCAAGTGAATATAAATATGCAAAGATGAGTATTTTCAGAAACAAATGATATATGACAAATAATTACAAATACTTAAAACAAATACTTTATAGCATCTATGATGGCAACTACATAAAATATATTAACTACATAAGTAAATCAAAATATACATATAAGTAATCCAAATAATGATTTATTGATGAATGTATTATATCATGCATGAAGATTGTGGTCGTTTGATATTACATAAGTATGGCCATTAGAAATATATATTATCATATTATCAAATACATGGAAGAACAGAATTTACCAAAAGAAATTACCCCCTAAGTGTCTACTTTGAACTTGTTTACTATTTCATTTTTCAAAATAATGCTCAGAAAGTGTCACATAGTAACATGTGAAACTACCCAAATGGTAGCAGAAGTCTTTGCAAAGGATCACATACAAATTAGAATTCGCTTATTTTTCTTTTAAATTGGAAATACTTCAATTGAAAATTTAGTCTTACTTAATAAACTTATTCTCTGAGTTTTTGCATATCCTTTCCTTAAGTCTTGGAATTTTTTTCTCCCATTAAAATAATGTATAATGTTTAATGCAGATTTCAATTTTCCAGTGAAAATATTTTCTGTCTTTCACTTTCTTGTTACTGGCTAGACAATGAATGGACTTCTAATTTTAGGGACTTGTATTTCAAACTCACTATCACCTGGTGTATAAAAGGGTACATCTATTTATTTAATATTGTGCAAAATTATAGACATAGGTGCAGGGCCAAATGGAATCATTGCAATTTCTACAAAGGAGTTGCCTAAACAGATCTGGATCTGAGATTACTGCAATGGAAGATCATGCAAACAGCTGACCTCCCTACTAAATGTTCAGGGGACTCCCTTTTGCTGCTCCTGGCTGTCTGCAGAATGAAGAGAATGATGCCGGAGCACTGCACAGACAGCCTTCCATGAGGTCTCCTCTGGATGCTTCTCCAACTCATTGCAGTCTTCTCCACCTCTGCATTCCTTGCTCTAGGTGTAGTTCAATACAAATGTTCTTTGAATGATAACGGGGTTATGTCCTTATAAACCCATCTAAGTTAAAAATATCATTCATTCAGAAATGCAGTACATTATTACTTGAAAAAGCATTTAGTACCCCTGACCTACCACACATTCTAGCTCAGCAACACAGCACACTGTAAAGTGTCCGTTGTTTCCCATAAAGATCCCATGGATGTGGCTCCCTGAGGCCTCCAGCATTAAGACAGAGGATTTGAATGCATGTCATTAGCCCAGGAAAAGATCCAAATGCAACAATTGAAGTACAGTTTCTACTGAATGTGTATCATTTTGACTTCATCATAAAGTTGAAAAATTAGAAGTTAAACTATCTTAAGTTGGGGATGATCCATACATCAAGTTTCTGGAGCATCCTGTATGTCTGTCTCTGTGCAGTGAAAGCCCTAAAGCCCATGCCCTCTCATTTCACTTCACTTGGCATGCTCACCCCGGGTGAGAGCAGTTTCCTAATAGAGCATTTTGCACAGGATTAATTCATTCCGGCTTTAGCTGGCTATGTTCCCAGTTTTCAGTGGAGAAACACAGTTCACGCTTAGCATGTGAGTAAATGGGTCCAGCAGCTGGAATATCTGTCTCCTTTGACCTCTGCCTAAATCCTCAGAGACTTGTCCTCCCAGGCCTAGCAGGTTTTTCGATCCTCCTCCAAGAAAGAACAGACATACATGATGAAAAAAATGTGTTTCTCTCTGAAACAGGTGATAAGCTATAATCTAGAATCAAAGTGACTTCATTTCTAATATTTGAAGAGGCTTTTTGTTAATCATTCAGCTAACTGTTGTTACATCTGATGAAGATGAAAATTTCCAGTTGAAAGTCTCCATGGAATTTTGCATTCTCACATTTTTCTTCCTCCTCCTCCTCCTCCTCCTACTCTTCCTCCTTCTTTTTTTCTCTTTTCTTTTTGGTACCAAGGATTGAACTCAGGGAACTTAACCACTGAGCAACATCTTCAGCCCTTTTTATTTTTTTTATTGTGAGACAAGATCTTGCTAAGTTGCTTAGGGCCTTGCTAAGTTCCTGGGGCTGGCTTTGAACTTGTGTTCCTTCTGCCTCAGCCTCCTGAGTCCCTGGGATTACAGGTGTGCACCACTGCGCCTGGTGACCTCCTTACTCCTTTCTGAATATAAGGATTAGCCTTCCTCAAAACCCCATATATTGGTAGCCTAGTAAAATCTGCTCATGGCCCTGTGATGGGTGCAGCTAATCTCAAGTTACATAGATATGATCCTGTCAAAAAGTTTTTTCAATGAACTCTGACTAATAGAGAACTATGTCCTGGAATTGCTCACAGCTGCATTTTTCACCTGGAAAACTCCAAGACAGGGTTGGGCTCTCCTCAAGAGCACCTAGGGTTTTGTGGTCTTAAACGAAACTTGTAGCTGATGAAGCCTTTTTGCTTTCTTTTGTGTTTGCCTTTAATTATCTTCTATAGTATGTGTATTGGTCAGCTTTCTGTCACTATGACAAAATACCTGAGGTACTCAACTGTTAAGAAGGAAAGGTTTATTTTGGCTCACCATTTCAGAGATTCCAGTCTATGACTGACTGGCCCTGCCGCTCAGGGCCTGTGGTGAGGCAGCACATCACGGTAAGACGTGTCTGGTGGAGTGAGCTGCTGGTGTTAGGGCAGCTGGGAAACAATAAGAATGGAAAGGGCTGAGGTTCCGATGCTTCCTTCAGGTGCATGCTCCCCTGGACCTAACTTCTTCCCCCTTTCCCCGTCTCTTAAAGGTTCAACCATCTTCCCATAGTCCCACAGTGTGGGGATTGAGCCTTTAACATGTGGGCCTTTGGAGGACATTGACAAGCCAAACGAAGGCAATATGACCACCATGTTGATCCACTTGCAGGATTTTCCCCGGCTGTGCTGAGTTACTAAAATTTTTTTTTCAAAAGAGTCCTACTCCTACATTTCAGAGAACACCTGTGGTATTATGCCTCTGCCAACAGCAAAGCTGAACTGACTGTCTCCTACCTCTTGCTACAAAGCTCAGTTTTCAATCAAGTGGCTCAACCTTCTTCTTGCCTTTATGTTCAGTCACCACCACAGGTAGCTCCTTTTGTCCCACCCTAGGGTCCCGTAGCTGATCAAGTTCCATATCACAGCTGCTTTGTCCCCTGGTTCCAGCCAAAAGCTTGTGACAGGCCTTAGAGGCCTCCTAGACCCCAACTCCCAGGACCTGGAATCCTCCCTCTGTAGGAGTGTAGTCTCAGGGAAACTGTGCAGGTTTGGGCTGAGCTACAGAAAAGCTCATGGAAAGGAGTGGGGCTTTCCAGGCCTGAAGTCTAAGGTGAAAGGAAAGATTTTAAACTCCAACGATACAAACGCTCCCTCTTGAAGAGAGGACAGGAACCATCTGTTGTAATCCATGTTTCCTAAGCTGTTCTCTCGTATCTTGCTTTTCACCGCCTTAGTAAAGCAACTCTACCCAGGTAGACAGCCTGTGCACTGGGGAATTACTTGGGAATATTCATTTTTATTTCTTTCCTCCATCTTTTCCCCTCGGCTGCTCATCCACTCAAACTCATCTGCTCTCCATTGAGGCCAAGAACTTCAGTCACAGGTAAGAAGGTGGGGTTAATGTACCCATATGGAAAATAGACACTTTGTGGTAGATTATTGAGGTACTGTTTTTCCAAATCTACAGATATTAGGGCAGGTTGTTGTTATTTTTATAACATTTATCTTTATATAGTTATTTATTTATTTGTTTAGTTAGTTAGATATTTATGGTACTGGGGATGGCACTCAGGGTTACTTCACCACTGAGCAACATCCCAGTCTTCTTTTTATTTTAAGGCACAGTCTCACTAAGTTGCCCAGGATGGCATTCAACTTGAGATCCTCCTTCCTTAGCCTTCTAATTCACTGAAATTACAGGTGGGCACCACCATACTCAGCTAAGACAAGTTATTTTTTTCTTTTATTTATTTCTGACTAAATTTAATAAAGCAACCTCATCGAATTTCTATTTTTCCCTAAAGGACACATTTTGTTGTTGGTTGTTTACTTTCTGATATTTCTTGGCTCACCTCTGTCTCTCTGCACTTGGCTACTTCTAGTCTATCCTGTTTACCTTAGAGGTCAGCACCTCCAGGAAGCCCTTCAAAATCCTCCAATTCTGGGTCAGGAGCTGCTCCAGTGTGATCTGGCCAGATCCAGTTGATTTTCTTGTTGTGGTTCTGTATTGAACTGCTTTATAATTTCATGTTTGATTGTCATTCTCTCCATGAGATCTTAAATTGCTTGGGTATATTTTTGTTTTTCAGCATTATGTTTCTACCATTAACCAGAAAAAAAAAAATATCTGTCACTTTTTTACATTCAAAACACTTGTGAAAACTAAAATACATAGTATGCATTTATTACAAGTCCATTCCTTCTTTTTCAGCTCCTACATAGTATTAAAGATGTGGAAAACAGGAGTCCCTTTCCGCAGATGTTTTAACAGCAAAATAAGTCTATTCAAGTTAAAATACATTATGAAATGTAACCAAGCCAGAATTTTTGCCATCTGATGATTGAATTGGATGGTTTATCTATGGATGAAAAAAGTAATGTAGAAGGGTAGACACACATGAATGATGGAAAAATATGAAGCAAATGAGAGATAGACTTTATGGACTTTATGGAGTATGTGAGTGCATGTGTGTGTATGTGAGTGTGTGCATGTGAGAGAGCTGTGCATACACAACACTCTCCCTTTCCTCATATGAATTTCAGCCTCATTAACTATAAATGCCAGAAACACGGGATGTCTATTGGAGAAGGAAATAACTTCTGATTAGGTTAAGTTAGGGGTTTTCAATGTAATAATTACAAATAATGGTGCTGACAAATATCTTGTCTTCATAGATAACCAAAAGAATACAAAATATTAATATGCCTGCAGTAAAATGATTATAAAATGAAGTATAATTCTTAAAGAATTAGTATTCCTCTACAATGCTAGTCAAAACTTGTATAAAATAATTATAACCAATGAATTATTCAATAAAGATGAAAAGTATAAGAGTTTTTTTGGATCTGTAATTGTAAAATAAGTTGTTAGTTTAGTTATTTCATTAAATATTTACATCAAAGATGTCCTAAATTTTATTTGTATTTAAAATCTTTCTGCTTTAAAGGTCTGTAACAATTTTATATATACAAATCAACTTGAGAACAATTTTTGCCTTAATGTATATAATCTCTTGACATTTTTCATTTGCCTATCTTAAAAATAAATTACAGAATTCTGTAGCTTGTATTATATTGAACTTATCTTTCTCTCTGTTGAATTGGCAACATAATTTATGCATATACAGACACAATAAATGTATTTATCTAGAAATTCTTACATATTCATTTATAAACAACAGTACATAATCTTTAAATACTATCAACATCTCTGTCAGATATTTCTTCACAATTATTGTTGATTTGTTCAGAAAAATTTAATGATTGTATACATAGGCATATTTAGCCAAACTTAATTTCCACATTACTTTGTAATAAACACATAACTTAGTGACCACTGCCATCATGCCATTTTAAATAAGGGACTGATTTAATGTGACCTTAATATTAATACTGCCTTACTGTTTCTATGCCATGCCAGACCTTTACTAGGTTGTATCTTCAGGCAAAATGAACACTATAGTTATCTTTAACACTAACTGTAGAACTGAACTCTCTCACCTCCACTGTGATTTTCATCAAAGTGTTTTATATTTGAGATGAACCTGAGGACATAAAGAAAAATGAAAAAAAGAAAAAGAAAAAGAAATATCTGTCCAGTCAGGAATAGAATTATTTTTTTAGTTATAAAATATATAATACTTGGTTTTATATTTTTTATTATTTTAAATTAGATTAGGAACCTAAATGTCATGTTCAAGTATAAAAGTTACAAGGGAAAAGTAACAGGCTGGTGGTGCAGCATTTATTATTAAAGCAAGTACATGTTAAAATGTGAGCGGTGTAAGTGAAAAAAATAAATTGACTTAGACACAGAACCTTACATCAAACAACACTTATAGAAATTTTCTAGCTTGTTTCTAAAATACTTTCCAAATAAGTATATGTACATTCCCTGATTTATTTATATGTGGTTGATTGATTGATTTTTGTGGTGCTGGGGATGAAATCCATGGCCTCACCCATGCTAGGTAACACTCTACCACTGTGCCATACTTCTAGCTCTTCATTAAAGGTAATTTTTTCCAGGGAACACATCTTATAGCTTATGGGTTGCCACTAATAGAGCAGGTCTACTAATACACTAATGTTCAACTTTCATTATGAATAATTTTTCATTACCTCTTTGAAAAATCACTTTATCACATACCTTCCTTTATCCAATAAGAACAGCTCAATATTCTTGGAAACTCTGGACTACTTGGATGTCCGTCCATCTAAATTACTTCATGTTCTAATTTATACCACTCTTCAGTAAATGACAAGTCAGACAGATACACCTTGACTAAGCATGGTGCTGTATCCTCACAAAGCCATTGTGAGTTGAGTTTATTGTAAATCAGAATGCATTCACTACACCTAACTTACTGAGCATCCTAGCTTAGCAACACAGTGCAATGTAGAGTTTAGGTTGTTTGTCCTCCTGATCACAGGGCTAAGTGGAATTGCAGCTTGCCACCCACTGCCCAGCATGACAGCACACTATGGTACTACACAATGCTAGCCTGGGAAAGGTCCAAATTCAAAATCCCAGATGGTTTCTATTGAATGCTATGGCTTCTATCCCATCACGGTCAAAACATTCCAAGTGGAAACATCATAGGTAGAGGGGCGGTCTATACTGTTAATAAATGTGGCCATTGTTCACTGTGTGGAAATGTGACCCAACAATTAAAATTCTTCTCCTGGGAACACATCTTGTGGTTGACTGGTTAATACCAGGCCCACATTGTGGTGACTGAGCATCACACTTCTCTACCCGTTCCACAGCAGGTGCCTGATGACGGGGGATCTGGTGGTGACTGTGTCATAGAGTCATGATGACAATCTCTGAAGGAAGCAATTTAAAAATCCCTTGGCTTAGCCAGGCAGGGTGCACACCCGTAATCCCAGCACTGTGGGAGGCTGAGACAGGAGAATCGCGAGTTCAAAGTCAGCCTCAGCAACAGCGATGCACTTAGCAACTCGGTGAGACCCTGTCTCTACATAGAACACAAAATAGGGCTGGGGTTGTGGCTCAGTGGTTGAGTGCTCCTGAGTTCAATCCCGGGTACCAAAAAGAAAAGAAAAGAAAAGAAAAATCCTTTGGCTTAATTTCTTCCTTGAATCAATACCCCTGAACTCAGAGCTCTCATTTCTTTGGGTTAGTTTTGAAGGGTGGCAAAGACAGTGTGTTGATTAGGGTAATGTTTATTTCTTAATTTAAATGTTAGAATATTACTTAATTTCTGACCAAATTATTAGTTTTTTAAGATTGCAATAATGTCTTGGACTTTTCCAAACATAGTTTTGGACATAAAACGTGTAATTCGATAGAAGTGAGAAAATCATATTTTATAAAATATGTCTGTGTACCACACCACACTTCCAACTAATCTTGTAGGGTGAGATTTTATTAAAGGAGATGACTGGTTAGAAATAAAACATTGTGCAAATGAGCAGTGTGAATGTACGTGTGTACCTGGGAGGGAGAGATTGATTAAAGAGGCCGGATGTGAGTTTGAGAAGATTCTCTGAAGCACCCCCATCCAAGTGCATGCTCTCGTTATCTTTTACTTCTGCTATTTCCAGTCTCTCCTTGCTCTGGTTTATCTTTCACATTTCTGCCACAATGCCCTTTATAAAATGCAAATGGGATACTGTTTCTTCCATGCTCAAGGTCTTTTAGAATAAAATAACCATTTCTCAGCAGGCTTCCATCCTTGATTCGCCATCCCCAGTTTATATGTTCCTCTCTGGCCAGACCTGGCCACCTGGCTTGCTAGACCACTGCTAATCCTAGGCATTTGCCTGTGCTGTTGTCCTTCCTGACCCTTGTCCCTGCATGTTAGCGCCTGCATCCTTGGTACTCCCCTGGCACCTGCTTCACTGAATTTTAATGACTTGCATCCTTTCTCACCAGCCTCTTCCATTAGATGATGTGCTTTTGGGCCAAAGCTCCCTGTGATGTTCTGTAGGTTAGGTGTATTCAATGCACTTCTGATTTATGATATATTCTCAGGATCTGGGGTGTAGTTAGTGCTTTTTAATTTTTAAAAGTGACAACTACCTTACATGTTTATCAAGCAAGTTCCTGTAAAGTGAATTTATTTAAGTAAATGGACTAAAACATTTCTCAGACTACTTGTACCAGTTGTTGGTTAGGATGGCCTATTCTTTATGAGTAGCTTTTTCTATAATTTATTTTCATTTTTAATCTTGAAAATGTTCACTTTGCTATCTTGTTATCTTTGACTTTTAGACTTTTGTTTCTTTTAAAAGGCTAATTAATATTGGAAAATGCTGTTAGGTTCCTCTTTTTCCATTTTATTCTTTTTTTCTTTTTTTTTTTTGGTACTGGGGATTGAACTCAGAGGTAATTGACCACGGAGCCACATCCCCAGCCTTATTTTGTGTTTTATTTAGAGACAGGGTCTCACTGAGTTGCTTAGCGCCTCACCCTTGTTGAGGCTGGCTTTGAACTCATGGTTCTCCTGTCTCAGCCTCCCTAAGTGCTGGGATTACAGGCGTGAGCCACCACGTCTGGCTTTCCCAATTTTTTTCAAATTGGTGTATTGATGTTTTCTGAGTAAACAATGCATTTAATTCTGGGACATGGATAATCCTTCATAACTTCACTTAGTAACAAGCACACATAAGGCTCTCATAGACCCTATCTGCTGATGTTTGGATCTGAACATTCCCATCCCTGGAACTGTGAGAGACATCACTTCTGTTGCTGATTAGAGATTGTCCATCCATACACCTTAACAAAGGAATGAAAGACAGAACCCAGAGTGTGAAGGTAGCAGACCCTTCTGCTCACAATATGAGATAGCAAGGGAATTTGCTTCCTTCTTTACTAATTTTTACTAGTACTGTTGGAAACCTTACTGTAGGATGGCCTGGAAATGAGATGAGAAGCCACAAGAAGGTGACGAATGTGAGGTAGAACAACAGGGGACAGAAGTATTCCAGTTTGGTCCAGAAAGGCAATAGACCCTATGGCTAAGCAACAGCCATCTGTAATAAGGTGTCAAAAATGTGTGTGCTCCTTGTTAGTTTACCGGAAGAATTTCCTTAAGACTTAATCAGAGGCATGGCACAATAGGATTTATAAAACTCACATCTTGTCTTGTGAACAACTTTTTGGTGGTTCTAAAGGACAACTTCATGTGGAGTTTCAAAGTTCTATATGAATTAAAGATAGAAACATAACTCTTGGGAAAAGATGTGACCTGATGTTCCAGAGGAGGCCAAGAGAAAAAACAGTCTGCACACAGCCCCTTTGGAGAACAGGGGTTCCACACTTCAGCTTCCTCTGTGGTTTATCTAGTCCACACAAAATGAAAGGCTGTCTGCCTCTCCTTTCTATCCTGAGCAGATCCTCTTCTCTCTAAACATCAGTACAATCCCAGCATGAAATAAGTGAATTAGAATTTAAAATAATGCTGTGAACCAGCGGAGGGTCAGATGCTGACACACTGGTGGGGCAGGAGGGGGAAGCTGATGCTGAACTTGCTGATAATACTGTCACCTGGTGCATGTGTTGACATTGAGACTGATATGAGGGCAGCCTGGGATATATCAGAGAGGCTGGAAATAATAAAAAGTAACAGGAGTGCATAAGAGAGTTGAGGGAAAGCTAAAAACACAAGTGCCTTGCAGTCAGATAGGGCAGAGGTGTCCTGCATCTTGACCCATTGGAGTTATTGCAATGCTGATAGGAGTCGTGCATGCACATGGAGACCAGAAGCAAATTGGAGATGGCAAGGAGTTCACCCTGGTCACCTCTAAAACTCCAACCAAAGAAATTAAAAGGCTGAGGCTCACGATGTATTAGAGATACTCTATTGAAGAAGATTTGCCTTAGTCACCTAGAGACTTGCCTGAAAATAGCACCTACCAGCAGGGTCTTAGGGCTCCAGCAAAACTGGGAAATGTACAATTGATCTTGGGTTGTAAATGAAGGCTTTTGCATTTAATGAGTATTGATTACTTTGAGCATAGACAAGTCTCAACAATTAAAAATATGTATAGTTTGGAATTTAAAATGCATGAGAAAGAAGTTTTAGCTTAGGTTTACCTTCTAACTCTTTATAAATCAAAGTCAAAGGAAGAGAAAGCTTGAAATATCTTAAAGGACAAACTGTTTTCAAATATCTTAAAGCAATTTGTACTCATTTTCATTTAAAAAAAAGTATATGCTAACTGGAAGAAACTTTTAACCATTTATTACCTAACGTTCTATAACAATCTCTATGGAGAAAATTTTTCTCCTATTTTAAAATATTACAAAGTGCTTGAATATAAAGCTGCTTTATTTTCATGTAAATTCATATTTAATCATCTCACTAGATTGGCTTCTTCTAACCAGTTTAAAGTACTGTGATTTTAATGTCTATTTCAGATTACCTTCAAATGCTATTTCACTGTGTCTCTGTTCTGCTCAAAAGCATTCCCAGGCCCTAGTCCCTTGGTCCATTCATAGACTGGGCCCTCAGGTGCCCAGCCCTCTCCTGTAATGGCAGGGTGTTGCTCAGTGTTATTGGATTGACTTCTTTTTTTTTTTTATATTTTGCTTATTTATTTATGTGGTGCTGAGGATCGAACCCAGTGCCTCACATGTGCGAGGCAAGTGCTCTGCCACTGAGCCACAACCCAGCCCCTCGAATTGACTTCTTTCCATAACTCATACTTGATCCAGGACAAATACATACACATGTGTACACACACACACACACACACATCACACAAAACAAAATTATGTTACATGCATGTACAAATATGTTAGAATGAATCCCACTATTATGTATAATTAACATACCAATAAAAATAACAAAAGTAATAAATAATAAAAAAGGAAGATCTATTGGTTTGGGATGGAGAGAGCAGATTTTAAAGCATGAGATCTCCCACCAGATTATTATCTCTATTGTTTTGTTAGTTAAAAGAACAGACAAATATAAAATATATCTTTAGCTCTAAGAGGAAAAGTATGTGGGATTTGATTTTGTTCATTAAATATTTCCTGGAGAAAAACAGGTATAGGTATGCTCATAATGATTAAAGCTTTCATATTTTACATTTTTTATTCTCTATTCTGAGAAAGTTAAGCTAGCTGGTAGGCTAGGCTTATTTTTGCATCTAAATTTCTAAAATAGTTGTTCCCCGTGTTTCATCAGCTACATCAGTCTTTCTTTTGTAGTGGGAACTAAATACCTCGATTTCTCATCTGCTCCATAATGACCCACATATCCATCACTTCCATTGCACCACAGGGTCACATTTCATATGGTTGTTACAGAGGACACTAGGAGGAGCACTTGTGTTCTAGAAACAGAAACAGGGCAAGGGCAGGAGACAGCCCAGTCTGTAAGAGAAAAGGCAAGTAGACACGTTCTTGCGGATTGGATTACATTTCCTTCCCTTATTCTTTCAGAGCTAGAGATCCAACTCAGGACTTTGCATAAGCACTGTGGTACTGAACTGCACCCCAGTACCTAACACCTTTTATTTCTTCCCCCTTTCACTAACACGTTGTATAAAAGAAGGCAACCATTTATTCTATCAATCCGAGTTTTCTTTGAAGAAGGATCATAACCCTTTTAAATTTAAGGTATTATGAGGTAGGTACATCATATATAATTTAAAGCTATTAACTGCATATACTCAAAGTCATTCTGAAAATGTCTACATTCTTTCATCTTACCTCGAACTGATGGCCTTCCAATTGCACAGGCTATATCAAAGAGCTTAACTTTTTTCTCCTTTTGACCAAGGGCTCTCTTAAAAATCTTGACAGCACTGATCTCCATCAAGAAAGTTATTAGTTTTAAACTTATTCTATAGGTTTCATAGAAAACTATCTGAAGAGAAACATGATGTATAGTTCTCAACTCCCTGTCACTAATGAGTAGGGGGGAAAACGTTAAGAAAAAAAAATAATCTAGAGGAATAGAAAAAAATAATAGAAGATGCAGCTGTGAGAATCTTGGGTGTTTTGAAACGGCTGAAAGAAGTCCCAAATATGCCTTCCTGGGAGTGGACTACAGGACTTTTAAGTGTTTATTTAAAAAATACCATAAATATGAGGACGTAAGTCACCCAAAGAGAATTTATACCAATGCAGCCATAACAAGCTGAAGTTAATTCATCACAACTTTCACATAAGCCTTTGTGGGCAGTTGGCCAGGCCCGGCACATTATCTGTTTGACTCACTGAGTCACTGCCGCTAATGGAATTTAGCCCCATGTTTGTTGTTGCCATAGCGATGCGATATTCTCAGGCATGTCATGTTCACAGATCAGTAGCAGGAGCGGAGACACACAACTGCTCTCAGCCTTTGACCGTCCACAGGAATTCACTCTGCAGTCGTCTGCCAGGACGGAAGTCTGCTCTGGAGAAGGAACACCCTGGCCAGGGAGACCAGCCCTGCCTTCTTCCTTTGTCAATCCCAGTGCCATTATCATTAAAATAACCTTGAATTTTCATGAATTCACTCATTCACAAACACTGTCAAAGAAGGTGCAAGAGTTCAAGAGAATCCAGAGGGTCAAAGAGAGGACTAGTTTTAAATCTGTGCCTATTGAACCTGGAAATGACATCGTCTGTTAGATATAATCTTATTCTTACCATAGCAAATCAAATCGTGCTGACTGGCACCAATGTCCAAGGCAATTCAGCACCATGAAAGGTTACTGGGAGCAAAAGGGTCATATCCTTTGTGGCACCGCTCTGAGAAATAGACACAGACATGTGTGGGAATATTCTACAAAGAATAGATTGCTCCCAAAGTGAAAAACAAATCCTGCCAGCAATCTATAAAGGCAGTGGGTATTCTATGCTACAGATATATTCAGATTTCAAACCAAAGGTATAATTACCAGGCTTTCAAGATCTAAAATGTTTGAACAAGTCACAGGTATTGTGCAAGATGTTCTAATTTGTAGTCTTATGGTGATAAGGCGTAAGATGAATTTTCTGGAAAGTACTTTTACTCCTTGGAATATGTTTCCATTAAATTATGCATAATTTTCATAGGGCATGAAATATGCAAGTAAATCAGGCAAGTTTAAGAACACTTCTATAAATGTTTATCTATATTGTCCAATACAGGGTCTAGGGCTAATTATATAATACAGCCTCGCATGTCCTCAGGATTCTCCTGTATGCCTGGCTTCTACTGTGGTTTCTGCATGGGAATCTGGAGATGTCAATAACAACTATCACTAAACTGCATGGAAGATCACAGACAATTTTTTTTTTCAGTTTCATGAACAGATACTCCTAGTTTGAAACACAGAATCAAAACCAAGCCTTTCAGAATTAGGATTTTCATCCTACCTTTATTTTCTGTGTCCATGGCATAGGATGGGGAGGATGAGGAAGTGAAAGGAGGGGCTATTTAATTATTTTTGTTTTTCTCTCAGTACAATAGTTCAAAAACATGATGTTGCCAAATCTGTCTAGAATTTAAGTTTTGGATAACTCAATCTTCTTCCAGATCCCTGAATTAATGTTTATTCAAGCCTGGTGGATGGGGGGAGGCTTTATTTTTCATTCAATATGTAAGAATTATAAAGTGAAGTTAAGACTTGCTCTCTGCCTATCTGGGCTGTATGGTCCAAGGGAAAAAATTATATATGGAAATGCAGAGAGGAAGGCATTATAACTATGGTTATTTGGGCTTCAGAGCAGTGGCATTGAATAATGTAGTTAGTAACTGTCAACATTCAAATGTCATTGACTAATGAAAATGGTTTGGTAAATTTTCTCCTTCCAGAAAACTTAGGAAGCAGAAGCCCATAATTCTAGGAATACCTCATGTCTCTTTTGCTTTGGACAAAGAAAAACCCTTCAAACTAAGTATCTCACACATAAAGTGCTCTGCTTTTGCACACTGTGACATGTAGTGAAGAGTGATAGCATCAGACATTATGCTTTATCATACCTCCAATTGGCAAATAAGTAGAGGCCATTGAAATAGGGGTACTGCTGGGCATGGTGGCACATGCCTGTAATCCCGGCACTGTAGGAGGCTGAGACAGGAGGATCATGAGTTCAAAGCCAGTCTCAGCAAAAGTGAGGCACTAAGCAACTCAGGGAGACCCTGTCTCTAAATAAAACACAAAATAGGGCTGGGGATGTGGCTCAGGGATCGAGTACCCTGAGTTCAATTCCCCAGTACCCCCCAAAAAAGAAAGAAATAGGGGTACTGGCTACAAAGATAAAGTTGAGAGTTGGCAGTGTAAAAGAGCAGTGGAAGAATTACCCCCCTACTAGTTTGACCAGAGAGAGTTGGAATATACAGGGCAAAGAGAGTTTTAGTAGGAAAACTGACAAAGAGAACTAGCCATACAAAAATCACCCACATGGGAAGTCAAAAAACAATGAAGGACCTGTGTTCAGGAACTAACGGAATCCAGAGACAGCTAAGGACTTGAGCAGGGTCAGAAGCTTGTCCTAAGCAGAACCCTGAAGTCTCCTGCTGGATTAAGAAGGAAACAAAGCAAAACTAAACTTTTTTTTTTAAAGGTTAAGAACAAAGGATGAAACTGGGTTTATTCCTGCTTGAATAGAAGACATTCCACTCAATATGCAGAGAAAGAAGCCTTGACATCTGCGATGCACATTATCACTCTGGGGAAACCCACAGAGCCCAACCAAGCCCAAGGATGCCTTCAGAGAAACATTCACTGCCATGTTCTGTCACCTTTGGCTGAGGGGACCCTGTGGCTACAGAAAAACTGCAACCACTAGCTGAGAGTCATTGCACCTCACACGCTTCTTTCTTTCCCATCCGCAGAGTGACAACCCACCACTCAAGGCAGACCATGGGTGACAGAGTTACTCAGAATCACTTATTGACCACAAATACCTGGAGAGTGGGTGGGATATTAGAGGCATTATTAGATGCCTCTCTAATATCATCATAATTTGTTCACACCAACAGTACTTTTCCTAAATCAGGGTCAACTTCACAACTTAGAGGGGGGGCTAACTACAAAGTGAGAAGGCAGGACCCTTTGTTTAAAAAAAAAAAAAGAAAGAGGGAAAGGATATTTTTCTGTTTGTCTGGTTTCCCTCTAAACCTATAGAGGTGACTTTTTTTTTTAATTTAGTATTCTAAGCCATTTTCCTTGAACACAGGGACACTTGCAGGTAGAGAGCAGCCCCTCAGAATGCTTGGGGACCCACCCTCCAGGTGCCCTTCCCCTGTTGGGTCACAAGGCGATGAGGTCACCGACAGGGGTCAAGGAGACAGGCAGGTGTTGAGAGGTGGAACCACACCTGAGTGGAGGTTCCAAGCTCCCAGTGCATGCTCCATGGTCTCATTCAAGGATTAAATTATAAAGAATTTCAAAATGGTCTCTGTAAAGCATTAAACCAGTGGAAGGGGTTCCTTTTGAGCAAGGGGCCATATGTGATTTCATGGGCCTTACAAGGCCCAGGAAGTGGGTCCCGCCTATAATGGAATTAATTATGTACCTTTCTACATTACTTTTCTGGATTCAAATGTTTTCCTGTATGTTTTGAGAAGCAAGCAGAACAAATAAATGCAGTATTTCCCACTAATGTACGTTTGGGGGTTTGTGTTTACTCTTTCAAGTTTTGCAATCTCTCTCTCTCTTTATTAAATATGTATTTAAAAACATAAATGCTATATATAAACATAAATCTATTTTATGGATTAAATATATAAATATTTAATAAAAAATATTTAATATATTATATAAATATTTATATATAATATTGTATATAAATATATTTAATGTACATTAAATATATATTTAAAAAGATAAATGTTACATATATTTATAATGTGTGTGTTTTGAAGATAGTGTTTATAACATTTACTTCTTCAAATTGTTCAGATGGTATAATTAAAAAAATTTAAATTTCTGTGTGGTCTCACCTGTCAGAATTCCTGTTGCTGGAGAGTGGTTCAAATCAATTTCCCACTACTATCAGCGTTTTCTAAAAAGTTGTCCAAATAATTGTTCCTGGATAATATCTACCAGAAGCATTTATGCTCTCACACACAAATTAATACGAGCCACTGGGAGGCCTCTCCAACTGGAGTGGCTTTCCCTGAATGGCATTGCTGAAAGCCACAAAGTAGAGTAGGCTTTGCCCAGAGTGAGCCCAAGAATAAACTAAAACAACATAAAATAAAAATAACATGAAATCCATGAGGGTCTGTGAAAAATAGGCAGTGTAGATTTTCTCAACTTCAATGCAATTACTTTATTATCTCAGAATTTTTCAAAATTGTCATCTCTCTATAAATGTTTTCTCAGTCATTTGGTAGCAGCATGTTTATGTTCATTTTTACCCAATAGAGACTGTGAATGTGCCCTTCACTTAACCCAGTCTATTAATTTTCAAATGCCTAAAGCCAAAACTGATGGTAGAAGAAAATCTTTCCAAACTGTTAAAATAAGCTACCTGCTTCAGTGAAAAAGAACAGCCTCATAATGTTTAACATAATGTTAAACCTTCCTGGGAAATTTTTTAAAAAAAGAATAAAATGAAGGAAAACCGATTTCTCCATGCTTTTATATGTGAGGTTTGGAATCCTTTATGTGCATTCCAGAGAAGTACACAAAACACTTATGTGAAAATAAATGTTTGCTCAAAGATTAAAAAGTTTTGTCATATGTCTCCCTCTTGCTCATTGGCTGAAAAACTTCTACCTCATTCAGAGATACAAAAATAAATAAATAAATAAAAATTCCTTGGATACTATTGTTCTTATTCTCAAGAATTGAATTAAAGTTTGAATGGTGACAATATTTCACAATATTAGCAGCCACTGGACTAGCTCTACAAAAGTAACATAACTCTGGTATCTTGAATTTTATAAATGTAGATAGAGCATTCATAAATGCCATGTGAATTAGGTTTATCTTAAGCAAGGGCAGATCCCACCATTATACTGAGCAGTTGGCAATGTATCTTGTTTTGTTCACTTTCTACATTTCCCAGGTATCAACTCGTCTTCCTTCTACCATTGTAATTTGTTCTTTTGAATCTTGAAGAACTGTTGGTCTTCCAGACCTCCTATGTCAAAAAACAAAACATAAAAAAAAAAAACATGAGCCCTCAACACACAACAGTACATATTCCACATGGGAGAAGCTCTAGAAAGGGGAAATAAAACATTGTTGAAAAAGAAGACATAAATGTGTCAACAATATTGCTCAGCATGGACACGGCTCTTAGCAGACTCTACATTCTCCCTTTTGGCTTCCTGAAATCCAAATTCCACACAGGTTCTAGAAGGTCACCAGGCATGCTCGCCTGACCATCTCCTTTACCGGCTTAGTTCGCTAAGCATGCCCCCATGGCCTGCTGCATCTGTTCACAATGGACCCTGAAGGACAACAGTGCAGTTCAAAGTGCCCCTGAGACATGAGATGCTGTGCAATAAAAAGGTTCAGCTGTCCAAAACCAATGCGTAAGACTTAAAAGTGTATCTTTCTCTTAGAGACTTAAAATAAATGTTAGTATTTTAAAGACTATCATGGGGCCAAAAAGAATCCCATTTAAAACATGTATAGCAGAATTCCTTAAGGTGATTTGATTAAAGTCCTGAGGTTTGGGTGCAAAGACACAAGGTATTCCAAACCCCATTCTTCCCACCCGGGGTCATCATCATTAAAGTCTCACCCCATCCTCGCCTGGCTCTTTGACAACACTGAATTGCTATCCTTTGCCCACCCCTGCAGCTGGGTTCCAAAGTGCACCTGCTTCTCCTATTTAAGAATTCACCTTGGTTAGCTGAGATTTCCTCTGGCTTTTTCTGACAAGATCTTGAGGAAGACTTCTTAAGTTTGAATACTGCCTGGCTCTGCCAATTCCTATCTTTGTGACCTTGGGCAGGTTTTTTACCTTTCTTTGCCTCTCAACATCATCCTAAACATAAAAAAGGTAAAAGCAGTACCTACCTTATGGTATACATGGAAGATGGAACTAATTACTATATATGGAGGGCTTCAGGCAGAGTTTGACACAGTAGATGCTCAAAGTGTCATGAATGCTGAGGTCCCCTGTGCATGTGACTGTAATATCGCAACTCTGCCCATATTCACCATCAAATTGCATTCTCCTTGAAAATTAGGCTGTACATTATTCATTTTTCTATCAATTTAGGCAATTTATAAAGTTGAAATAATAATTTATGTAATATGAATTATTCAAATTTAAATATAAAATATATTAAATATCTGGTCTAGTTAGGTAAACTTGCTGTATTTCATAATGCTAGAAAATCTCAGCTACCAACACTGAGATGAGATAACTATTTATAATTTGCCTAAAATCATTCTAATAAGAGAGGACATGTTCAATCTACAGTGACTATTTCAGATTGTTAATGCAAATACAAAGAAGTTAATGTCATTGCGAGTTTCAAGAGGAGATTTAAAAAGTGTCTGAGACAATTTTTCTGGTATTTTTGGTCTAAAAATATCTATGGTCCTATGATTGGTGACCAGCCCAGCAAATTAGAAAACTGAGGAACAATTAGGGTCAATTTGTAAATAATCTTTGATTTTCTGATAAGACAATAGCAGCAATGAGTATCCCTTTTCCATTTGCCTCATTAATTGGTTGTAACATATTGTAAAAGAAAAAAGCTCAAATAATAAAATACTTGGTTTAGTTCATTAGACTTTGGACTCTTTATTTGTACATCTTATACTTTAAAATGTATTATACTATTTTTCAATTGGTCATTTAATCATTAGAATTTAATAAGCAAATTTACCCTAACTCAGGAAATAAAGTATGGAAATTTGAAAGTGAGTGCTATATTCAAATGAATTGTATTTTGTTATAAAATTAACTTCTATGTGGAAGTTTAAGAAGATTGCCCTCCTTTGCGGCAGCTTCCTAATCTTTCTCTGTAAGATATGTTTTTTTTTTTCTTCCTGAACTTCCATGAAGTTCAGAAAAATAAACTATTATATTAAAAAATAAACTATTTTATTAGTTCAGAATAATAAACTATTTTTATTATACTGAAGTATAAGTTGGTTATCACACTAAAGTAAAGTTGGTTCTTAATGGTCCCCATATTGAACATATCACCCAAAGTGAAGAATGATATAAGTATCCACTGAAGTATTGAATTGAAGAATAGTATTTATTGAATACTGAAAAGTATTTATTGAAGAATATACTAGATTAGACCAAGTGAATTCTAAATTGCAAATATATTTTCTTTAACTCATTCATTTCCCAAATAACAATGCTTTTTCTCCAAAAGACTAGTTAAAAACTTATTTATGTGAATTATTTCCATAGAGTAGGGCATGTAACACTCTAAAAGTCATATGCTATATTCTAAATTTTGTCCCAATAATTTGAGAATCTTCAGATTGTTTCTAAAAATATTCCCTGCCATATACATTGAAAGAATGAGATACACTAGTCTTCGACTACCTTCTTGTTCACAGTACAATACACTTGATAAATGATAATTTTAATAACTGATTTTTAAAAGGATTAACATCAAATAAGGAAACATGATTTTTTAATAATTAAAAAGACTATCTCTGTTGAAATGCTGCTATTTGAATAAATTTTAATTAAAATATATTAAGTGTATTTTTCTTAAATTAATAGGAATTCTTTATTTTCATATTATAATTTGAACATATAAAATTTTAATGCATCATATCAATGCTGCAATTTGAATTAATACCAAAATGTTTAGCTAGATTAAAGCAACGTTTTAATTTTATCCTAAATATTAATTAACATCATTCTCATAGTCACACTGTCATTGCTCCATTTTATAGATAAGGAAATGGAGATGCAGATCCATTAAATAAGTGGAACAGAAAGTAATTGATGGAAACACAAAACATAAAGAACTGAGGGCAAAGTACGTGTGTAGACGGGAGTTTTTAGTTCTAGAATCTATCTTCTTTCCTCTAGCTCACACAGCTATAATGGGTGAATGGTGTTGGGTTAGGGTTTATATTTGGATTTTGTAGATTTCCCACCTAACTGGTATTATATGATCCCTAAAGATATCTATGCAATGGGCATTACTTCTATTTCCTGTTATCTGCCAAGTTTCTCTATGCTTCATTATCACTAGACTTATTAGTGATCTAATTGTTCTCCTTTTAATCTTCCAACTCAACTATTTTTTCATTTGATTTTTTAACCTGCAAAAACATTGTTTTTCATGTTAAAATGGAGAACACCTCAATTTTTTTTTTCTCTAAGAAGGTTACCTTGAACATTGATCCGTGAACACTCTTTTACCTTCAAACCGAAGTAGTTCAAAAATATCCTTCTCCAAAGCTTCTCATGTGATTCAGTCCTCATAGGTAAAGGCTTTGCCAAAGCTAAAGTCCCCCAAGAAGCACAGTTGCTATTGTGTCAGTCAGCTTTCTCTCACTAGGACAAAATAGCTAAGATAAATCAATTTAAAGAGGATAAGTTCATTTCGACTTCAGATATTTCCGTTGATGGTCATGTGGTTCTGCTGCTTTGGGCTTGTGGTGGCACAGTACATCATGGTAGGTGCCTGTGGCCGAACAGACCTGTTCATGTTATGGAGTCCAGTAAGCAAAGAAGAGAAGGGCCAGAGTTCTTTAGTATCTCCTTCAAGGACAAGGACATGGCCCAGTGACCAAACTTCCTTCCACAAAGCCCAACCTTCTAAAGGTTTCATCATCTCCCATTAGCACTACAGGCATGGTGACCTTTAACTCACGGGGTCTGGAGGACATTTAATATCCAAACCACAACAGTGTTGTCTTTTTTTTTTTTTTCCTTTTTCCTGTATAGTGCTTGCCAACTTTGAAATTAATTCTTGGAAAACTTAAACAATATATTTGAAATTAATATTTTCTCCACCATACATGTATATGAAGATCCAATATTACAAATTCTATGTCAATATTGTTTTCTATTGTGTCTCAATTTTGTTTTCTTTTTAATTTATTTTCCCCCCATTTTTTTGGTGGGGTGGTACTGGAGATTGAACTCAGGGGCACTCAACCACTGAGCCACATCCCCAGCCCTATTTTGTGTTTTATGTAGAGACAGGGTCTCACTGAGTTGCTTAGCACGTTGCCTTTGCTGAGGCTGGCTTTGAACTCGCGATTCTCCTGTCTCAGCCTCCCTAAGTACTGGAATTACAGGCTTGCTCCACCGTGCCCGGCTATTTTCCCCCAATTTTAACAGTAGCAGATAGAGATGAACAAACATATGTATCCATTATCCATATGTATAATCATTCTTAAGAACCATTTCATTTCTGATAGTCTATAAGATACTCTGGAGAATACCATAAAACCATGTATATTTCAACCAGGACTCATTGGAAGAATAAGGAATTGTGTGTGTGTACCTGAGTATGTGCAGCTGCATGTATTTATCTAATGAGATGTGAGTTTTGAAACAGCACATTTTAAACTTTTATTTTAAAAAGTTTTCACAAAAACACTGACAAGCATGCATTCAAAATATCTCATAAAGAGTAGCCTCATTGAAATAAGAAATTTCCCCAAAAGATAGAGTATAAAGGAAACAGTATACATCATCTTGGAAAGTAGGTAATCCTCTTCTAAATAATCAGAAGAGGATGTATGTGTATGTACATACACACATACATATATATGTATGTACACACACACACACACTATATATTTATTTATTTTGTTTTGTTTTTTGCAGTACTAAGATTTGGACCCAGCATCTCATGCTTGCTAGGGAAGCACTCTGCTACTTAGCTATATCTCCATTCCACAAGTAATTAGATTTTCCTGATTATAAACCACTGTGGCTATAACATATACCCACAGTTACAAACACTATTATTAGTGGAGTCAGGAGACCCTTCAGCTGAGGCCAGAGGGCTGTCTTTCAGGAAATACAAGTATTTCCCTGTTTGTCTTTTATTGTCTTGATATAAACACAAATCACTATTGCTTACTTCCAATTCTTCTTCTCTTTCTCTTCTTAGAATAACTTCCTATTGCAGTGAGCCACAGAAGTTAACATGACCTTCCATCCTACTCATGGAAGTTGGGACTGGAAATTAAGGAGTCTTGACAAAATGGCACAACATGAAGTAATGGGTGGCAGGATGTAAGAGGTCATGATATCATTCTCCCAACTTTTTCTCCTAGGCATGTGTCAGTCTTCCATGCTTCATAGTATTTCTGAAGTCCCCCTTCTCCCACACCTTTCCTGCCTTAACCTAATTTGCCATATGCCATTTTACTAATTTGTCTGACCTTTCATATTGACCAGTTTCTGTCTAGCGCTTTCCTGTCACAGCAATGGAACTCTGCACCATGCTTTACAAATCCCTCACTATTTGGAGCAGACAGAATTGATGTGTATGGATTCCTTATAACTTATGCGGTGAACTTGAACATTTCTCACTTTGTATAATTTGTAGATCTAGGATGACTGATGAGTCTCACAGGTTTATTTCAAGAGCAAGATGGCAGACACTGGTTCTTCTCTGGTTTTTCAAGAAAGGATTTTTGGGAAACAAACCATATAATAAGTAGACACAGGAGGTTTGAAACTCCAGGGTAACCATGCCTAGGCTTCAGCTGGCTCAAGAGCACTGCGCATACTCTGAATCTTTCATCTTGTGTCCTTTTTCCCCAAAAACTCACCTTGTGATCCATTCTCCTTTCCGTAGTGACACAAAGCATCCTCTAAGATCACTTACAATGTATTTCCTCCATGTTCAGAAATTAAAAATATTTCTATTGGCATCTAATCAATATGCATCCTCAGCCTGACTTTCCAGACTCTACCTGTCTACCCATCTGGGGGTCATTTTTGCCTCTTCCTTGTGGGTCTTCTGGATTTTCTTCAAAATGTGCTATTTGTCATTCTCTGCCTGACCCCAGATCCACCTCTGTTGCACCTTACCAGTCCTACTAGGGTGATGTCCCCACCATCCCATCTCCACCCACAAAACACTTCTCAGCTCTGAGGGCCCACCTGAACTTGTCCCATTGAAAAAGTCTATATTGATCACAGTTTCCACAATTCCTGGTAGCGTCAAATTGAAAACTTCATAATGTTATGTGGACTGTCATCCCTTACCCCTAGGAATGAGATAACTCATGTTTAGATACAAATGTTTCTGAAAGAGTCCTCCTCTCCTGAATCTCATAGCAATTTTATGGGATTCACTAAATGTATTGAAAGTACTTGTGCACATTTCTTGCCTCCTGTTTTAAACTGAATTGTGTCTCCCTCCCAAATTCGGATCCCCAGTATGATGTATGTGGAGATAGGGCTGTGATAGAGGTAATTGAGATTAAATGAGATAATATGAGGAGGGCTCTGATATGTGGATACATCGGGATATGTGGATACAGAGACAAAACCAAGTAAGGACACAGTAAGAAAGCACCCATCTGCAAATCACAGAGTGAAGCCTCAGGAGAAGTCACCTTGGCACCTTGATCTTGAACTTCCAGCCTCCAAGACTGTGAGACCAGAAAGGCCTGTTGCTTTAGCCCTTCTGCTGGTGGTATTTTTTTTTCCAATAGCAGTCTCACCTGTTTAATACAGCTCCCCTGTGACATTAAAACCTCTTGGTAATTCAGTCTTTGACTCTCCAAGGATTTTGAAGAATGGTTCAATTAATTTTTGCACAATGGCAGAATTTTATCAGCAGTGACTGCTGCAGTGAGCGTGCGCGCGCGCGCACACACACACACACACACACACACACACACACACTCCTCTCCCTTGGACCACCCACTAAGTAATATTCATTTCTTTCTTTTCCTTCAAAGCACTGCTTACTCATAAGTTTACTTGGAAATATCTACTTCCACTTTACGTGGAAATAAATTACCCTCTAAATTAGAAATATATACCTTTCAAATTTTGAATATCAATCTCTCTAGGTAGATTTCTTCTTCTTTTCTGCTTTACAAGTAGGAGCAGGTGTCCTATGGAGTGCCACATTTGTCCAGATAATGAATAAATATCATTTGACTATAAATATAATATGAACCATTTTGAAAAGGGTCTTACTGCTGAGTTATTTGTTTTAAACAAGTCTTATTTCAACAAGCAATGTAAAAATCGGTGCTTTATCAAACAGGTTGCACAGACGTAATTTATCATAGATTAAAATGTATTTATATTATGGTCAAATGGATTAGCATTGAAGTAGAAGTGATGAAGTAAAGTTATTTAGAAGAAGGTATGGCTGTTTAAAATCTGAGAATTTTGTGATGTCTTATATGTCAGAAAAAATTACATGTAAATTTAACCTCCACAAAAATCAAGATTTGAAAAGGAAATTAATGTCTCAGACACATCCACTATACTTCAAGTGCTCTGATATCTGCATATCCCATATTAACTTCATGCTCACATCTATTTATTTCCTGAGTGGGTGGGCTTATGTGGCTCTGACTGCACTTTTTGGAACTAAAGTAATATAACCAATATTACATATAGTGTATTTCTTTGGATCACCAAAATTTTCCACCTATGTTAATTTCCCCTCTTATTAAATGCATGCTCTGTGGTTATCCTGCAGCAACTTCATCAACATGAAGTATTTTGGGGGTAGAAGGATACTTTTTACTTAAAAAATATCACCAGACCTTCTGAGCTAATCAGATTAGGTAATGACCAAGCTGGACTGATATTCAAATGTTAGAAACACTCATGTATCATCATTATTTTAATAACCTAAACCAAACCCTGACAGATAAATTTAAAGTAATCTTAAAAAAAAGTAGTATCTTTTTTATATGCACTCTACCCTTTCTCAATATTATAAAACATTCCCAAGTCGACTTACTGTACATTGATTTTAATAGGCCTTCTCTACAGAGCAATATGAATATCATTGGAAAATGTGTAATACAATTTTCTGCCCCTGAAATGCTATAGAAAACTGCACATTTTATACTGACATATGCCCCATCAATAATAGAGTTTTTATATCTTATTTGTAGCTATTGATCTCAACAGCATAATGAAAAATTGATTGCAGTGAAGTGCACCATTTCTTAAGTATAAATTTCAATGTCAAATTATTTTTATCTATGCTTCCCAATTATACATGAAACTTGTACATTTATATATGTTTGCTTCCACAAAACTCTACCACAATAAATTAGATATGACAAGAATCTACCAAGTCAATAGAAACCAGGTTTCTCTCACTAAAATATGATTCCAAAATTAAATATGCTATTTTCATATGAGTTTCATTTCTTCATTATGAAGAGAATTAATGTCTTGATATATAGTATCATCTTCTTATGCAATTTAAAAGTTTGAAATTAGATCTTAAATCTTCTGGGAATATGAATACACACACACACACACACACACACACACGAGTGTGTGTGCATACAGAGAAAATATGCATCCAGAAATCTGTGCTCTCATTTATTAGTCTCCATGATGCTAGATATAAACAAGGTGCTGGATCTCTGTTATCTCTTGAGACCTTATTATCTTAGAGGGAATTTTCTGCTAGGGAAATCTATGGGCATACAGTCTGACACAATCATCTTTGCTCATCAATTGTTAGCCCAAAGTCCAATATCACAGACACAGAATGGGTTAGTTCTGAAATCCACAGATCTGAATCTAATCTACAAACAAAAAAGCAAAGGTCCGGAAGATGAGAAAATTCCATTTCTTAAATTAATGTGTCCTTTGTATGTTATTTGAAATCAAAACTAATAGTAAAAAGGTTTCAGGTTTTTTCCTCTAAGTTATTTAAGTTTAAAAACATGATTACATTTTCAGTGACATTTATTAATCTCACAAAAGTAAATGTAAAACACACATTCCTCTAGATGAAATATGTTTTCAGTACTCATGCTGAAATAACATTAATAGTGTGATAATAACAATGGTTTGGTGATGTTCTCTGCAAACATGATAATCAGTTTCATTCATGCTCACCTATGATGGTTTGGGAAATTATTTGCCCTTTCCATCTTTTCCAATGAGCTTTTAACAATCTTAATTTAGTGACACTTATTTGGCATTGAGGTTTCAAAGAAGTATAGAATTATTTTTTTTCTAAAATGAGATTTATTGAAATCTAATTCATATGCTATAAAATACACTTGCTTAAATTATCTGATTCATTGCTTTTTATTATATTCAAAGAATTGTGCAACTGTACCACTCTAAATTGAAGAAATTTTCATCATCTCTAAAAGAAGTCCTCTGTCTATTCCCAGACACTCCTGTCCCCATGCTCTGATAATCATAAACTACTTGGTTTGCCCATTCTGGATATGACAAAAAGAAAAAAAAAAGGAATCACAGAAGAGATAATCTTTTTGTGATTGATTTCTTTCACTAATAATGATGTTTTTAGGGCTTGTCCATGTTATAATATTAGCAGTTCTTCATTTCACTCTATGCAAGGGTAACATTGCATTTTATGGATGGACCACACTTTAATTATCCATTTACAGGTTGTTGGACATTTGGGTCGCTTCCACATGTTGGCTATTATGAATAATGCTGCTATTAACATTAATGTATGAGCTTCTGTGTGGACCTGTTTTCATTTCTCTTGGGTAAATATCTAGGCATGGATTTGCTAGGTCTATGGTCTTCTATGTTTAATATTTTGAGAAACTGCAAACTGTTTCCAAGTAGCTACACTGTGTTAAATCCCCACCAGCAGCGTATATGGGTGCCAATTTCCAGCATCTCTACAGTCTCAACAATGGTTTTAGTATCTTTTTGATGATAGACATCCTAGTCTGTGTGAAATCTTGTCATAATTTTTATTCACATTTTTCTAGTGATGAATGGTATTAAGCACATTTTTGTGTACTCAATCACCATTTATATGTCTTCCTGAGAGAAATAACTGTTCAAACACTTTTCTATGTTTAAATTGGAGTTTTGTCTTTTATTTTAGATTTAAAATAGTTCTTCATATATTTTGTACAGAAGTCCCTTATCAGGTATATGATTTACAAATTTTTATTTTTTAAATTTTCATTTCAGCCAAGTTTTCTGATGTCTAGGATTGAAAGTCTTACCACCAACAATAATGAACAAATACAGGGGTCCATTCCAAGTGGAGATGGCTCTTCATTGCTACGTGAATATTTGACTATAACAGGACTTCAGATAATGTGAAAGGGAAGTGTAAGCATATACAGATATGGCCTGTATTCCTGTTGTACTCTCCCAATTTTCAATTTACTTAGCAAAAGCTTCAGAAAACTGTCAAGTGTCAAAGTCTGTAGCATGTCGACAAAAATCTGTGAAAGGGTGTAAGTAAATGAATAGTAGATAAAAATGTGCAGTATTAAAAACAAGGATCTGCAGAGGGAGACTGAAGTGCTATAGCAACTGAGCATGAGAAAACTAGCAGATTTGACTGAGGGGAAGTCATAATTGTAACACTTTGCTATTGACAGATGGGGGCCCAGAAGGTAGCTTGGAGTCAAAACAGAGCACCAAACACGGGAATAACTTGTGAAAGAGTAGATGAGATCAAATGCATGTTTATAAAAAGATAATTATTTTAGAAGAGGCTCTAAATAAAGGTTCCTCAGCTGTGAGAGTTCAAAGCAACAATTATTTTCAATCTCTTGATTTTTCTGTTCCTGACATTGATGGTCCAGTGGAGAGCTGTGCCATTTTACTGCTTACTTGCAAAAATAAGACAACTGTACTGCAGAAAAGCTAAAACAAAATTTTAAAAATCATGCTTACCTATAGATTTGTAGTTATAATCTCATCATGCTCTCATTCATTCATTAGTGTCTACGGAATAATTTTATATACCTGGAACTTTGCTAAATGCTGGGGATAAAACACTAACAAAGGCAGGGTGCCCTCTAGCAGTTCATAGTTCAGTAGAGGAGATGATAAATAAAAATATAATTGCATAAAGCACATAGAGTAAAATTGCATATTTCCAGTGGCACACACTGTTGTTTTCCGGAGAGTAGAGTTACTAGATGTTGGTAGAATCATGGGTGAGTTTGATGGGCTAAAGCATAATGAGTTGGAGGAGGGAAAAGAATATCTCCCTTGCAGGTAGAAGGTATATGCCTCCTCATAAGACTGTCTCAGTTCTCCATGGAAAAAATAAAAACTAGGTTGGGAAGGCTGTGTACATATTGAGGGAAGGGGTGGGGAGAAGCAGGCTGCATGGTTATTAACACCCCTCTTTCAATTACCATGACATCAAATGAAAAGACCTCAGACCCTGAAGCCAACTGCCTTGGTTTAAATCTGGACTTTGCCCCTTAGCAGATGTGTGACCTTGGGTGAATTGCTAATATTCTCTGTGCCTTAAGATTCTCATTTGGAAAAGGGGATGAAAATAGCACCTGAATTAGAAGACTGTTGTGTTTTCAATGTGAATAAACAGGTGGGAACAGGCTCTGGATGATAAAAAGTACAGAAGGGTTTGTGTCTCCATTCATATTGAGCACCTCAATTGAGAGGTTTCTCCATAAATTGGCATGGGGAGTGGTGTCTGATGGGGACCAGGGGAAGTAGTTCTTTATGGAACTTTACTGCATAAATGGCAAGAAAGTAAATTCACCACCCATAACCTTAGGAAGAGGGCATCTGTGTTTGCCTGGAAAAGCTGCCAAGTGACATTTGGGAAAAAACTGCTTTTTTCTTTCATTCCACCAAAATGTCTTAACAGCCTACTCCTGTGTCATTATTGTGTTTTACTTTATGAAGCTTGTGCTTATGTGGAATTATCTTATTTGTGTACCTGTGCATTGCTTCTTTCTGCATGAGAATATAAATTCCGTGAGTGCAGCTTGATCCCTGGTTATAGTACGAGGCTCTAGGACCATGTGGGTTGCAACATCCATGGGGATAAATATTTTATGAATGAATGAATGCCCAGTTATGTGCTGGTATTGATGGTGGAAGGCTTCCATATTCTGTAGTCAGTTTTTCTGTCCTTGTGACCAAAGATCCAATAAGAATAATTAAAGAAGAAAAACTATACTTGGCTCGTAGTTTCAGAGGTCTCAGTCCATAGGCAGATGACACCACAGCTGTGGGATCAAGGTAAGGCAGAACATCATGGTGGATGAGTGAGACAAAGGAAAGAAGCTTAGGACCTGGAAAGAAGCCTAGGACCTGGAAATAGGAAGCAGAGAGAGGGTTCTTCTTCACCAGGGGCAAAATATGAACAACAAAGGTATACCCCCATGACCTATCTCCTCTAGCCACACCCCATCTGCTTGTGATTACCACCCAGTACATCCATATTATTGGATTAATATTCTTATAATCCAATCATTTCACCTCTAAACTTCCTTGCATCATCACACACATGAGCTACTGGGGGACACCACATATCCAAACCAAAACATGTAACTCATTCATTAATTCACTCCTTCATTCATCAGTGTTTAAAGAAGACTTTTGTGTATCTGAAACTTAGTTAATTGCTGAAACTAAAATACCAACCAAGATGCAGTGCCGTCTAGTACGATGTCCTCCATCCCTTCTGGATGGAAAGAGGCTATATGATCATGAATCTGCAGATAAATATTTGATTAGGAAGTACCAGCACATCCATTCCCTCTCAGTGGAGACAGGCTGTCTCAGTTGCCCAAAAGTTTAGTACACTAATCTCTGAGCACAATATTGTCTTGTTGTTGTGATGGCTTTTCTTGAATAGACTAATGCAACATCTGGGCTCACATAGAGGCAAGCTCTGTGACACCAAGGCAATGTATAACTTAGATGTTTACATTCTATGTGCACCAGCTCGAATATGCCTCTCCTTCTGTGTGGATGATATGCTCAGTGCTAGCAGTGCTTACTAGAAAATTAACTTCACTACTCAATGACTGAGTTCATATTGCAATTTGGATATCCAAGGGTTTTTTCTAGACTTTTCTTCAAAGACAGAAAAGAGCAAAGATAGGGAAAAAAAAAAAGAAAGAAAGAAAGATGTTTTCCCATGAGATGTCTTTTACATTCTAGATTTTTCAGATGGAACAAAGTTAGAATTTGGCTTTTCCAATTTACTGATTTTATTTTACCGCTTTAAAAATTCTATACCACTCAAAACAAGAAAAATACTGAAATAATTATGGATTTTTAAAAGGTCACAGGCATTGTGTTTAAATTTGGTAGTAGATCATCTTTGAAAGCTGCTTTCTCTCTGTGATTAAGTTCTCATTTCTGTTGTGCTTAGCGGTTGCCCCCAAAATGAATATTAGGTGCTTGACATTATCCTGAACACTTCAAATCTAGTTCAGCACACTTGGAAGAAAGATGCTGCTATTACTTCCCCTCTATGGAAACTGAGTCAAAGATGAAGGAAATTTCCTAAGATCTCATAGGTAGTAAGGTGGTTAACTGGAATTTAGACTTCCATCCATCTGAACAGAAAATGAGTATTTTTAAGTGCCACTTGTTTTTCTTTTCTCTTACTCCATTCATTGATTTGATGGATTTATTATTTTTCCTAATCATTGACCTCCATTTCTTATGATAGTGCACATTTTCAGATATGTCTGGCTGTTTACAGAATTGTGAAAGTTGGAAATTAGACTGCTTGGCCAAAGCTTGGGTAGGAATGTTTGAATGCCCTAGATCTTCCAGAGAGTTCCCTCCTGCCATTTCCTTTCAAAGGCCTCCACGGGGACCCTTACAGGACATCTTTATCCAACCTTAGCAAGTGTGTGTGCAATGATGAGCTTCCTTGTAATATAAATGCAAAGGAGCTGTTTATTTAAATCACATGTTTTGGTCATTTTAGGTACATTTTCACTATGCTAAAATAAGGTCTTTTCTAACTTTTTTCCCTATTGCTGCTGTATAGCTTACAGAAATTGTTTTCTTCTGTTACCATGATGAAAAATATGTATAACTACTCTCTTTTATTTTTGTTGTTATTTGGTGCGATCTTTATTCTTTTTTTTGGTACTGGGTATTGAACACAGGAGTGCTCAACCACTGAGCCACATCCTCAGCCCTATTTTGTGTTTTATGTAGAGACAGGGTCTCACTGAGTTCCTTAGCGCCTCGCCTTTGCTGAGGCTGGCTTTGAACTCATGGTTCTCCTGTCTCAGCCTCCCAAAGTGCTGGGATTTCAGGCATGTGCCCCGCGCCTGGCTGCAATCTTTATTGTTTTGGCTAGGTTCCTTGAAAAATATTTTTTACATAAAACTTTCATCATAGGGAAAAAATGAATCTTTTCTTTTAAACAAGAGGAAAAATGACATCTTATTACATTTTACTTTCTGCTTGTTAAAGAAAAATTGACCTTGAAAAGGATGGAGATTTTTTTGGAGAAAATTGGTGTTAACTACAAAAATTGGAAGACAATGTAACAGTATTGGTAACAAAAACTTCAAAATATTTTCAAGCTGGCATTACTGCTGCCTGTCCTGTAGTGCAGCTAGGAAGATCTTTGCTGTCATTCTAGAAATTGCTAGCAGAGATCTACTGCTGTTCTTTATAAACAATGGGGAGAATGTCATGGTTAAATCCTTGAAGAATATGAAATACCTTCACCTCCAAACTGTTTTCTAAGAACATAATTCTAGACCATTTCTAGGTCATGTTTATTTGGGAAGGGAAGGAAGGCTTATTTCAAATTAAGTATATGGAAGTTCTTATATGAAGTTCAATAGGCACTGATATTTCCGAGTTGCTAACTTGTTAGGGGCTCGTAAGTCTCCATGACTGCAAATACTGACAGTATAGTGTTTTCACTCATTATTATTATTATTATTATTATTATTATTAATAGTAGTAGTAGTAGTAGTAGTAGTAACAATATCAGGGATTGAACCCAGGGACCCTTAACCACTGAACCATTTCACTAACCCTTTCTTTTTTGTTGACCTATTTCATTTATTTAGATTTGTAACGACTTCCACTCATAGATACACAATAGGAAGTTGTAATTTAATTCTAAAGAATTTCTTTCAACTTTTAAAAATAAATTTGTTTTTGAAATAAGAAATTATAAAATTGCATCCTAAGCTCTAAACTTACAAATATTTTCAGACTCTGCTCATAAGATTGGGGTGAATACTGCATTTAATAAAATGCTTTATCTTCCCATGGACCACTTGCTTCTAATATGAAACCACACCAACAATACATCTGAAACAAATTATAATATATTTCTGCTTAAATAACAAAATATTATTTACAACAAGTGAAATTTCATCACTTCTATTATTGAAATCTATTAATATTAATGGAGGAAACATTTTAAATACCTGCAGAATTAGATAGCTTGAGCAAACACACATTACTATGTAGAGCTTATTTTATTTAGAGACAGGAACTCACTAATTTGCATAGGGCCTCCCTAAATTGCTGAGGCTGGCTTTGAACTTGTGATCCTCCTCCCTCAGCCTCCTTGAGCTGCTAGGATTATAGGCATGCACTTGCCTCTCACTTTTTTAACAACAGAGAATTTACTATGACATTTTAGGAAACTATTTTCTAATGATATCAAGTTTTTCCTTAAGCTCAGGCAAGTCTACCTAGATTATTTTATTTTGACTACTCATTTTTTTTCTTTTTTACATTTTCTAACTGCTTATGCCACCAACCCTGACTGAAAAGCATTGCCACAGAGAAGCTTAGGACACTTGCTATCCAATTTCTTGGGAGAATTTCACATAGCACAACTTTATAGTAATCCATGAGGGATACTGTCAGCAAGTTACATTATCAGGAAAAACCATAATCTTTAGCAACTTCATTGTGTTTTTCTTTTTTTAATTTTTAAATTTTTTGTTTCCAAATTATGGTAAAACATTTACTGTTCTATTTTCCTCTAAGTGGCTGCTAAGAATTTCACACAGAAATGTCCCTACTCTAGGACAACAAGCAATGGTATATCTAGCATCGTTGAAACCTGAAGTCAATCATTTTTTAAATAATATCTCCTACATTAAAAAAAGCTGCAATAGTGAATGATACTTATTAATTTCTGGATGTTGACTTTACAGCAAAAAATTATTAATTAGGAACACCAGAGTTCAATTTTAAAGATATTTACATTCAAGCATTTATTTGTATGCAAACTAAAATTTGCACTTATACCAAATAACAACATTGTATCTTATGGGTCTTGCTGTTTGTTGTTTCACTGTTTTACATTGTTGACAGAAATACAATACCCCAAAGAATTTCACTATTAAATGATCTCCATTTGTCTCACAATATTATGGTAGTATACTACAGTTTATTTAAAACTTAACTGTTAAATGAAATAATATCTAAGCTCACAGAAACTGAAGAAAAGAACTTTGCCTGAAGTGAAGACTTTGAGTTATTTCAAACTGTTACAAACTTTTATTTTTGTTTTATTTTGGGTACTAGAAAATGAGACTGAGGTGCTCTGCCACTGAACTACATCCCCAGCCCTTTCTATGTTTTATCTATTTTGCACAGGGTTTTGCTAAGATTGCCAAGCCTGGCCTCGAATTTACAATATTCATACCCACCTTTCCAAATCATGAGGATTCTGGCATGGGCAACAATGCCCAGTTTACAAACTTATTTTGGAAACAAATGTATGTGTGGAATTCCATGATAGACTTAGTATTATGTTAACTAGTTCTTCAATGTAAAGCCATGTGGAATACTATTTTTACTAAAGAAAAATAATAAAATATATGAGTATTACATAACATATGACATATGCTTTTAAGACTTGGAAGTAACTGCAGAAAATGTTGAAACTTCGACCAACAAGTAATTTTACATATCTGTAGAAAATGCACCCCTGTTGTTTGCATCCTGGGTGAGCCATCATCATCATCAATGACCCACACATACATTTTTGCTCAATATTGCATAGGCCTCAGGGCATTTCTTATATGCATTACATTTATCCAAACTTTATAGAAATTTCATAGTCATGTTTCCTTCATGATTACTAACATCATAATAATGTATAAAAATGGGTTAAATCCTTTGACTAAGTGCTATGGCTTGAATTTTGTCCACAAGCAAGAAGTGTCATTCCCAGTTTGTCAAAATATGACTACCTTTGGAGATAGCTTTTATAGAGCTAATCAAATTAAAGTGAAGTCATTAAAGTGGACCTTAATCCAATATGACTGGTGCTCTTATAAAAAATTTAGGTTGGACAGACACACAGACAGAGGAAAGATGTGAAGTAAAACAGGAAGTAGTACCATTTAGCAGCCAGAGAAAGACCCAAAACAGATAATTTCCACATAGTCCTCAGAAGAAACCAGCTCTGCCAATACTTTGAGCTTGGACTTCCAGCCTTCAGGCCGTGAGACAATAAATTTCTGTTACAGAGGCCACTGAGGTAGTTCTGCAATTGGTCCTCCATGTCCATGGCTCCACATTCATAGGTACAACTACCTGTGCATGGAAATTGTAGGCTTCAGATGACTGTGTCTGTGCTAAACACATACGTACTTGTCCTTATTCCTTGAACAACACAGTGCAACTTTTTGCAAAACATTACCATTGTAGCCAGCATTATAAATAACCTAGAGATAATCTAGTACCTACAGAAGGATGTGCATAGTTTCTGTTTTGTATGAGAGACTTGAGCATCTGTGGATTCTGGTGTCCATGTTGGGTCCTGGAACCCATCTTTCCTTTAATGGAAACTTTAACAAATGAATATATGCACACACACAAAATAAAGAAGCCAGATATGTCATCTACACAATTGTCTTATTTTCAATGTTAGTGGCCTTCTCTCTGTGGTTCTGCAGCATCCTGACAACCTCTGATGGCCTTTCTATCACATGGTCATTGCGTGTTGAAACACCCGACTCCAACTGTGTCCCTCTGACCTTCAGCACACAACTTGGCCACAGTATTATTTTTAAAATTACAAATTAGCAAAAAGGCTGTTTGAGAGGACCAGTGTCATCTCCCAAATTTAAATCTACCCATATTCCCTTTTTCTATTTTAAGAGAGGATTTTGTTCCTTGCAGTATTGAAAATCAAATCTCTGTCTCTGCTCCAGAGCACATTTCCTTTGTAAATTCTTCAGTAATGCAATTTTTTATCACTTGTCCCTTTGCTTCTAAGACATCTCAAACCCCATCTCTGTTCTTTCCTTCAATATACAGTAATGCTCTAGCATTACATGGGACAGCAGTGAGGTTCCTACTCATTTTGTTACTGCACACAAATTAACAAGCTGAGCAAAAAAAAAAAAAAAAAAAGGCGTATCATGGAGGCTCCAAAATTTGGAGAAGGGAGGCAGTGAGTCCCTTCATTGTCTGGCTTTCTCGCTATGCATGTTTCATTTTTGTGTCTGTTGTTTTTAAACACTGCATGACAAAATGCAGTCCAAGCAGAGTGGTCGCCTGACTGAGTGGACAAAATAGTGTGGAATAGCCATATCACGGAATTTCACACATAACAACAGAAGTCATAAGCAATAAAATTCATACATACTGCAAAATGGATGAATCTCAGAGACATAATTTTGGAAAAAAGAACAGAGAAAAATTATGGACCCTGTGATCCCATTTGTATGAAGATTAAGAACAAGTGAAACTAGTCCATGATGCTAGGGGTCAGTACAGCACCTTTATGAATATCCATGTGGAAGGGTTACGTTCCCAGCCAGCTTGGTGGAAACAAGCTCTGTTTTTATCTTTGTGCTGGTTACTGGAAGTACAAAGGCTAAACTGTTATCATACTTTACATTTGAGTTTTTAGCCTCAATGAAACCAAGTGTTCGAAGAAATGAAAAAACAACAAGAAAAAGTAAAAAAAAAAAAAAAATGAGCATCCTCGATGCTAACTTTATCAATATCTTTTGAAACCACACATTTCCGGAAAGAGCAATGCTTGTTGTTTTCAGTTGTCAACTGATTTCTTACAGAATCCACTTGGCAGTAATTCCTACCTTCGTCAGCCCTCTTCTTGCTCTGCTCACCTGTGGATTGCCAGGTCTTGCATATCATCTTCCATGCTCACTTAATTAGGGATGAGTTCATTACTATTGAAACGGATTTTCCATTGGTTTTCATGGTACAACTGTATCTTTACTTTGTTTCTTTTTCTGCCATCCTTTCTTCCTCAAAGCTTCCTTGTGATATGGTTTGCCTTTGTTCATTTCTTAAACACGTGTTTCTCAATGATGGCTGTATATTTAAATCACATGGCGGGAAACACTTGACGATGTAACAAGGCTGACGCCTGGATCCATCTTAGAAAGTTAAATCATAATTACTTGAATAAGAATCTGAATTTTTAAAAAATCTTTCAGATTATTTTAATGAGAATCTTGAGTTTAAAACAATATTTTATGAATTTGTATCTCTAAGACGTTTTGTCCTCTGATGTCTTCTAATAATGAATGACCAGCTGGTATAATCTTAACCTTGCCCATTGTAGTAGTAAGGATAGGCTAAGTTCTGCTGTAAAGACAATCAAATCCTACGTTTTCAATACCTTAACACATGGAGATTTATGTCTTGCTAATATAAAGTCTTCTCTTTTTCCACTGACCTTCCAAAGTTGCTCTTTTTCCAGCAACATCTTCCAAATCTAAGCTGCTTGCAATTTGTGGTGACCCCATGAAGAACACTGCTGCAGAAGAGGAGAGCTGGAAGGCTATCTGCTAGATGTTAATGCTTCAACATGCAGGTGTCACACATCACTTCTACTCATAGCTGGTTCATCTGAAGTAGTTACATGGACCCATATAACTAGAAGTAGTTAGTTGAGACTAGTAAATATGTCCATCATACTTGTTTTTAGTAGCCTTTCCCAAATGAGTGCATGTAGTACAAATCAATAAGTCCTTTACTATTCCCTCTTGTTTCCTACTTCTTTCTGTCACTGGGACCCTCCTACTTCCTATGCTCTTCCCTTAAGTCCTCAGCTCCATTCTCAGTACATTCTCAGGAGCAAAATATTTTCCTATTTTCTATAGCATACAAATATGGAAGTCAGTTTACTGTATCATAGTCCAGAAGAGAAGTTGTTTCTTAGGAACATCTAGGTCAGGGAAATAAATTCTTTCTTATTATTGTACTCATCAAAAGAATATGTTATTAAATGAGGCTAATTATCTTTTATTTTTCTTTGGAGGGTTATTTGCTTCCCCTATCAATTTAATGTGTTTTCTTGAATTCCAGAAATTACTTGAAACTTACTTATTGTAGAAATGACCATGCTAAAAAGATTCCAGAGAGTTGTTGCTTGATTTTGGAGCTAGAAGAAGGGCTACATTTAGGACTTCATCTAGTAGTGTTTGTCTGTCACATATGGTTCATGGCATTACCAGAGCTGGCAGCATGAGAATCATGCTTGTAGCATACATCAATCACAGCTTCCTCCCTCCCTGATCCTGGATGTAGGAACATAGCTGCATTCTACACATCAGACAGGAAGGACTACCTGTGTGCCCTCACAACACAATGTAAATAGCATTTACTAATATGGATATATGCATACATTACAGTGTATACTTGAATAGCAAGTTAGGATGAACCACACTCAAGGATAGCTAATTATCAGAAAACAGAAGTATTCTTCCTTTTTTTTTTTTTTAACTTGGTAAAACCTATCTTTACACTCTCGTCATATTGTGTACCAGAATGGAAGCCCCAGACTCTTTGGACAATCTAATTCCTATAGAATCCTGCTAAATTCCTTCCTAATTGCTTCCATTTCTAGTAATTTGTTTTTACTAAAATTGCAGTCTGCATCTCAAAACATTAAACTTTAAGATATATTATCAAGTATTTGTCATTGTTTCACAGGTTATGATTATAATGTAAATATTCTATAAAATGTTGAATCTCTCTCTTTCTCAAACACACACACACGCACACACACACACACACACACACACACACTTTTTCAAATAATTCAAGAACCTCTGAGAATCTCTTGGATAAGATTAAGCGTTCCATGATGTGCTACTTTTAATATCAATGTGAATCTGGATGTTCTTCATATAATTCTACCAAATCCTGTATGTCACAACAGAGTTATATGCAGACACAGATATGAGGATCCAGCTATCTTTCATGAAGCCAAACATTAAATACATTTATGAAAATGTAAAACAATGCTATTCACCTCACTGACTACTTTGGTTTTGAAATACATAGTTTTATGGTTTGGGTGTGATGTGTCTCCCAAAAGCTCACATGTGAGATAATGCAACAAGGTTCAGAGGAGAAATGATTGGGTCATGAGAGTCATAACCCAGTCAGTGAATTAATCCCCTGATAGGGATTAACGGAATGATAAATGAAGTGGTAAGGTATGGCTGGAGGAGGTGGTAATTGCGGGTTTGGCCTTGGGTTATATATTTGTACCTGGCAAGTGGAGACCTCTCTCTGCTTTCTGATCACTATGATGTGAGCTGCTTCTCTCTGCCATACTTCCACTGTGATGTTCAGATTCACCTCAAGCCCTGAGAAATGGAGCTAGCCTTCCATGGACTAAGACCTCTGAAACCATGAGCCCTCAAATAAACCTTTTCTCCTCTACAATTGTGCTGGTCAGGTCCTTTAGTCACAGCAGCAAAAAACAAAAAACAAAACAAAGATCTGACTAAAATACATAGTTATTTTAAAAATTTTACTTGTGCAAATGTCTTATGAAATCATTGTTATTTTAAATTAAATTAACACATAATTTATAAAGTCAGTTTTAATTTCCAATATTTCAAATATCAAGTGATAGAATCTACAAAAGCTCTTTGGAGTCTTCAATAATTTTTAAGAACATAAAAGCAGTACCGGGACAAAAACAGGAACTTGTCACGTTGAGAACAAGGATGGAGAACTTCTGCTCTGGTTCATTGTAACTTTTTTTTCCCCCTTATAAGCATAAGACAGCTCTACAAATAACTGTGATATGCAAAGACTGAAAGTTCATACACAGACTGAGTGTAGTCTGATGCTGTGCATTTCAAGCCCCAGACTTTTTGATGTGGACAAAGTGGTATCGATTTCAGGCAGTCTTGAGATGGATATCTGCATGTGTTGGAGGCTGTGAGAAGCAGCATAGAGGCTGTTATGAAAGATGGGCTGAATCCAGCATGAGTCAAGATGGGTGCCAGAAGATGTACTTCTTCCCTCCATTGGGCTCCATCCTTCCATGAGCCTCAAGTCGTCATGCACAGCTCCCTCCAAAGTTTTGGCAAGAGCCCAGGAGAGGGTGAGGAAAGTAGGCAAAAGATGGCCTCCACCTTGCTTCATGTCTACCATTGGGCCTCCAGGTCCTGGTGGGATAGCACCCCTCTTGAGTGGAAAGACGGGTGCTCCAGAGGGTGACTGTAAAATAAAATAAGAGGGCAAGGAAGAGCTATCTAAGGGAAGCATCTTCCAAGGAGGAGAATGTAACTCTAAATGGAGCTCAAAAGAGAGCTTTCTGACCAAAAGTCTGTATTTTTTTTTTTTTTTTGGCATGGATTATTTATTTGAAGACATATACCCTGCTCTTTTATAAATACTTAATTTAGCAGAGAAGATTCATAATGTTTGTCATTTAGCTTTTGTACACAGACAGATCTATAACTGGACTGCCTTTTTCAAGTGTTTCTTTTACACAATCTTCTTAAACGCACTTACCCGTTTTAACTAATTAAATTATCCATTTTATCTATTACCTGCCCACATTTTTCCTGACAACATAAAGCTGTCTTCCTCTGAATACATTTATCATCTTTTAAATCTTTGCCTTGACCTTCATTCTCTCTACAAATTCATCTCATTTCTTTTATTTTCACTTTCAAATATTTCCCCAAATTCCAATAAAATAATGTAGACATGTATGAATAGAAGACTGAATTCTAAGCTACAGGACTAATATCTGTAACTCTCCAGTTATTTGATCTTGAATATTCTCTCCACCTTTCTGTGACTCAAGTATTTGATTTGCAAAATTATTTTAATAATATACAATTTTTCATATCTCATAGAATATCTGAGGAGATAAAAGATTAGAGAGTATATAAAACTATTTTAGATAAAAGCAATGCACTTGTAAATAGGCACCATGCATAATATTGTCATTATACTGCATTACTCAGACATTATGTTCTGACCTCTGTGCTGTCATTTATTCTCTTCAAGCTATATTTCCCTTGTTTGCACAAACAAAACCTTCATTTATTTACTCAATAGCTTTTAGTGAATTATTGACTATGATTCAACCATGAGGAGATTGTAGATATAAAGAAACAGAACTTCACGGCTCTGTTTATTATGAAAAACCTACAAACTGATTCTTAAGACAAAAATACATGCTGTATGTATCAGCAAGGACAGGTTAGGATCTGCTGCAGTAATAAATAACCTCAAGTCTCAGTGACCTAACCTTATGCTGTAGTTAATCTCTAAAGACAGCCAACAGTTATTCCTCCTCTTTCTGTGTGTCCATGATGAACCTCCCAAGAAGGTGTGGAAACTTGCTTTGACTCTAGACTGGCTTTGTGAGTAGCTTTATTCAATAACATGTGAAGGTTCCAAACTTCATTCTTAGGAGGACTGGCATTTTTCTCTCTTGGAACATGGCCACCATCCTATAAAGAACTTTTGTAGAATGTTCCTGGAGGATGAGCCCATGTGAAGAAAGGAGACCATGTGCAGGAGGGAAATCATATGGAGAGAGACATACTGTGTGGAAGAGAACTGAAGCGCCCACCCCAACCACAGTGAGCCTGGGCAAGATCAGCAGACCTTCCCAGCAAATCCACAGGTCCATGAGAAATTACGAATTGCTGCTGTTTTGAGCTATTTCATTTCAAGCTGTTTTTTGTTGTGCAGCAATCAAATAAACAGGGTATAAAAGGTTTTTGTCTCTGATCATGTGTATTCATCATGGGTTGGCAGGAAAGTTCTACTCTACAGTCACACAGGAACCCAGATTAACAAAGATGCCACCATGTGATAGGTAATAGTCGCCTCCTTGGTCACTGCAACCAAGGGAGAGAATAATTAAATGTGCTTATGCACTGAAAATGACCCCTATCCCTTTTGCTCCCTAGGCCTTCACTAAATGTAGTAATATAGCTCCAAACAACTGCAAAGGGGCAAAGCCATGTATTCTGCTCTTGTGCTCTGAAAGGAGAGGAAAACCCAGTGCAGGTGAGCACTAGAATCATCTCACATGGAGCCTCACAATGGTGTTCACAGTGTTAGGATAAACACAAATGAGTCTTACCCTAGGTTAGGAAGCCTCTTAATTGACGTGACAGTGCAGCTTCAGGTCAAAGAATAAAAAGCAGTTGGTGACAAAGGCAGAAAGTGAGGGCTTTCTCATGAAAGGGACAGTGCATTTTGCAGTATGCAGAGAAGCATGATAAGGCATGGCATATTCCAAAAAATAATAGAGTGCCAATATTTGCAGTATAAGCTGGATATCTAGAGACCAGGGTGAACAGGTAAGTATGTGTCATATTTTAAAGGACCTCACATGCAGTGCACTAAGTCCTACTCTTCAAACAATAGAAACCTCCTTGGAAGATTTAGAAAGCAGAGTGAAAGGGACATATGGATTTTCAGGAAGAAATCACACAAGTGGGAAAGGGGCTGGAATGAGGGAAGTAGAAAATTGTGAAGATATTACAACATATCTTGAAACATTAATAGAGAAACACTGAAACATTAGTAGAGAAGTGATGTGAAAGGTAGATTTAAAAGGTAATTCTAAAGTAGAATTGGTAAGCATGAGTGACCACTGATAGAAGATATGTTGAAAATCAGTGAGAAGGAGGAGCCAGAAGGAATTACTGGATTTGTTGCTTATGATATACTTTGAGAGCATGAGACATAAGTCAGGTTTTTGATGAGAAAGGAGAAAAGGACCCAGAGTTCCACTTTGGGAATATGAGGTTTGAGATGTCTGCAGTGAGTGCAGATGAAAGGTGATACAAATTTGAGCAGATAACCTTGAAGTCAGGACATCAGGGAAGGAGCTCAGAGGGAAAAGCTTTCAGGAAGTGGAGGACATTGCTCCAGAGAGCAGCCACCACAAAGTGGAGAACGCCGTGCTCAGTGGTAGCTTGGAGGAGGGCCACCCTGAGGGTCTCCTGAGGTTGTCCTGAGTTCGCAGAGTTTGAATTAAAGGCATAATTACATGATTGCTGTTGCTAGTGGCCTTTCTTCTAATTTACTACATATATTAGTTTGAGTTGTTACTCTCAATAAGACATAAATTCCCCAAAGATAAAACCTCAGATTTATGTTTTGTCCATATTTGAAATATTTTTAGTTGAGCCAGGCACGGTGGCACACACCTGTAATTTCAATGACTTGGGAGGCTGAAGCAGGAGGATTGTGAGTTCAAAGCCAACCTCAGCAACTTAGTGAGGACCTGTCTCCAGATAAAATATGGAAAAGGGCTGGGGATGCGGCTTAGTGGTTAAGTGCCCCTGGGTTCAATCTCCAGGACCAAAAAAAGAAAAAAAGAAAAATTTATAACTGAGGATAATGCCTTTTAAAAAAATGTGCATCTTAAAAAATATGCTAAGATCCTATACTGTAAGCGGTTTTGATCCATTAAGTTAAGAGGTTTTGACCCATTAAAATTATTTGTAAAAATAAATGAAAAATAATATTTTCTCATTCTCTATAGCATCTGATATAGATGTCTGGCTGAATCAGATTCCTGAATTGAGTGACTACATAATTCAATCCAAAGTAGAAAATGATGCTTTCCTTCAATGTTTTCATTGATGTCAAGTTGAAGGTTATGCTGTGGCTGAGCACACTACCAACTGCCCAGGATAGTTCCTTCCCTTTTCCTCTGTTGGAAGGATAGGGTTTACCACACTCTGCTTGAGGCCTGTGGTTATTTTGAAGTCGCCTGTCTAATGCCATTAGACAGGAAATGTGCACTTGAGCCAAGATATACAAGTGTGTGTCCTGGCTTTAACTTTAATGTGCACCTGGGTTTCAAGAAGGAAAAACAAAAACCCAAATTCCTTTCTTTTTTCTTTTGGGATTCAGCCCTAACACCATTTTGTTTAAGTTTCGTAGGTTTAAGTTTCATCAAAGTAGAATTTGTTTATGTAAAATTACATACCAGATGTTCACTGCCATGGAAGTGGTGGAGTATTTTAGTGCCAAAGTGACCCTTGTGGATTCCACAATTATAATCCAAAGCCAGGTTGTTTATATAAGGTTTCAACCATAGAACATGTAGAAATTTGGTAATATGGGGCCTATGATTTCAAAGACAGATCTACTTTTTCTTTTTTTTCCTATTTCCTTTAGAAATTTAGAGCTTATAAAATTGAAGTTTGAAGAAGTGCAAATTAGTGGTGAGATTTTATATTTTTAAATGTATTTTGATGACTCTTGTTAGCAGCCTGGCCCATACTGTTTGAGGTGAGATACCAGATCACAGGAGTTCATCCAGCATTAAAGCTAGAGTCTTCTTCTGTAGCTATGATTGCCAACTTCATAACACACCAACCACATTGGTAGGATTTTTTAAAACACAAATTGCTGGATCTCACTCCTGAACTTGTGATTCAAGTCATGGTTATAGCCTGAAAAATTGCATTTCTGCCAAGTTTGCAGATGATGCTGTTGTTTGGGGTCCAAAGGTCACACTTTAAGAACCTATTCATGCCTGACTTAACATCTGTTCAAACCAAAGCTGACCAATAAGACCAATGGTCATTAATTTACTGCTGCTCTAACAAAGTACCTGAAGCTACAACATTTATAAAGAAAAGAGATTTATTCAGCTCACAATTTTGAGGCTGAAAGTCTAAACAACATGAGGCAGATTCTATCAAGATTCCCCTGATTTTGTCACCAAATGATGGTGGGCTTCGTGACAGAAAAATGTGTGAGAGAGAGCACATGGTAAGAAAGAAAGTCCAGGGACCAGAGAGGGACTGGTCTTGCTCTTTTTGTAGCAGCCTGTTCTTGAAAGAATTAACAGGGTTCCCATGAGAACCACATAAATGCTTTCTGAAGACAGCATCTCCAGTGACCTAATTAACTTCCATTAGGCTCCACCTCTTAAAGCTTGCACCCCCTCAACATGTTCACATTGGGGACCATGATCCAAGTACATGAAGCCTTGAGGGAAAACCTTAACACCTGTGGTCTGGTGTGAAAAGATGAACTGGTACAATTAACTGCTTCTTCTCAAGCATTCAAATCAACACCAGTGATTCATGAGAGGGAAACAAGAGAGGAGGGGTGAGGGAGAGTGTTTCAGCCATCTGAATACCCAGAACAGTGTATCTGAAACTTTACTTTGCATCAGAATCATCTGGAAAGCCTTAAAAGACAGAGTTGAGAACCACTACCCCAGGCAAATAGATGTAATGAGGATGCATAATCAGTAAATTGCAAATGAAACAAATCAGAGAGCTCCAAAAGATGCCAGCACCTACCAGTGTTCTCCAAATGAGCAACACTAGCATCAACTGGGAACATATTCAAAAGGTAAATTACTAGGTTTAACTAAACTTTGAGGGTGGGGCTATCTAGCAAGCTCCCAAGGTGACACTGATGCTTGCTGAATTTTTTTTTTTTTTTTTTTTTTTTTGGTACTGGAGATTGAACTCAGGGGCACTCGACCACTGAGCAACATCCCCAGCCTTATTTTGTGTTTTATGTAGAGACAGGGTCTCACTGAGTTGCTTAGCACCTCGCCATTGCTGAGGCTGGCTTTGAACTCGCGATTCTGCTGTCTTAGCCTCCCTAAGTGCTGGGATCACAGGCTTGCTGCTGAATTTTGAGAACCTATGAAAAGAGTGTAGCTGTATGGTTGTAGCAATTTTGGCTCCAAAAGAAAACTCTAGATCTACTATATGTAAGGACCATTGCTATTATTTCATCTCTTTTTGAATTTCCATGAAATTTTTTTCTATTACCATTAAAATTGTTTGAATAAACCCTTTTCATTGAAGGTGGCTAGAGAATTTGCCACTCTGTGCAATCAACCCTATTAACTTAAATTTACTAGGAAATTACAGCCCCAAAGAGAAGTTGTCTTAAATATATTTTCAGTTCCTATAATTGAACATCCTAGACTGGGTAATTTATAAATAATAGAAGTTTAGTTAGCTCAAGGGGTCATTATTTTCTAATTCATACCAGAATTTGGTATAGTTAGCATTGGCCTTTTCTATAGATCAGGGACACTCCACGATGGTTTACTGATATAGTGGAATATCAAACCCTGGCTTTGTTTGTTTTCTGTCACTATAGCAAAACACTTGAAACAAGGTAATTCACAAATAATACGTGTTCTGGAGGCTGAGAAGTCCAAGAGCATACCAGTTGATGGTATGATGATACCAGTTGAAGACTTTCTTGCTGCATATTAAACATGGTGGAAGGTATCACATGACAAGATAGAGTAATCAGGTTTCTCTGGACTCTTCACCTTAGGAAACCACTAATGCTGTCATGTAGACTCCACACTCAGGACCTCATTTATTCCTAACGACTTCCCAAAGACCATTCCTCCAAATCCCATTAGCATAGGAATTTGGGGATTAAACTTCCAACACATGAAGCTTTGGAGGAGACATTCAAATTATAACATGTGTGGTGATTAGAAGAATATTTATTAACTTTAAATAACTCACATCCCTAGACCAGTGGTTCTAAATCTTGGTTGTACCCAAAAGTTACATGAAGAATTTCCAATAATTTTGATAGCAAGGCTGTACCACTGACAAACTCAGATTCTTTAGAGGCAGAAATCAGGATTCATAATTTTCCCAGGTGACTCTAATGTATGGATAGCTAAGCTTGAGCAATAGTCCCTTAGACCCAGGTCAGCAATATCCCAAGCTACTGTTTCTGTAAACATGATCAGTTGTTTTAAATGTATTGTGGAATAGTGGAGAGGGTCAGAGTGCCTGTAGAAGATTAATTGTTCTCACTGTACAAAAACAGAGGAAATGAAGTAGGTACTATTATCCCCACCAGAGGAAACTGAAGTTTAGAGCAACCACAGTGTTGGGAAATGTCAAACCAAGATGTCAGTGGAAATCATCCAAGGGTTAAATGAGGCATTCTGTACAATAATGTGGTTTCCTTCATTGAAAGTAGACAAGCAATGTGTGGATGGCCATCTGCACAGATGTTGTCAAAGGAATTCCTGGAGCAAGCAGGAGCTGGGGCCAGATGATACTTTTGGTCTTCCTGAATCTGAGATTCTCTAACATTTTGCTGTTAGCTATGTTGTTATTTCAGAAAATCAGAAAGTTAAGCTAGGATTAAAATCATTCATCTAGTAGAATCAACTAGCCTTGAAAAATTATTCACAAATGTATTTGTATTTTATCTGAATTCTGCTATTTTATATAAACCTCTTTACACATTTCTAATCAAGATTTGGAAAATATCCATGATTAGTCTTGTCAATATGCTTTCTCAATATTTAATACTAAAATTTCATGACAACTCAATGAAAGCCATGGTAAATTAATATTAAAAATTGCAACTCTATTCCAAACTCTTCTGTGAAACCCAGAATCCTATATCCAACTGTCTATATTCCTCTTTCACTTAAAAGGCATGGCCACAATCACACTCTAAGCCTTATTCTCTGTGGTCTATTGTTGTTCAGTGCATTTCCACTCACTTCGTCCCTCCTCCTCCAGACCCATACCTCCACCCAAACTTCCCTAGGAACAGTGGCTTTCCCTGCGGTCAATGCTATTGGCTGGGCCTGAGCATGCATCTTGATTTGGCCAATATTACATGGCTCAAGGGAGCTGGGGCCAAGGAAGCATTGTGCATTTTTGACTCCTTCTCCTAGAACTTCTTTCTGTCTTTCATTTTGAGGAAGGATATGCTCCAATCAGTTACTACCACTTCAGCCCAGGCCCAAGAAAAAACCATGGAACAAACCTGTCCCAACTTATCTCAGAACTTATTTTTGTACACCATTACTATCTTCTGGTTGGTTTGTTTTGTTGAAGAATAATACAGTTAGTTCTCAAGCTGGTTCTTTGTGCAACCCATGTTTCCTATTTCTCTTTCTTTCTTAGGAAAGTTTGTACATGGAAACATACCTAGAACATGTGAAGAATGACCATGTATTCACAAATAAGCTTAACCATTGTAAATATTTGTGCAATGTCTGCATTTGCTTCAATGTCCTACCATCCCTCTCTTCCCCCCTGCACCCTGGAATTCCCTGGAGTTCTCTAAAGGAAATCCCATTTGGTACTGCACCATTTGAACAACTCCCACCAAGTACTTGAGTATAAATTTCACAAATAAACAACATTCTTCTCCAGTAATGGACTTGAAGAATCATTCTCAAATTTATTCGGGTCCATTTCTAATAGGATCATTTGGGTTATTATATCTCCTAAATTACATTTAAGTATTTTTAAGTTAGAAGTGTACCCTCTTTATTACTGTTTCCGCTGACTTGCTGAAGAGATGTGGCCAATTGTCCTATGGAAATACCTCACTTTAGAGATTGGGTTAAGTGTTGCCTCATGGTAACCTTTAACTTGTGTGTGTAGCCCAAAGACACAAGTAGACCAGACGTTAGATCTGGAGGATTTATTAGATTATAGTTCAAATGTAATCTGATCAGTAAGAGTAAAACTTTGTGGTCAGTATCATGTATGACATACTACATGTATGAGGCCTGGTTATTTTACATTTGATAGGGCTAAGAGATAACATTTATTTATTTTATAAACATGTAGCTGACTATTTTGTGGTATATTTGTTCTCTATATATGTATATATTGATATTTTTTCTTTCTCTTTTTTTGGGGGTAGATACTGGGGATTGACCTCAGGAGGATTCAACCACTGAGCCACATCCCCAGCCTTATTTTTTGTGTTTTATTTAGAGAAAGGATCTCACTGAGTTGCTTAGGGCCTCGATCTTGCTGAGGCTGGCTTTGAACTCTTGATCTTCCTACCTCAGCCTCCCAACCCACTGGGATTACAGGTATGCGCCACCATGCCCGTTTTTGTTTTTTTTTTTCTTCTCTTCTTACACAAAACGTGACATATTAATTTCCTTTGTTAATGTGTGTGTATGTGCAACTAGGAAATGAACCCAGTGGGGTTCTACCAATGAACCACATCCCCAGCTTTTCTTATTTTTTATTTGGAGATAGGATTTTCTTAAATTGCTGAGACTGACTACAATTTATACTCCTGCCTCAGCCTCCTGAGTTGGTGGGATTATGGGCATATACCCTGCCCAGCTACAATTATTTTAATTTGTCACTTTTAAAGAAAAACTTTAGAATATATTCTGAAAATTACTCATATCAGTACACAGAAATCCTTTCCTTCTTTTTATATAGCTGCTGTGTAATAGATATGTTATAATTTTTTTAATCACATTAACCAATATGAAGTTATTTGAGTTTATAAAAAGTTTGTTGTGTCTTAAATTTTTATTCCTTCCATACATATTGATCAGATTAGGGTTTTTGTTTTACTATGGATGTTTTGCTAAGTCATATTTTCCCAAAAAGTTATCTTTCCATTTAGGTTTTCAAATAAATTTGAATAGATTTTTAAAAATTAAATTTGTACAAGACAGCTTCTTTTATCATGATTTTGAATTTTCATTTGTTTAACATATAATTTCCTCCCAGACTTTTCTGTTTTATTTTGTACATTTACACTTCCTTTCATAGTCCTCCCTTGCATTTCTTCAAGAATAGAGATCTGAAATCCCCAAGTAACATAAATTATAAAACTTAAGGGATTTATCAAGATATTTTACCATTTTCAGTAAGTACTACTAGGACAGACAGAAATTATCTTCTGTCTTCCACAGCAGTCCATACAAGAAATAAAAATGTCTTAGTAATTGAAGTGGATTTCTGAGTTAGAAAAGAAAAACCAAAATATAGTTTCTGGAACATAATAGGAATTCAGTAACTGTGGTTTCTTTCTTTCCTCTAATTTTCTAGAAGTTGGATATTCACAATACCAGTAAAAGTTGTTTCCACAGCTTAGAGTAGTAAATGGATGTCAATAAACTTCATTTGCTTTAGTAAAAGACAAAATGGACATTGTTTGATTTTAAATTTAAAAAAACAGTAGGAAGAGATTTTTGATGAAAATATAGATTGATATGATCAATATGTAAACCCATACTGGAGGCAAGGAGTATTAAAAGCTGGAAGGCCAGGGAAGAGATAAAAAGGAAAGAGATAGAAGTGGAAAATACTTTAGAACTTAATCAGACACTCAGGGTTCAGAACTGGGTCTGATTCATTTTATTTATTATTCATTCATTCATTCATTCTAGAATTTGAACCCAGGGGTTCTTAACCACTGAGCAATATCTTTAGCTCTTTTTTAATTTTATTTTTTTTTTAATGTTGAGTGAGGATCTTGCTAAATTGCTTAGGACCTCACTAAGTTGCTGAGGCTGGCTTTGAATTGGTGACCCTCTTGCCTCAGCCTCCTAAGCCCCTGAGGTTACAAGCATGCACCTCCATGCCTGGCCTGTGTCTAATTTAAATGAAGGAATGGTGCCCAGTGCACATTTGGCCACCATTGCATGTTCACTAATAGCAATGCTACTAACACAGTAATCCAAACATCAGGAGATAACTGGGGGTCAAAACACGGATAGTGGGTTACCCCAGATACAGTAGTTCTTTCCTCTAGGGTCCTTTCATTTATTACTGTAAGTTACCAGACAGAACACAAGCAACCCACAAAGGAAGACTCAGAAATGGGGAAAGAATTTGGACTTCCTAGGAACTTGGAGGTTTCAGGGGTGACGCATAGCAAGTTCTGTTTTTTGGTTTTTCTTTTGTTGTTGTTTTTTTTTTTTTTATCACTTCCTCATATCCTGAGCCAGAATGTAGAGAAGCTGCTAACCAGAATGGCCTACAGGCATGCAGAGAAATAATCGTCCAAGGAAAGTCTGTTGCCACCAGCTGAAAGACGAGAAGAGGGTGACTTAACAGCAGACAACCTTTGTGGCAATCCCTGTCCTCTATCCCAGCCAAACACCAACAGAAAAACTTCACCCCGGTACCCTCAAAGCAGGTTATCCTTTGATTCTGGGTCCAGGAGGTGAAGGCAGGTTCACATCCACCCAGGTGCAAAGAGACGCCCCCAGGGAGTGTGAGGCAAGACCGGGTCTAAGTAGAACTAGTACCACCAGACTTGACTATCCCTGTAATTTTCTTTCATTTCACCCATTTCCTAATAATTTATTCAAAACCAAAATAAAAAGGGAGAATTTGGGGAGGAGTGATGAAAGGAAAAGAGACACTGAGAGTTATGATAATCTGAAAGAAGGAAGTAGGTTCTCAGAAGCAGTGAGGAAGAAAATACAGATCATCTGGTCAACCACAGAGACAGGGTAAAGCCTTCTCAGGGAGGAAAGAATTGGAACGTCATTTTCTTTTTTTTTTTTTTTTTTTTTTTTTTAATATTTTTTTAGTTGTAGATGGACACAATGTCTTTATTTTATTGCTTTGTATGTGGTGCTGAGGATCGAACCCAGGGCCTCATGCATGCCAGGCAAGCGCGCTTCCACTGAGCTACAATCCCAGCCCCGGAACATCATTTTCATATCGCGATTGCAGAAGGGAAGTGTAAAATTCACATGACCAGGAGAAGATGAATTAGGCCACTCGGCAAGGCTTTATTGGAAGGCGAGCCCTCGGACCATTTCCCCGTCCATCAGAGCAGGTAGGGAGAAATGGCGTCGGAGATTCCGTACATAGAGAATTTCAAGAAAACCCGGTCAGGAAGGGGAGGGGTTGGGTACAGGAAGAGAAGGCCATAGTCCTTCCTGATGGGTCAGGAAAACTCGCTTATTGACAGGAGGCGTGTCCACTAGTGACGTCACATCTGGCTTGCAGCTCTGCTGACCAGCTTCCTTATTTGGGTATCTTGGACCCTGACCAAACCTGACAGGAAGGCTTTCAGGTAAGACAGAACTGGGTGATGATGCAAGGGAAGATTTAGAATGACTGAAATGATAACTTCAAACCATCGATGTGAGTTGCCCAGAGGTGTATGACTTTCCCAAAGCGCATCCAGAATTCTCATCTGTAACCCGCAACCACCTGCAAACCACGCCCCCTCTGACCTTTGCTTCCAGATCTGTGCTATTCTCTGCATCTCCGACTCTTCAGAGAATAGGAGATGGGCATTTTTATTAAGGGGGAGACGTATACAAGCAAAGTGCTGAGACTTCTCAAGGAAGTCCATAACACATCATGATCATGATAAGAAAACCTTAGTGTAGCCCGCGGGGACCTGAAGGATGAAGGTCTGTGCTGAAGGCCAACTGCATCTTGGCACACGGCTTGCTGACTGTGTCTGATTCTTGGTTGATAACTAAGGGTCAAGGAGTCTAATCAAATTTCTGCTCTTCTATTATACACTCAGAGGGAAGAGAGTCCCATTGCCAGCATTTGAAATCCACATGGAAGTACACCATCAGCAAATCATCTTTTTATCTGTCTGTAAGAGCCCTATAGGTAGCTTTACTTGGTTTATTTTTATCTTTTTCCTTTATCATTCTTTCTTTCCTTTTTGTCTTTCTTTTGTTATGTTGTTGTTTTTTAGTGAACCAATCTACTGATGGGGTTGGCAGGACACTCTTATTATTGCAAAAATTATAAACAGGCTCCATCTGCATTCAGAAATCACCAAGGGAAGTAAAAACGCTATGGCTGCATAATCCAGATGTTGATGAATGCACGGACTCCAAGTGCCCTTCCATCCTCCAAAAGCATTCCAGAGCCCAACCTACAATCAAAATTAAGACCATCCAACAGTGAGGCGCTCAACAATAAAACTTAATTACTACAGCACTTAGAAGGCCAAGATTCAATTTCAGTATGTGCTCTTAATTGAAATATAGAATACATCTCAGTAATAAACTTCATATTTTCTCAAGATCAGAATTCTCTTTAAAAAAAGAAAAAGAAAGCTCTGGTTTATAGCAAATATGTTTGTTTTCCTTGGTTAATAATTCTTAGCTTAGAGGAGAAGTTAATATCTTTTAAATAAAAAACTAATATCTTTCTATGGTAATGTCTGTCTTTCTTCCTTTCTTTTCTTTTTCTCCTTTTTTTTTTTTTTTTGACCCATCTGGTTTGTCAGAAAAGTCTCCTACCTCTGATATTTATACAATATCATGCAAATGTCAAAATCTGAATGTCATCTTCAAAGACCCTTTTATGTCAGGCAACCCCTTTATAGGGAAAAAATAAACAATTTTATGTATGCATGCTTGATGCCAGTCCAATTAATAAAAGCCTTTTTTTGCTATGCTTGGCTACAAGCAAGTTTCTCTTTTGAAAATGAACAGAGGGAGAATGAGATAAAAGGTCTGTATTGTTTCCTTGCAAATTTTACAGTTTCATTTTTAATTTGTGTTTGGATGTGAGGATCTTGGTGCAGATGGTGTGATAGTCCACAGTATGTTCTGAGAACCTGAAATGATAACAAAGATATGCAAATTGAGAGGGTGCTTTGGATGAAAGCCAAGATATCCAATTTCACAATAGCTGAAAACAAATTGATGTGCCCAGCAAACTACTCAGAGTAGCACTAGGAAATGTAACAGTGCCAAAACAAATTATATTAATGACCTTAGCAGTTTGTTCAGTTCTATTGGCCAGCTTACTGTTGGTTACATTTGTCTACATTGGCATTTCATTTACTGGGCAAGATAACTTTTCTGAGGAAAAAAAAAATGCCAAAATAAAACAAAAAATGATGAACTTATTGTAAAATACATGATACAATTATTTTGGCACCTGCAGAATGCTCGCTGATATTTAGAGAACCAAAAAGTAAAATATGTAAGCATTTAAAATTTAAGAGAAAATATCTGAAGTTTATCATTTTAGGAAAAGAATATTTTTTAACTGTAAATCAAATATAGCAGTCCATAAAACCAAGTTCAGTAAATAATAATGTTCACATTACTTAAAAGGGAAATTTAGCCAAAATGATCTCTATAAAATAAATTCCAACAATTTTATTTCTGTCAAATTGGCCAGGGCTTTAATAGAAATTTTGTTAAATTCCATGATTTCAACTCTAAAATGAATTGTCTCAAAAAGAACAATGAAAGGAAGATAAATGAGGAAGAAAAGGAAGGATAAAACTACCATAAAAATGGAAACTCATGATATGAAATCTAATTCATAATGTACTATATCCAATTACAAGTACATTGACAATTACTTGGCATAATCTTGTACTTGAACTTAAAAATAATGATTGTAAAGAGCTATTGAGAGCTATTTTTCTATGGTATTTGATGTTTACAGCCTGTTTAATGATTATTGAAATGAAATCCTATGTTCGGAATTTAAAATGTTGCAAATAAGAATGACAATTTAATCTTAAATACTCCTAAAATTGTAATTTAAGACTAATGAAAATGCTAGCTACAAGTTGACTGTTTAGTAATCCTGATTCTGTTTACTAATCCTGATGCACACTTCAAGGCAAATGTCTTACAAATGAATCTTAGATTTCAAAATGTTTTATTTCTTGGGTAATTCAACAGACCTGCCATAAACAAAACAAAATACAAACTAATGGTAAACATCATTGTAACCGTTACATTTTCAAAATCAATAAAACGTTTTCAAAGGTACACCACAACAACACTGACTTTTGTCCCTTTTTTTGCAAATAAATAAATAAATACATAACAACAACAACAAGAATAACAAAAAACCAGAAAACATGTGTCAAATGTTTATGATTTCAACCCTGACAAGACCAGAATTACTTAAAAGTTTATGGTGCCACTTGTTGCTCAGGAATTAGTCTCTTTAACGTAAGAGTCATGCAAACAGGTGAATAGAAGTGAAACTTCTGAAAAGAGTATGATTTGGGCCTAATTGTGAAAATTAAAAAAAAATAAAAATGTGATGACTGCAGCACTCTGCATTTCTCATTACATAATAATTTTTAGGAAAAAAATTGTTAAAGGGTTATGTCCTCCTCTGGGAAGATAACAGACACTCACGATTGTGCAGATGATTATTGAGGCTACCCAGGCACTGACAATACACATTTCACAATAGAACAGGCCACTCACTCAAATTTTTTTCCCCCAAATTAGAAATCCATTCTTAATTTTAGAATACAATTATTCTCACTCGAGAATTCCTATCCTTATGTTCCTGTCCTTCTCCTCCTCTTTTTTCCTTTCTTTTATTTTTATTTTTGTATCTTTCTCTCCTTTTTGTTTTTTTTAATCCAGTGTATTTCTGATTTGAAATTTTAAAAAAGAGAAACAACAGGCAACAGTGACTTCTTTTATTCAACCAATGGGGTAGTGCTCCCCTCTGTTACCTGTTTCTTGCTTTCTAATATTAGTTCAAGGTCAAACTAGGCCTCAGCAAATTGCTCCGAATTTAGTCATGTACAGAGCAACAGGTGAATACATGGATGTTGTAGTGATGGATAGATATAAACAGTATTTATGGAGGACATCTTGTAGCTAGGAGCTGGGAGATAGGATATGTAATTAGACAGCAGCATTTCTATTTAAAAAACTCTTTCCATCTTAAGAGTAGTTCCGTGGAGAAGTACTCTTGATGTATGTTAGGCAAATATGAAAAAAAGCTTCAATCTGCAACAAATAACAGCACTTATTAGCTATTTAATCTAAGTAACGCCAAAATATAGGGTTTCTGATAAGCCCCCAAGTGACCCCTGGTTTAGGGGAAAAAATGCTCTGAAAAGAAGATCTTGGAGCTGTCCATCAATTTCCGAGACACACAGAAATCCTGAGCAGTGAGGCAATGTACTCTCGGTCTTCATGCATAATACATACCAAATAGGTGAAGTAGCATGTAAAGTGAATTTTAATTGGTTATAATTGTCATTTCATTTAGTAAAGCATTGTCTGGAGACCAAGATATCAATTAGCACTCTATGGACTCTGTTACTTATGAAAATATGCATATAGAGAGTCGATGTGCTCAAGCAGTAGATATACTTTAATTAAGAAAATGGTACAATAATTTAAAGACTTTAAAGTATCAATTAATTGTTATTGAGGTAGAGTTTGAGCACCAACTTGGTAAAGTCAAAATCACTGTATCTGATTTAAATGAACAAAGAAAATGTTTTAATTTTTCCACCTGATTTTTTCTCAAGGCATTTATTTGATATGCTACAAGAAAAATTGCAACATTAAAAACCCACAAAAAAACAGACATGTCTGATAATGGTGAAAATTTTCTTCTTTAATTCTAAGCCTTGATATGTATGCATCTTGTGAAAAAAGAGAAAAAATATTAAGTCAAGAGTCCCCCAAGAAGATCTCTTTCATATGTCCTTCATTTCCTTAGAATTAATGGACGTTCGAGCATCAATGAGGTAGAAAAAAAGATGATTGATGTATTTCATTTTATTATTAAATTGTTGGTAACCAAGGCAGCTTTTCTTTTTTTCCTTGGGGATGAAGAGGGACCTGTCCCTTTTTAACCACTTGCTCGGAGTGACTTTTATACCCAATATCAGTGAGAAGGGAGGATGAATGTCACCTCTCTTCTCTTCCTCCTCCTGCCGATGCCTACTCCCTCCTTTGATTGACAGCTACTAATAACCTTCCCGCCCTAAGTGCCATGGAGACACTTTATTAGGACAAACAGCCAAGGAAATCTAGGAATGGAGCCAAGTCTGCAGTGAGTTATTATCGGGCTTGTATTTATCTCAGCTTTGTAATTTTTTTCAGTGATATGCAAATCCTGAAATAGATCTTCTGCTGTTGAAGGACAGGTCCCTCTGTTAATTGATCCACTGAGATTCACTCTACCCTCTTTCAGCTCTCAGCCAGGGAAACGTGCTACATGAAAGGGGCTCAGAGCTCTATACGGGACACAGAAATTCTCCCCCAAGAAGAACTTCCACAACGAAAATGAATTTTTGCTTCAGAAAAACAGGTTCTCCCTCAATAGAATCTGCCCAGCAGATCAAACTGATTTGTTTATTTGTTTATTAGTTGTGTAGGAAATGCTCTTTCAAATTATAACCAAATGTGATTTCAGGTGGGATTTACATTTTCTCTTGAAATCCACTGAGCTCACATATATTGTAAATATATTAAAACTAATTCAGTGAGAACCAACATTTATTTTTTCATGAGAAAAGAAATGGAAGGAAGCTCATGAAGTAGAAAATTTGGTTTTCCTCAGAGCAGCTCCTTTTGTCATTTAAAAAAACAGGTGTATACTCCCAGGCTTTTCCACTCGAAGAACAGTTGTTCTTTGTCATTTTATCTCTTCAAAATCATTCTATGTATGTGTCTGCACCTACATGCTCACCTCAACAAGTTTACCAATAGCACATTAATGATGATGATAATAATAGTAATTCATGTATAGCACATTTTTACAGTCTTCGTAGTTTTGGGCATTTAAAGTGTCGCTGTGGCACGTGAAAGCGGGATTGGAACAAAGACAAATAAAAATTATGAACTAAATAGCTAACTATTGATTAGTATTCTGCACAGAGTCTATGTGGCATTGGAGGGCAATGGACAGAAAATCAGGAAAATCTGATGTTGCAGCTAAGCTCCACACCAGTATTCACCTTTTCAAATTCAATGTCATTTGTAGGTTATTAATAATAATAATGATAGTCTCTTAAAGACAGTTCATGTTCTCCGTGAGGGTGGGGAATTGTTCTATAAAGCATCATTCTAAGTTATGTATTTTCATATTACCTACTATGATCACACTTGGTAATATTGTCATTTTTTCTACAGTGTGGTCAAGTAAGTCTGGGGAACAGGCTACATATTTAGAGATTCATAGTGCACATTACATATTAAGTGCTTAGAGAAGTCTATCTAGGATATTGAAACTGATTTCTGCATTCCTCGCTCTCATCAAATGTTATCAACTAACATTTAGACCCATACATTGCATATTCTATAAAGACCTGGAAAGGTAGTTGATTATTTAACAGCTTCTTCCCTTCTACATTGTGGCCCAACACAAAAAACAAAAATAAAACAAACCAGGGAGACTTTATTTCTGTTAGCTGAGATATATATCCTGACTCCAGCTCCCATCCTGCATGAATGAGCCCCTCTCAAATTGATATCCCCTAGAGCTGACTTGGTCATGTTAGTGACAGAAAGCTTTCGTCTGTCATGGGAGATTTGATAATATGTATGACATTTTGGGTTGTTACATCTTGAAGGATTGTACTAGTCAGCTTTCCATTATTATAACATTAACTGAGATATTAAAAGAGAAAGGGTCTAATTTGGCTTAGAGTTGTAGATATTTGAGTCCAGGATTAGTTGACTCTGTGACTTTGGAAGAAATGACACACAGTGGTGGAAGTGCCTGGCAGAGCAAAACCAAGCAGCTTATCACCAGGAAGCAAAAGAGTGAAAGTCAAAGGGGTTGGAACCTCACTATTTCCTTCGGGGAACATGCCTCGGATGACCTCAACACCTCTTCTCATTAAGTCCTATCTCTTAAAGACTCCACTGTTTCCAGCAGCACCATGCTGGAGACCAAGATTTTAACAGACAAATATTTGGGGACTTAAGATTCAAACTACAGAAGGTCCTATAGGCAGAGATCTTAGTGCTCTCTGCCCTGGAGTTCCATCTGGAGGTCTCTGAGGAAGTATTTTGTATCCCTGTTTTGGGGGAAGTCTCTCTGATGTTGGGGGCAGCTACCATGCAAGTCTTCCTTCTGGTGCTCCTCCTAAGCCCAGGAGAAGCAGCTGCAATTCTGTCCAAAGCCCAGTCTGGAGCCTCAGGCTCCCATGAGACTGGATGGAGGCTTGAACGTGCTCTTTCTCTCAGGAAAAACTTGTGCTATTCCATACAGTAAAAAAATTTGTATTTTCACTTTCCAATAAAAACACACATTTTAATAGTCACTAAATGTATCTTTTTCAATAAATTTTCTTACATATATAAAACTGTCAGTGAATTACAAATGAACAGGAAAATACTGTTTCTGTACATAGAGATCATAGCATATGTTCCAGAACCCTGAACGTAGTTTACCTCACCATTTAAAATGTCATTGGACAGTCCAATAAAATCCTTAGTCCTCAAATTTACTGTTCATTTATTATTCCATTCATTTTCATGAATACTGATTTTGATAAGACCTATTCTACTGTAACATGATTGTTATATTCCCGAGAAACTGCTAATTATCAAAGAGCTGTATTAATAGCATTTTAAAAGACTCTCAATAATAATATTTAAGAAGAAATTAAAGTAATAGAAGTGTTTCTATAACTATAGGGATAACTATCAGGATATTCCTTTAATATCCAAATACCATTGAGAAAATTTAATATTTAACATGTTTTTTTAACTTCAGTATAATAAGTTTTTCTAAAATCACTACGCTTATCAATAACAAGGATCTTTTCAATATTCTCATCTCCTTTATAATCCATTGTTATAATAAGAAAAATTGAAATCACTTAAATAGAGCTACACTAAGAGTCAAGTGAACTATTCTCAGATTTCTACTAGCTCCCAAAAGGAATTAAGCAATGTGGTCTACATAGTGTAGACTTAAAATCTAATGAGCTGACCGAATATTACCTACATTGCTTAAAGAAAATATGAATCAAAAGAGAAATGGCACTATTATGGGATTATTGGGAAAACGTGGCCCATGTGCTCAAGAAAATTCACCTCATTTTCAACATTTAGTAGGTAATAAAACAAATTCATTCTTAAGAATATTCTCCTACTGAGTTAGACATGACAGGGCCTGCCTATCATCCCAGGAGGCTCAGGCAGGAGGGTTGCAATTTCAAGGCCAACCTTAGCAAATTAATGAAGCCCTAAGAAACTTGGTGAGACCCTGACTCAACCAATAAATAACAATAAAAATAAATAAAAAGGGCTTGGGATGTAGGTCAGTGTTAAAGTCCCCTGGGTTCAATCCCAAGTATAGAAAAAATATGTATATTACTGATCTCAATAGGGAAAATAAAACTTGAGATACATTGTTAGCCAGAAGTGGACATGTCAATATCCACAATTAAATGTTCTACACTTCTATTCCAAGTGAACTTGACAAATAGTTCCTAAACGTCTACTATGTTCCAAGTGCTACAATATACTTAGTGGAGATTTCAAGAACAATCTCAATGTATTTACCACCTTAAAATAGTTTTTTTTTAATCCTCTAGACCAAGTGGGAATGAAGCTTTGTTCTAGCATTACCAAGTTCTGTAAGTGGGCCATTATTTATCCTTGAAAAACGAGTAGTGATGAGAATACACTGAATAAAATCAAGCCCATGGGGTTGTTGTAACCGTAGAAAATGTGTGTAGATTCCTGAAAAGGGTCCTTTATGCTGTCTGAGCACAATCAGATCACGTTATTCCTAGACTTTATACATGACAGCTAGAGGTTATGCTGAAAGGAACCATCCTTAATCAGAAAACTTCCGAAAGTAACAAAGAGTTGACTTTGCTGAATTGTGAATTCACCCATAACTTGCAGTGACTAAATTGAGGAAACACTTTTATAATTCTTAGCAAGAGGCAGAAAGCATGTTTGGCTGTATTTGGACCCATTATTTATTACTAAGTTCTGTTGTTTGCTGATGATGATACAGTGTAATTGTCATTTTTCTCAAGATGAAAAGACAAGCAGGAACACCACCTCATTTCCTTATGGAGGCTACTGCCTCTTCATGAGCTGGGCATTTCTCTGTCTCCAGTATCCTTGCTGGGTGAGGTGGCACACGTCTATAATCCTAGCAGCTTGGGAGGCTGAGGCAGGAGAATCATGAGTTCAAAGCCAGCCTCAGCAAAAGTGAGGCACTAAGCAACTCGGTGAGACCTTGTCTCTAAATAAAATACAAAATAGGGCGGGGGATGTGGCTCAGTGGTCAAGTGTCCATGAGTTCAATCCCCCATATCCCTCCCCCGCAAAAAAAAGTATCCTCTGGGATATCTGAGCTTCTTCTGGGTACAAAAGTAAAGAAAGTCAAGGCAAAACACAAAGTAAGAAAAATGTTATGATGTGAGAGGGACAAACAAGCTAGTTGCCATTTCCATTTAGGAAGAAGCAAAATGGCTCATTGAAGATCAGCTTTAGGGAGGACAAAATTTTTGAATGGTAGAACTGGAATAGGGAAAAATGTAGCATTTTTAAAAAAGCAATAATTTCCCAATTTGAAGAACCGTCAAAATGAGATATGCTTTAAGAAATAAAAGAATATTGCTGAGAGGTTTTAAATTGAATACACCAGGGAAATTTTTGCCATTACCCTGACTAATATCACATTGAAGAACAAAACATAGGAATAAAATGATAGTATGTGTATACAGCTATTGAGTCAAGTTCTAACTTCTGTCTCCATTACGCGGAAGGACTAGGATACGTGGAGCAGCCGATTCTTAGGTGAGATAGCATGTAGCTCTTTTTTTTTAATTTTTAAAAAAAACTTTTATGTTTTTGATACTGGAGATTTAACTCAGGGGCACTCGACCACTGAGGCACATCCCCAGCTCTATTTTTTTTGTTGTTTTATGTAGAGACAGAGTCTCACTGAGTTGCTTAGTGCCTCGCCACTGCTGAGGCTGGCTTTGAACTCGCGATTCTCCTGTCTCAGCCTCCCTAAGTGCTGGGATTACAGGCTTGCTATAGCTCTTAAATAAAAAGCAATGAGTACAAAATCCTCCAGGATGACTACATTAGGTATTATTTTTAATAAGAATTATTATCCAAAGCTATTTTATTGCAAGATTCAAACAATACAATGTGAAAGACCACTGAGCTTGAACTAGACCCCAATATCCTCAAAAGAAGTAGTCTTCTGTCATAAAGCTGCAGAGTGCAACTTTAATCATCAGTCACAAACTTCTACTTCCTTAGCCCAAAACTACTTTATATGTTTATAATATACATGTGCATATATATGTAGTATACTATATGTAGTATGCATGTATAGTATGCATATATATAGTAGCATATATATGTAGTATGCATGTATACTATGCCTATGAGATAAAAGTGTTTATAAATTTGTATGTAATGTGTGTATATGTGTGTATACACATGTATATATACTTTTATATATAATTTATAACATATATATACTTTTTAGAAAGAGATATTTTGATATATTTCTTGACATATTTTTCCTGAGAATAAAGATTTTCAGATATATGTACAAAAAATTTTTCTCAAGATTTATGCATTAAGAAAAATTATACATTAAGGAAACAGAAATTAATTATAATATTGCTATTTTATTATCACAGCCTGAGCTTCTGCAAAGGAGCATCATTGGTGGCTATTGCCATGCATCGGACCATTCTCATGTTCAACTACGTCAGAGATAACAGTGCTTGTGACTTACACCCACAGAGATGTGTGTTCACACAAGTCACGGGAAATGTATCAACTATACTTGTTAGTATGTACTTGTTAAATAATTTAATAATGATTCCTTTATCAGTAATCAATTTATTTTATAGTTGTTACTCATGATCTGATAATAATAGCATAATAAGGTTATATCAAACCCTGAAATAGAAAATATAGGATAGAGCCATGAAACTAGTTTGCACAAAAGACCAAGTTTGAGTGATGGGGGAAGACTGGGACTCGACTTAGGAATCATCCCCAAACAGTGCCTTCCCCATCCTGGATGTCTAGTACAGGCATTCAATAATACAAACATAATTCATAACATTATAGTTTCTGGGGTTTTTGTTTGTTTGTTTGTTTTGATACTGGGGATTGAACCCAGGGGCACTTAACCACCTATTTACATCCTCAGTCCTTTTTAATTTTTAATTAGACACAGGAACTCCCTAAGTTGTTGAGGCTGCCTTTGAACTCTCAATCCTCCTGCCTCAGTCTCCCAGGCCTCTGGGATTACAGGCATACGCCACTGTGTCCACCTACTATAGTTGTTTTTAAATGGAACATCCCTTAGCTGCGTAGTGCTGATTGACCGACATGCAGTTCTTCAATGGCTTTACTTCCTTTTGGATCAAGTTGCTGGCTTAGCCCAAGGGCTCCTCTTGCTCTCACTCCTTGATCGGATTCCTTCATGTCATTTCTCACATTATCCTTGTTACTCCCCTCTCACACTTGCATTATTCTCCTAACCCACACCCATTCCAGTTGTCACTTCTTATTCATCATCTATGACAAGCTTAAGGGTCATCTCGGGGATACCTTGACTATGTTCTCCTGTCTCCAAGATGACTGCTCTCCCTGGCTGGTGCACAGGTCTCCTCCCTCTGCTCAGCTGCTGTGCTATCCATGAGCATTACAGCACCTGCTCATCTATACTCTGTCTATTTGTGCCTCAGAAAACCCCAGCAGTGTCTTCCATTTTTATATTCTCTTGCCTACGACACTGTCTGACACTAAACAGTGCCCCCAATAAACTGTGAACAGGTAAAGAATAGATGGGTTTGCTTTCCTTTATCCCCATGTATTAGAGCACTAAAGTTTTTCAGGGGTTTATACTTTCATTTTGTGTTGAATTGTGTTTTCTGAACTATGACATCCATCATCATGCTGGGAGAAATTTACTGAATATTTGCTTGGGGATAGTATGAGCAGCACTTAACCTCAGGACAACCACTTGATAAATAAGCAAACAAATAAATAAATATATATGTATGTACACAAACACACACACACATATACACACAATTTTATGGTATGCAAATTTTAAGAAAAAGAAATCAAGGGTCTTTTTGCAAAACCAATAGCCTCACCTCTAAACTTGTCATGAAAGACAAAAGAGAAAAATTTAAAAAAAGGAAAATGCTTCAGTTTTGAAAGAGTACATGTATTGTATGAGATTTAAGTGCAAAAATATGATTTTTGATTGAAGTTATGTAAAAGGAAAGAAATAGAAAAGACAATTATGCTTTTTTAATTTGTTATTTATATACAATACATATAAAATACATATAACACACACACACACACATATATATACATATTTAGTTGTCAACGGACATTTTATTTATTTATTTATTATTTATTTATTTATTTGTTTGTTTGTTTATTTATGGTGCTGAGAATCAAACCCAATGCCTCATGTATGCCAGGCAAGCACTCTACCACTGAACTACAACTCCAGCCTGACAATTATGTTTTTTGATAATAGAAGGTGTAAAGACCAGATGACCAAAAAGAGGCGAAATAAACCACTGGCCAAGGCTTTATTGGAAATACATGCTCTGGGCTGAACTCTCCCATCCATCAGAGTGTGTACGGAGAATTGGGCCTGCGTTCGGGCGTACAGACAATTTCAAAAGACCAGTCAGGAAGGGGAGGGCTTGGGGCAGGAAGAGAAGGCCAGAGTCCTTCCTGGATAGGTCAGGAAAAATCCGCTGATTGATAGGAGGTGCCTCTACAGGTGACGTCAGAGTCTGGCTGGCCGCTTTTAGGTGGACACTCTGAGCCCTGAACCGACCTAACAGAAGTGACAGTCATGAAACTTGGCTCAGTATAATGGATATTAATATTTATTGATGTCAATTTCCTGAATATAACTTATATTGTGACTATCGAAAATATCTTTATTCTGTGGAGATGCATAGTTAAGTATTCAGGACTGGTACTTTGATGGCTTCTATTTTCAAAAAATTTAGCAATGAAAATTTTTCAAAATGACATTTATGGAGATAAGGTAAATGTAGCAAGATGTTAAGAGTTGGTGAAATGAGGTAAAAGTGTGTCATCTTCCTTTTACTATCCTTGTGATTGTTTTGTTTTGAGTTTAAAACCCTTCAAATTACACATCTGAAAAAAACAATAAAAATAAACACAAATAGATATTTTAATATCTTTTTTGGGGGGTACTAGAAATTGAACCCAGGGGCACTTGATCACTGAGCCACATCCCCACCCTTACTTTGTGTTTTATGTAGAGACAGGGTCTCACTGAGTTGCTTAGTTAATATCTTTAACATAGTTCTATGCATTCATTCTTTAGAGAAAACTGTGCCTAATACAAAGATTTTTAGTTTCTAGGGTCTGGCATATTTGTATATTAAATCTGTATTGCAAAGTTTTAAAACTTTTGAAAGTTTTAATACATCTCTGTCATTTCCAAATTCTTAATTTCTCCATTTATGTGTTGTTCTTCTCAAAATGTGACATGCACTTTGGATAAAGAACAAATTAAGGCTTCTGTTACTTGAGAAGTAACCCATAAGCACCATTAAATAATGTTAACAATTTTGAGTAGGCATGAAGTGCGGAAAAGTTAAGAACATTCTTAGTTGACCAATATAATCAAGCCTGGGTTTCTTTTCAGCAGCAGGTATTGAGTTCTCTTGGTTCCTGTAGCCTGATGCCTGAGGCACCTTTCTTTCCACCCTGCTACATCTGCATAACCTCTATCTACTGGTGTCACATGCTCTAATGGGAACATGGGATACAGAAAATTAACCCTCCCTTTCCCTTACCTATACAGGTTAATCATCCAACTGGACATAGTAATAATGCACAAAATGTTGAGGAATATTCTAACAGAAGGAAAGAATCATCTTCTCCACGTACCAATAATCATACAAAGCCTCTTAAGAGATCACGTGTTTTCTTCAATATCTATTTCAATAAAATGAGAAGAAACACCATGCATTGTATTTTATGTTATTTTATTAAATTAGAAATCCTTTTCAATTGCTAGGACAAAAAAAACAAAACAAAAAAACCCAAACCAAACAAACAAACAAAAACAAAAAGAGAATAAACTATTACCAGGCATTGTACCTGAAAATAATAATCTTGTGATCCAATTGTTCTTTCAATGTATTGCTTGGCTACACTTTGCATAAAGGGTGCAGAAGGGGAAATTGAAACCCTTCTGGGTGTGAAGAAGGTCTGAAATCCAGAGGCACACTTCAGACTGTGTCCTATATTAAAGCACTTCTAATTGATAAGGAAAACTGAGGCCCAAATCACTCACTGTGTAAGTCATGAAAAATGCAATACAATAATATAAAGGTAACAGTGTCACAGGACTTTGTGGAAGAAGGAAAACTAAAATAATCATCATGAAGGACAGTGAACCTTTTAACAGATCTAGCCAAAGTTCAAGGGTTTGCTTCTAGTAGTTTTCAAGTTCCAAGACCAAGTGGAACCCATATTGGCTGTCCCCTTTGGACTGAAGCAGTGTTCTCACGTGCTCGTGGACCCCTCTCTCTCCCCCGGTGCTGCCTCCACCTTCTCCATCAGACTCACAGAAACCCCTTCTGGAGTGACTCAGTGTTGCATAGGTGCAACCCCTGAAGGCTGCTTCTGAAAGCAATAGTGATACTGAGTAGAACCTACCCAGAAGGAAACTCCCTGAGCACCAACGGCATTCTTCGACTACACAGTATGTGAGAGGTCATATTCAAAGGATTCCCTAGAAGTTCAAAACGGCACATAAATTTAAAGGATCATTGAACTGAACTTTCAGATTTTAACTTTTGATTCTTTGAAAAACTAAATTAACTTAAAAAAAAAAAGTCCTGTATTTCCTATATTATTTTATGATGGTTCTACCAAAAGCAAGTGGCTGTTCATACTGCTTTGTGCCACTCTCATTCTTCTGGAAACTTCTAATACAATTGATTTAGTTAAAATTTCTAAATTGCCATAGCCCATTCTTAGTCTATTTCTTTAATGTCTACTGGTAGTTTATTTATTTATTCATTTATTTATTTGCTGGGTTTCCATCCTAGACATTCTGATTTAATTCCGGTATTCCTAGGCACTGAGAGACTTTTAAAAGCCCTATCAGAGGACTCTAATCTTCAACAGGATTTAGAATGAACTAAATCAGAAAGCAATAATGTTCTACTACTTCATTTATGATTTTGCTTACTGTAATTTTCTAGAAATAAACCATGAAGTATTTAAGGAAGAAAAGCATTTTTGTCTCCAATTTTTATATAATGTGTAAAAATATGTAATAATTCAAGCATGTATTATAAATATTTTTACATACACACAGATTAAGGAAGGAAGAGAAGATAAAGCCAATGGGAACAACTGTAATCAATTAGTAAATCCAGATAAAAGAAAATGTACTGCCCTAACACATTTTCTTTAAGTGTGAGATTATGTCAAAGTAAAAATTTTTTTTTTTTTTTTTGGTACCGGGGATTGAACTCAGGGGCACTCGACCACTGATCCACATCCCCAGCCCTATTTTGTGTTTTATGTAGAGACAGGGTCTCACTGAGTTGCTTAGCGTCTCGCCATTGCTGAAGCTGGCTTTGAACTCGCCATTCTCCTGTCTCAGCCTCCCTAAGTGCTGGGATTACAAGCATGAGCCACCGCGCCCGGCTTCAAAGTAAAAATTTATCTAAAATAATTCAAACATCCACTTGCTCGGAGGATATTGGGCACCTCTGGACATTTTCCTTTTACTATCCAGCAATATTTATTTTATTTTATTTTCACTTTGCTGCATTAATATAAACAAGTTTTATTTGTCTTCATAAAACAGAGACTTCAAAATACTTTCCCAAGTTGCCATGGACTCCATAGCTTTATGTGTATAAATTATGTCCTTTTTCAAATCTTATATTTTATAAGACTTTATGGTTTTGAAGGAAACCACATACCAATTTTTTCATTTAATTCCTTCAAAAATCTGGTAAAATTGTGTTATTATTATGCACACTTTACAGATGAGAAAGCTAAGAATTCTTCTCAACAATTACCATTTATAAAGTTAGTAAATTCTGAAAAAACAGACATCTAGACAGCCATGCCTACCTGTGATGTGAGATTTCAGTGTAAATGAAGTTCATTACCTATCTTATAGATCATTGCATTCATTTCCCATGACTGCTATATAAAATTACTGCAAATTTAGTGAATTAACACAACATATATCAGCAACATTTCTTTTTTTTCCATTGCTGGGGCTGAAACCCAGGACCTCATGTGTGCTAGGCAAGCACTCTACCATTGAGCTGCATCTCCAGATCCAAATCTGTTATGTTATAGTTCTAGAGGTGGGATTTTAAAATGGGTCTGTAGAGTTACATTCTTGAAGGCTCAAGGGGAGAACTATTTCCTTTGTTTTGTTTTGTTTTGTTTTGTACCAGGGATTGCACCCAGGGGTCCTTAACCACTGAGTCACATCTCCAGCCCTGCCCCCCTTTTATTTTCAATTTTGATACAGTGTCTTGCTAAGTTGCTTGGGACTTTGCTAAGTTTTTTGGCACCTCACTAAGATGTTGAGGCTGGTTTTGACCTTGTGATCCTCTTGCCTCAGCCTCCCAAGCCTCTGGGATTACAGGCAAGTGCCACCATGCCCGCCAAGAATCTGTTTTCTTCCTCCATCTTCAAAACCAGTATTATAGTGCTTATACCCTGAACTCCTTCATCTTTCTTATAAAGACTTTTCAAATTATGTTGGGCCCATTTGAATGATCCATATAATATTCTATCTCCAGATACATAACTAAATGACACCTGCAAAATCTACTTTTCCATATAAAGTAACATATTCATGTGTTACAGAAATTCAGACATGGACTTATTTTCAGTGCCTTCTTATTTATTTTATCATTAATTAGAATTTGAGACCATCCTCCTTACACCAAAGAGAATACTGAAAAAATAAAAAGAAGAAAAAGTAAAACAGAGGAAACAAAGATAATGCAGTAATGCAGAAACAGAAGAGAACTTCAAATACATTTCTCTAAAATTAGTATATTCATAAAATAAGTATTTAGGAAAAAATTTTGTTCATTAAGAATAATTACTTATGAAAATTAAAAGGTCACAGGAAAAAGTATATCAAAACCGAGAAAATAATAATTGAAATGAAAAAATAAAAATTAAGATTGTAATATAACTCAAGGATATTTCTTAAAGCATAAAAAAGATCAAAATGAGTTTAAAATAGAAAAGATAGTAAAATTAGTCAGTAATTGAGGTGCCACAATATTTAATTAAAGGAGAGTTTCATCAAATGAAGAAGAGATACCATAAACAAAACAAAACAAAAAAAGAAAAAGAAAAAGAAAGAAAGAAAAATAGGAATAATTCTACAAACAAAGGGCATGAAACTCTGGATTTGACATTTTCAGGATGAAAATCAACAACTGTGATCAATTTTTAGAACACAGAATGTGAAGACAATAATCCAAAAAAAAAAAAAATGTCCAAAGAGAGTTCATAAGTCTCTTAGAAATGCTTGGAACCAGAATGGATTTAGATTTCTCAAGCTATAATGCATGCTTCTGGAAAAAAATCAAAAATTTTACATTTTTGAGAGAGGAAGACTTAGTCCTAGAACTTTTTACTTAAAGAGTAAAACGAAGGTGCTATTGTTTGCATGATTATGTTTACTACAAGGTTTATGTAAAAAGTGGTCCACAAAGTTAAAAAGATATGGCCTCTTGAACGTTTTCATCCCAAGGGCACTTCCTTCTAGAATGGAATTATTGCTCTCATAAAAGGGCTTGAGGGTGCTTGGTGCATGCCCTATAACCCCAAGGGCTTAGGAGGCTGAGACAGGAGGATTGCAAGTTCAAAGCCAGCCTCAGCAACTTAGTGAGGTCCTAAGCAACTCAGAGAGACTCTGTTTCTAAATAAAATACAAAAATGGGCTGGGGATGTGGCTCAATGGTTAAAATGCTCTTGGATTCAATCCTTGATACTAAAAGAAAAAAAGGGGGGGGGGTTGAGGGAATGGTGTCTTTTCCTCTCTTCTGCCAGATGAAGAACATATGCGCCATCTTGGAAACAGAGGTCAGCCCTCATTAAACAATTGTGTCTTAATCCTGGACTTCACAGCCTCCAAAACCAGAAGAAATAATTTTCTCTTCATATATTAGCTATTCTAAGGTATTCTGATGTAGCAGCTTAAATGTAGTAAGACAAAAGATAATGGCTGCATAAACATTGTTTTGATGTGCAAAGGTATTTCAGACATGCAATTACAGGAATAACTTCCCCTCAGACAACTTTAGGGATTTTTGTTCATTTGGCAGATGAGAGATAAGTGTAGAAATTCCAGAATTCAGGAAACTAAGTCTTCACACTATGAAATATTAAAAAGACCCTGTGAAATGAGAGATGTGCCGCAGATTTGTGGAGTGTTGAGTAATAATCAACAGGGTACAAACTCTGCCAAAAGAGATAACTCTCAAGGGAGGAGCACAGAAAATTTGCATTTTTACCACATTCCCAAGTGATGTTGATACTTCCGGTTTGGGGAGTACAGGTTGACAGCCACTCCTCCAGGGAGTCAGTCAGCTCTGTGGCCCAGGGCTTTTTGCTGGCAACATCAACCCACTTGAAGAAGTCAAGCTACAAGGGCCATGGAATTGATAGCCATTCATATGGAGGGAGTCACTAGATTGATGCCCCTCTTTTTGCCCTTAGGTAGCATAGCTATGAACCTCCAGATGAATAACTCGCTCAATAATGAATTCCTTACTGACTTCTTACTCTTTTTTGTCTCAATTCATCAACTAAATTATTTTCTATTTTGTTTTTTACTTTCTTGGAACTGAATATTGAACCGAAGACCTTGCTCATGCTTGGCACGTGGTCTACCACTGAGTTATACCCCTAGCCTACTTCATCAGTTTCTATCTTTATTTCTATAAATAACCTGTTAAATAAGCTACTTGCACTTAAATGACTCAGATTCAGCTTCTGGAAGAATCCAAAGCATAATAGGGCTCAAGAAAAATTAGTTTAATTAAATGAATATGAAAACAATTTTAAAATATTAAGCTTCAGAGTAGTCCATTAAAATGCTTTTATGAAGGCCTCTGTTTGCTTTTTTTTTTAATGCGCTGCTGTTTCAATGGTTTATCTACTGCCCAAGAATTAACAGTAATGCAACATTAGAACTTGAAGTCCTATCTAGTAAGTCTGCTATTTAAAATGATTTTTAAAATCACATGTTGGTCATTTTGATTCATTTTCTTTTATTTGGAAAATTAATTACCTATTGTTCCATTGAAACTCAAGTGGCCCTGTGGAAAGTTAAACAGGATTACTGGAATTTGTGTATGAGTGAGGACATTGTTGATAGGCTCAAAATTGCCACAAAAACCTGAGAAAGAAATTTAAATTATTTTTTATTGATGCAGACTTCCAAGGGGTAACATTTCTGCACACTAAGCTTGGAACAAGGACATCTGTCAAACAGGAAGCACTTTTAAAAGCTGAGACATGAGAATAATGCTCGTCAGTTTTCCTTGGTGGACAAAGTGAGAGTGAAAGGTTCAGATCCTTAAAGCAAAGAAAAAGAAGTGCTTTTCAAAGCCTGGGCGATACTGCAGGTGACAGGGACTCCACAGCCTGAGGGCACCTCTGTGGGCCACTGCCACATTCCTCCCACAAATACTAGTGAAGGGGTGGTTTTATCCTCAGGCAAAGCTTCCTGGATTCAGTGAAACCCCTCTCGAACATCAGATAGCATGTCACAGAGCTACACACTGTCTTCTTGCAGGGCTTATAATGAGTTTTCCTCACTGCTATTACCTGAGCCCCAAAATGCACATTAAAGGACACTGTCAATTAACATTTGGATCAAAACGTGACCTACATTACTCTTGACATAGTTTTGCAGACACAGTCCTGCAGAGTCCAAATGTCTACTCATATATTTCAACCCTCTGTTACTAAGAAGGCATAATGTTCAATTAAGAGGAGGTTATCCCTTTGGACCCACAAAAACATAAGATTCTGTATATGACTATTAGCTATGTGATACCACTTAATAAATTGGCTGTTTCCTTGGAGCTATGCTCATATCCCCTAGAAAAAAACAGAGATTCAGAAACCTCGGGCTCCATTCCTTCACCTTTAACACCTTTTCAGCCAGACTACCTGGCTGAATGCTGCTGTCTCTCCCAACCTCACATCGTTCACCAAAAAAGGAAGAAATTCTATTGCCTGAGTTTCAAGGCCAATTCCACATGAGACTTCATAAAAGAAAGGAACAAAACAAGGCTAAAGAAAGGCCGGAGTGTATCAAAGGATGAAAAAATATATATATATAGTAAAAATAGAACTTCATATAAATGCATTTTTTAAAAAAAAGGCTACATTATTCACACTATTTTTCATTCAGTGGAGCTCTGTATCTTCTTTTCTCTCTGCAGACTTAAGGAAAAGATCAGCCCTAAGGTACATGTGTAAAAGGGATTGGGACAAGATCTCCAATTCCTGTACTGACTACAAACAGTTTAGAAGTTGTTACTTTTGCAAGAAGAAAAAAAAAATTAAAATCGATGACTATTTTTAGACCCATCAGAGAACCAGAGTAAACCCCATATTTGGAGAGACAGATAGATGAATCCAGAAATCAAGGATCAGAGTCAATATGTGCTTACTTGTAAACAAAGCCAGTTGTCCTAACTTAGCAGTAACACATGACTGATAATTCTTAGAAATTACAAGAAGCTGCATGTGGACTTCTATGGGAAGGAGTCTTCAGGGACCACCATATCGGGAATACCAGGGCAAGCGCACACTGTCATAAGACTTAACCTTAAGGAGGAGCCTCACTGGGATATTTGGGTAAAATGCGTGCCTTCTTCATGCTCCAGATGAGGGAGGGGAATAACATCATTATGAGATGCATTTACTCCCAGGGCCTTATCCCAGCTGATGCCAGCCCCATCTAATGTTTTAGTTTCATCTAAAGGGATGATGGCTAAGTTAAAATGGTAAAGAGCACAATGAGACTTAATCATAAATTACAGACATTCCTTCTCCCAGCACCAGCACTTACCCCTAAATGCGCAAAGATGTGTAAAGACAGAGACTCTGTCCAAGGAGGAGATATCAGGGAAGCCCAAAGACAAGTAGGGAGACCAGAGTGCTAGAGAAATCTGAAGGTTCTGGCACCAACAGCTACAGCAAAACTTAAACAGTCTACCTTCCAGTCAGATTAATTTAAAATCTCACACTAAAGGCCTATTTACCTCAGTTCCTTATACTTGAAAGATACTCAGATAACAACAACAAATCATCAACATGATAAAAGACAAAAAGTAACTAATCTGAAGAGATAAAATACTTATCAGAACAAGATTAAAAGACTTTAGATTACTAACAGGAGATTGAAATATGACTAACAGATTAAAAGGGAAAACATATTTAAGAAAGATGTTATACAAAGCAGAGAGAAACAATCAAAAAATACAAAAATGAAAGTTACTAACAGGCATCAAGATTGCTTTGACTTGTTCACTAAGAGACTGGAGAGAATTAAGACAAAAAATCAGTAAGCTTGAAGATATAACAAATAAAATAAAAATAAAATAAATAAAATAAATAAATAAAATAAAATAAATAAAATAAAATAAAAATAAAAATAAAAATAAAATAAAAATAAAATAAAAATAAAATAAAAATAAAATAAAAATAAATAAATAAAATAAATAAAATAAAATAAAAACAAATAAAATAAAAAGATATAACAAATAAAAAGACAGACTTCCCAAATTGAATTTCCTTTTATTTTTATTTTTTATTTTTTGGTACCATGGATTGAACCCAGTCGCACTTAACCACAGAGGCACATTCACATTCCCAGCACTTTTTACTTTTTATTTTGGGACAGGGTCATGCTAAGTTGCTTAGGGCCTCACTAAATTGCACAGGCCGATCTTGAAGTTGTAATCCTCCTGCTTCAGCCTCCTGAGCCACTGGGATTATAGTCAAGTACCACCATGCTGGGCCCAAACTGAATTTCAAAGGAAAAAGGTAATTAACAGTGGAAAAGTGGAATGGAACATCTAAGAACTATGGGACAATTTCAAAAGGTATAACTTTTGCAAACTCAAGGGAAAGCATTCATTTTTTAAGTAATATAATCTGTATGAGAAAAAAAGGTACTGTATATAAAATGCTTAATTATACCAGAGAAAATAGGGGGGAAAAAAGAAAGAAAACATACAAAAAAAAGGTGCAGGAAATATATAACAATTAAAACATAGTAGATATGAGTTCAATTATATGAATAATCACATTAAATATAAATGATATAAGTACACCAATTACAAGATAGATTTTTCAGACTCAGTATGTTGTGAACAAGAAATTCATATTAAATATAAAGATACATCTATGTTAAAAGTAAAAGGATGAAGAAAGATGCAATGTGAATGTTAGTCAAAAGGAATTTACTATAGCTATGTAAATTTAAAATAACAAACTTAAGAACAATGAAATTATCAGTTACAAAGAAGAACATTACAAATTGGTAAATGACCATGCTTCCCAAAAGTCATCCAATACTTAACAAACATGTACACAACAACAAAACATCAAAATACCCAAGATACCTTGATATTTATCCAAAAGAATTAAAAGTCAACATATTACAGCAATACATGCATACTCATGTTATAGCAGAAAAATTCATAACTGCCAAATTATGTAACTAGCACAGGAATCTTCCAACAGATAAATGAATAAATAAAATGTGGTATGAAAAAACAATGGAGTTTTATTCAGACATAAAGAAGAGTGAAATTGCCAGGTGTGGTGACACACACATGTAATCCCAGTGGCTCAGGAGGCTGAGGCAAAAGGATTGCAAGTTCAAAGCCAGCCTCAGAACTTTGCAAGGCTCTAAGCAACTTAGTGAGATCCTTTCTCTAAATAACAAATAAAAAGAGCTGGTGATGTAGCTCAATGATAAAGTGCCCCTAGGTTCAAACCCTAGTACATTAAAAAAAAATAGGTCATTTGCAGAAAAATGGATAAAACTTGATAGTATTATGCTAAGTGAAATCATCCAGACTCAAAAAGTCAAAGGTTGTATGTTTTTTCTCATATGTGGAAGTTGGGGAGATAAAAGGCGAAAAATAGGAAAAAAATAATAGATAGGAGATCAGTAAAGTAAAGGAAGCAGACAAGGAAGAGAGAGGAAGAGAAGGAGACTGGAAGTATTGGAAAATGAAATTGACCAAATGATGCTATGTACATCTATGGGTATGTACTAACAATTCCAACTATTATTTATAATTATAATGAACCAGTAAAAAATACTTGGCAAAACTCACAGAACTACAAGAAGAAGTAGACAAATCCACTATTATAGCTGAAGACTGCCAATACCTCCTTTTCAGTATTGGTAGATCAGGAAGACGTAATACGAACAATGTTCTGGATATCTGCACAGCACAGCACAATCATCAATTTTATTTTACACTGCTAGAATAATAAATTCAACACTGGCAGAGTACACATTTTTCTCAAGTTCAAGTGAAACTGAAATCTGGAAAATGCAACATACATTAAGAAATTTTACAGGATAAAATTAAACAAAAGTATATTCTAGGATTCAAATGGAATTAAACTAGAATGAATATCAGAATGGAATCCAGAAAATACACAAATATTGGAACGTGAAAAATTAACTTCTAGTGACATATTAATCAGAGTATTAAGAAAAATTTAAAAACTTTAACCAAATCAAAATGCAAATATTTCTATGTATAGTTGTGAATGTGGCAAAACAATGATAAGAATGAAATGTATTCTAATAGGATGCATGTATTAGAAAAGTAGAAAGATCTAAAATCAATAATGTAAGCTTCCATCTTAATAATGTAGAGAAAGAAGAGTAATGATCCTAAAGGGAAGAGAAGAAAAAAGTTATAATGATCAAATAATAAATCATTGACATTAAAAAGAAAAGTAATAGCAACAATAACAAAACAGTAAAAGGAGAATCAACAAAACTGAAAAGCTTTTTCTTTAGAAAGATTAATAAAATTGATAAAACTTTAGACATGCTAACCAAGAAAAATATTAAAAAACTCAAATTACTATTACCACAAATTAAAGTAGGGCCATTATTGCTGATATTATAGATATTAAAAGGAAAATGAAGGAATACCAAAGCAATTGAACCATGAGGATAAAGAAAATCTAAACAGACCAATATCAAACAATAATATTAAAACAGCAATTAAAAGCCTTCCAACAAAGAAAAGTCCAGGATCAGGTGGATTCTCAGTTGAGTTCTACCAGATCTTTAAAGAAGAACACTAGTCTTTCACAAGTCATTCCATGACATTGAAAGGGAAGGAACATTTCCCAATAAATTCCAGGAAGCAATTATTGCCCATATAACAAAATGGGACAAAGACATATCAAGGAAAGAAAACTACAGACCCATATATATCCCTGATGGATACAGATATAAAACTCCTTAATAAAATATTAGCAAACTACATTCAAAAACTCATGAAAGTGTAGTACATCATGATCACATAAGTTTCATCCTAGGACTGCAAGGTTGATTTAATATATACAAATCAACAGCTGTGATTTGAAGCATACACATAATCAGGAAAAGAATCATATGATAACCTCCATAGATACAAAAAAGGCCTTTGATAAGATCCAGCCCTCCTTCAATTAAAAATGCTTGAGAATCTAGGGATAGATGGAATTTACTGCAGTGTCATAAAAGCTAGATATGACAAACTCAAAACCAATATCATACTGAGTGGAGAAAAACTGAAAGCATTTGCTCTAAAATCAGAAATAAATCAAAGATGTCCACTCTTACCACTCCTATTCAATATGATCCATAAAACTGTGGCCAAAGCAATTAAGCAAAAGAAGGAATTAAATGGATGTAAATATAAAAAGAAGTCAAATTATCTATTTGATGATGACATGATGCTCTCTGTATCCATAAGACCAAAAATCTCCACCAGAAGACTTCTAGAACTGATAAATAAACTCAGCAAAGTATCAGAGTACAAGAACAATATTCACAAGTCAATAGCATTCCTATAATCCAGTAATAAATCTGTGAAAAAGAAATTAGAAAAACTATGCCATTCAAAAAAAAAAAATCACCTTAGGAATAAATCTAACTGAGGAAGTAAAAGACCTCTACAATAAAAACTGTGGAGTAGAGCACTGAAGAAAGCAGCTGAAAATGATACAAGAAGATAGAAAGACCTCCAATATTCTTAGATAGGCAGAATTAATCTTGTGAAAATGGCCATAGTACAGAAAGTGTTATACAGATTCAATGCAATCCCCATCAAAATACCAACGACATGCTTCACAGAAAAAAAAAAAAAAGTTATAAAATTAATTTGGAAGAATAAAAGACTTAGAATAGCCAAAGAAATCTTGAGCAAGAAGAGGAATGCTGAAAGCACCAATTTCCCTAACAAGACTCTGAAAGCTCAAGAAATAAGACCAAGAATCAATAAATAGTATGGTATCAGATTTAAAAGCTTCTGTACAACAAAGGAAATGATAAGGAGCTTGAAGAGAGGCTTCAGAATGGAAAGTAATCTTTGCCAGCTACTCCTCTAACAGGGGATTAATATGCTCAATATATGAAGAACTCGAAAGGCTTGACATAAAAAAAATCAACGGAAGGGCAAAAGAATTAAACAGATATTTACCAAAAAAAAGAAAGAAAGAAAGAAACAAATGGCCAACAAATATATGAAAAAATGTTCAACATCTTTAGCAATCATGATAATGCAAATCAAACTATACTGGCAATTATTAAAAATATACATAATAATAAATCCTGATGAAAATGTGGGGGAAAAGTACACTGCTGGTGGGACTTCAAACTAGTACAAACACTTTGAAGAATAGCACCGAGATTCCTCAAAAAGCTAGGAAGGGAATGACCATATGACTCAGCTCTCCTATTTCTTGGTATAAAGCAAAAGAACTAAAATCATCATACTATAGTGATCCAGACCCACGAATGTTTATAGCACTGCAAATCAAAATAACCAAATTATGGAATCAGTTCGGATGCCTTCCAATCAATACATGGATTAAGACAACGTATATGCATGCAGTGGAGTTTTACTCAGTCATAAAGAAGAATGAAATTATGGCATTTGCCAGTAAATGGATGAAACTGGACAACTTCATGCTAAGTGAAACAAGCCATACTCAAAAAATTAAGGACTGATTGTTTTCTCTCGGATGCAGGAGCTAGAACAAAGTAAGAGGGAGAAAGGAAGGGAGGGGGAAAGGTGAGGGTGTCAGATATCATAAAGACAGGATTATATTGGCAGGGTAGAAGACAGAGGGAGACAGAGGAAGGACTGGAAAGAGGAGGAAATGTAGAATGAATTTGACAAAATTACCCTATGTACATGTATAAATGTTGCAAAGTTAATTTCACTTTTATGTATATCTATAAAGCACAATGAAAAATATACAAATGAGTGGAAGGCAAACCAGTAGAATAGAAGGAGGGGAATAGGGGGAGGGAAGAGGGTTGAGAAAGGGGGTCACTGGAGACTAAATTAGAGTAAATTAAATTCCATGCATATGATTATGACAGATGATTAATCATGACATGATTACGTCAAAATGAACCCAACCATTATGTACAACTGTAATGCACTAAAAATAAAAAAGTCAAATGACATCTTAATAACAACCATCAAAGGATTTTAATTAATTACTAATAGATTAATAGTACTTAGTAAATATCACATCTTATGAGTATTGTATGTTATTTTTATATAGTTATACTTTATAATAGTACTAATTATAATATACACCGTATAATATATTAGCAAGTAATATGTAAAATATTATATTATGTACTCTTACACTTAATAAATAATAATTTATAAAGAAAAATACTTGACCACATAGTTTCAATGGTGAATTGTTTAAAAGACTTAGAAAAAATTATACCAATTATTCACAATCTCTTCTAAAAAGAAACAGAAGCAGAGGGACTATTTTCTAAGAGTTTCTGTAAGACCAGCATTACCGTTATTGAAAAATCAGATAAAGGTATTACAGAAAAGGAGAGACTGATTTCTCCAGTGAATATTGAAGCAAACAACCTCAGGGAAATATTTGCAAATCAAATTCAATAATGTGCAAAAGTAATTTTATATGGATCAACATTCAGAAATTAATCAATATAATCTCTCACATCAACAGATTAAAATAATCATATGATCATCTTGATTGATGCAGAAAAAAACATTTGCAAAATGAAATATATTTTGGATAAGAACCCTCAGCAAACTGGGAACAGAAGGAAAAATGCTGAATTTGATCAAGATCATCTAAAAGTCTTCTGCAATTAACATTATTTTTAATATTGGGAAACTGGATGTTTTTTCCCTAAGATCAGGAATCAGGCAAAATGTCTTTTTTACCACTGCTATACAACATCATACTGCAAGTTCTAGCTACTGCTGTAAGACAATAAAAGTGTATGGAATATACACCATTTGAAATGAAAGGAATAAAATGTCCTTTCTTTGAAGATGACTATCCTGATTATCTGTATAAAATATTTAAAGATTAGACAAAATAACTCCTAGAACTGGTAAGTGAAATTATCAAAGGAATAAGATAGGAGATGAATATTTAAAAAGTGAGTTGTTCTCCTATGCAGAAGTGATGGACAACTGGAATTTGATACTTTAAAAGATATTCCTAAATACAGTCAGTAAATGGATTTAACTATGTCTTGACTTCAGATTGTTCAGCTTCATAATGGTGTGAAAGGAATATGCATTCAGTAAAAACTGGACCTTGAATTTTGATTTTGGAGATTTTTCAAGGATATATGGATCTATCCTCTTATGAGACGCAGGCCAGTGGTTACAAGCCACATCTCCTAGATACTCCCTACAATCACAAGGCAAACAAGTGATACTCTTGTGCTATGCTGCTAAATTGTAATGTCCTTCAGGTTAGGGGTTTTAATGCATTTTAACTACTGTATTTTCATTTACCACAGCTCTATTATAATGGAATACCATTGTAAATCAAGGAGCATCTGAACTACCAAAGATATAAAATACTTAGATATAAACCTAACAAAATAGTTGAAGAGATGAGGGGCAGAAAACTATAAATTTCTGAAGAAAGAAATTAAATAAGTTCACAATAAAATGAGAAATATGTTACATCCATTAATTGGAAGATGCAGTATTATTAGAATAATGACATTTCTTCCCAAATTTATTGATAGATTGACAAAAAGCCCTATCACAATCCCAGGAAGCTATTTTTAAGATATCATTGGACTGATTGAAAATTTATATGGAAAAGCCAAGGAACTGACTAGCCAATGATATATAAAGAAGAGCACAGTTGAAATAATCACACTATCAGATTTCAAGACTTAATATATAGTAAAGCTTCAATAGACAAGATAATGTAGTTTGGGTGAAAGAATAGAAATAACAATCAAGCAGATTAGAGAACCCAGGAAAAGGCCCACCCAAGTGTGTGGTGAATCTTTGACAAAGGAAAAGAGGCAATTCAATGGAAGAAGCAGTCTTTATAACAAATGATGTTGAAAAACTTTCATGTCCATAAGCAAATGATGAACCTAGTTGCAGATCTAACACTTTTCACTTTGATTCCAAGTTTCACTTTGTAGTGGATCACAGATTTAATTGTAATATGAAAAAAAAATAAAATGTTTGGAAGAAAATACAGAGGAAGATCTAGATTATCTTGGCATATGTGATGCATTTTTAGATAATATGAACTTTTGTTAATAATATACAATGGTTTATTAATTTTAACAAATGCAATATATGATGTTAAGAACAGGGAAGCTTGAATGTAGGGTATATGGGAATCTGTACTATCTTCAAAGTTATTTGGAAATCTACAGCTCCTCTAAAATCTTCACTAAAATGCAATGAGCTGCATTAAATTTTAATTTTGAATAACAACTAATTTACTTATTAGTATTTGAGGATAAATATTCCTCATGGAATATTTGACACTTATTCTGAACAAAATGTTTATGGTTTGTCTGAGTTAGTATTTAACTGGCCACAGGTATCTTGCATTGTATGTACCAACTTCAATTTCTTTAAGGAAAAAAGAAATTGAGCAGTAAACTCAGGTTTTAGTAGTTAAGGGATATTCTTAAAAAGAAGCCCAGATTTTAACTGAGAAATGCAATCTTCTGTTTTCATAAGGCAGGTCCTGACAACAGAGAGAGAGAGAGAGCTGAGTTCTTTCCATGAGGCTGTTCAGCTTCTTGGTGCCTTTGAGTGACGTATACATGGACAGTGTCCTGTAGAATTTCATCAGGAGATTAAAAGAGAAATTTCTGGGTATTTAGAATCGGTTGCAGCTTCTAGTAAAGGTTTTTACCTAAAAACATCTATATGTGTGTACATCTCTGAATACTGAAATGTTTCTGGCATTTGTTCTCAAGCATTTCATGGTGTCCAAAGAACAGTCAAAAATCCAGGTGTATAACAGAAAAATTGTCTCTTGTGAGTCAGACTGAACATTTTTTTCTCTTTTCATCTGGATGTTCCTTCTCCTTGTTTTGTGCATCTTCCTGTTCCAACACATGCCAAACTGGTCTACAAGCAAGGGTGCATGCCCATCGGTACAAGGACATATAATGAACCACAGAGAGATCTCTGCTTCTCAGTTCCCAAATTAGATGGCAGGATTCCAGAGTACCCTGGCCCCTCGTTTCATCTGGTAAGGCTGCATTAGCATCTTGGATGAGTGGCACATGAAGGCCCACTGCCCCCTCAGGGGACTGCTGTTCTTTGTGGCATGGCCTGACACTCATATGGGTACATAGTACATCACTGGCTTTCCTGGGGTCTTGACTCAAAAGTCACCTTAACCAGGCTTATCCTCACCACTCCATCTAATGGCAATTCAATGCAATATTGCCCAGAACTTTTTTTACACTCCTATATTCTGTGTTTCTCGTTCTTAATTTTTGCTGATAATTTTGGTTACTGTATATCTCCCACACTGGGATAGACGTTGCACAAGGGCAGGAATAGCCATTTCTGTATTCTTGGCGTATAAAACTGCCTAACCATAAAAGGTCCTCATTACATACTTGTTGAATTGATGAACACATTGTAAATAGTCCAGTTCTCCTTAATTTACTGACCAAATTAACTGTCAGTTACTGAACATTCTAGTAACCTATTTATCCGTGTCCACCATCTGAACTGTCTAATGTTGACTACATCAAATGTCGAGTTTGTCTTTGCTCAATGTGGCAAAGAATTGTGGATTGGGTTGTTCTAAGCTGGACCAGTTCCACAATTTAATTTCCATTCAGGAGAGGGGCTAATGAAGAAAAATTTCATTAAGGGGCTGAGAATGGAGCTTAGTGGGAGAACACTAGCCTTACATGCATTGAGGCCCCAGGCTTCACCTGCAGTACCACACACACACACACACACACACACACACACACACAAAGTAAATAAATAAATAAATAAGGGGATATTAGAATCTGAGGAAGTAATGGTGGCACATGCGTGTAATCCCAACAGCTAGGGAGGCTGAGGCAGGAGGATCACAAGTTCAAGGCTGCTTCAGCAACTTAGTGAGGCCCTTTCTCCAAATAAAAAATAAAAAGGGCTGGAGATGTAGCTCAGTGGTAAAGGACCCCTGGGTTATATTCCTGCTACCAAAAAAATAAAAGGAATTAATATGAAAAGATAATCGATTATATTTCAAAAAGTAACAATCCCCGTATGTTACACTGCATGGACAACCATAGACTTTTAAGCAGGACATTCTTTTAAAAAATAAGCATTTTTCTCTTGACAGGGAGGAGTGTGGCTTGAGCATGGAAAGACAGGAGGCATGTGGGTAATGTTTCTATAACAGGATTAATTTATTTTAAAGGGAGAACATAAAGAAATCAATGAGTTTCCATCTGGATTTTTCTTAGTTTGGAAATCTTCTCAAGTCCCTCACATAACCTTACCGTATTTTTGAGTTAACAAGCCTTGGTAGAAAATAAAAATCTACTCTAAATATTTAAAAAAATGCATTGCAAGTGGTGATAGAACATTTCCTTTGTCATGAGGGCATTTCACCAATCTGCATAGAAATGCTTCAAGTCTTGGAGAATTTCCTCTGTTTTGCTGAGGCTTTTGCCATCTGCCTTTTGAATTTTGGTTATTAAGGTTGAACAGCTTTGTGGCCTACTCAGATTGCCAACATCTGCCTCATTTATTTATGCGTTTTATTTTTCTAATATCCAGGATGAATTGAGTTTTAAAGGATGGGGCTGATTTTAACTTCGCTTTCTATTCAAAAATAAACTTATTTTTATATGAATCTAAATCTCCTCTCACTCCATCGACTTGCTGGCAAGTAGGCATTTTGTGGAATGTAATTATCACAGAAGAGCAATGCTATTTTTTATTTAGCACAATTTACCTATTGCAGAGTGTTGCATACAGTTCTATAAAGCTTAATAATCATAATGGGCTACATAGACCCTCTTGGCTAGTGCTATTTTTGCATATGATTCATTTTAATTTCAGAGGCACAAAAGGGATTATGTCTCTATTGGAATGTCTTGAGTAAGCCTACAGCAGGGGAGCGGTGATGTCATTCGTTCTATGAAAAGCATACTCTCATCTATTATGGCCGGAGTTGAAAATTTAAATATAATACTCTAAAGTTGTCCTTGTTAGAAAACTGGCCATATGCATTTTTTTTCTCTCTCAGTTAATAATCAGGACACATTTTTCCCAAAACAAATCATTTATTTCCCAAGTAAGATCTAGAAGTTGTATCTCCAGTTGGAAACTGCCTTCCAATCACTCCCAATTTCCTTCTCCAGACAGGTGCTAGCTGATTGAGAACAAATGGGTAAGTCATTCTGAGGTCTTTCTATTTTAGAGCACAAAACTCTTGTCAAGTTCACACCCTAAATATGTAGAAATTATTGTGTTCAATTTCTAGAAGATTTTCCTCAATTATTGACATTGTTGCCATTTGCCCTTGAGATTAATAAGAGAAATTATTAGACAATAATAATAATACTGATGAGGTTATAAAACAAGAATTAGCTTGGTATGCAGTTAAAACTGCTGCAGAAATCAGAAACTGTGGATTTGTGTTCTCAAATCCACCATGTACTAGTCTTGAAATTAGCACTTATGATCTAATATTGAAGCGATTCTGACTATCACTTGCCTGTCTATAGGGTTTAGAGCCACGACAATTAGAGTAGTGATTGATGGAATTAGAGATACTCAACATGAAAACTAACAGGTGATCTTAAGAGATTAAAGGATGAAAGAGCATATACCACACAAACACTTGCCAAGGAAAGCTGGCAAACCAATAGTGGATCATAAGATTAGTTCAAAGCTAAACAAATCGGCCTCCAACTATAGAAAGAGGCAGTTAACACTACAAATGGCTTCATGTCAAGGGGCATATGGGAACATTGGTCCATGCTCAGTGATGCCAAGATTGTCAGTGGATTCAGGTATCCACCAAGCATCCATTTAGCTGATCTCTCTCTTATTAAATTTCCAACAAGAATCCAACTGACAGTGTTGGCATCTGTGGATAATCACTACCTAAACTGTTACTCATTAGGAATAGCAAAACAGCCGGGCGTGGTGCCACAGGCCTGTACATCCCAGCGGCTCCAGAGGCTGAGGCAGGAGGATTGCAACTTCAAAGCCAACTTCAGCAAAAGTGAGGGGCTAAGCAACTCAGTAGGACCTTGTCTCTAAATAAAATACAAAATAGGGCTGGAGAGGTGGTTCAGTGGTTGAGTGCCCAGAGTTCAATCCCAGTACCCCGCCCCCCAAAAAAGGAAAAACAAAACAGTAACTTTCTAATTGTACCATTCTTTTTGCATTTATTAGCTCAAATTTGACTTAAAAATACATCAATCATTAGCTCACCTTATGGAAAATATTCTAATCAAGAATTACAGTTGCTATTTTTTTTTTTTCAAATAATGATAGGTGACCAATGAGGGTCATTTACTCTTGGCCAGTGGAAATCCATTCAGGTGGGATGATTTATTTTTTGTTTGCACAATCCCAGTAATTTTCACTTTACTTGTTTAGAACCACAAAGAGATATTCAAGCTTATTTATACATGCCCTTCCACAATCTTGAATCATCATTTCTCCTGAAAATCTGGCCACTAAGTGATTTCAGTATTTTAAATATCTTTGCTGATAAATACTAGGGGAGCTCAACTTTTAACATGCAAATTTTAAAATTAAGTTTATTAAGTGAAATAAGTCAAAAGAGAGAACAAATTCTCACAGGGAAGTACAAACTATGTGTCTCTTACCTTTCCTTTCTCCCTCAAGACCACTTGGTAGCTTTATCCTGGGTGTTTTCCAGGTAACTTACAAACACATCACCTAGATATAATTATACCATTGTATGTAGTTATCACCTACATATTCATAATCTTAATTAAAAGGTCATCATAATACTTAAATTTTAAATAATTTTAGACAAACTTAATTTTTCTCTTAGAAAAGTGAATTTCATTATTCTGAAACATTTCATTATTCTTAACGATCTTTGTAAGTTCCTTTTAGTTTGATGACCACTTTTTAATGGAGATTAAAAAGAGAAGGAGGTATCTATTTTGTGCTTATTTAAAAAAAAAAAAAAAAGACTTCCCAACAATTTCCCAGTTACTTCCTCCTTTTTCTAAAATAAAATCTTAGTCAATGACAATTCAAATACGTATCATTCTACTTTGTTTATGGAACTTTTTACAACTGATTGGCTACTTTTCTGCTCAGGATTGAGGATCACTAATGCTGCTATAACAAGGCCTTTATTCTTTATAATTCGCTTCCTATTAGTTGTTCATGCAATGAAACATTATATTGTGCCGGCTATGACTTCACAGAATTTATAACTTCGTTGTACAAAAGATAAAGAACAAAGATGAGTCAGGGGTACAAGAAACATTTGCGAGGGAATTAGTAAGTAAATCAGCTTAAATTTCCTGCAAATTGATAAGTAGTAAGTTTTTAAAATAACTCCTGTAAGTCTGATGATCTGGCATTTATTTGCAAGTTTCCCTTCCAATAAATATAATTGTAGAAATTAATTATTTTACACTGATATTAGGCCCCATGTAAGTAAATTCTATACTACATTACTCCAAGGTAGGTGAAAATCATTCATATTCTCTTAGTATTTGGGAGGCTGAAGGTGAATGTTCAGGATGACAAAGACCTAAATTTTATTTTTCCCCTTAATTTTTACCTGAGTCAATAATATAGGAATAATGCATTCATTTTTTATACTAATATTTTAAATATCCAGGAAACTACAAAAATGAAAATTTTTATGACTTAACAATGAGGTTAATGTGATGCACAGGAAATCTACTATATATACACAGGGGATCTAAGCAGCAACCAGTATATAAAAAATCAATATAATTAAGAGTGAAAAAAAGAGAAATGACTAAGATTTAACAGAGGTTATATGAATAAGTACTATCAATGACTTAATGCTAGTTTGCACATCCAGATAAAATGGAAATATTCCTAGAAGAATATAAATTTTTTAAAAAAGAAAATGCATACTCCTACAATAGTTAATATGCTTGTATCAACATAGTAATATTTTCTCACCAGGAATTCCCACGCTAAAAATGGCTTTATAGGCAAATTCTGCCAAACATTGTACTTATCTTTCAGATACTCGAGAGAAAAGTCATATTCAACAACTCATTTTGAGTTGAATACAATCCTTATATCAAACCTAGATCAAGAAAGCATGATAGAAAAGCAATATGAAGAAAATATTATTCATGAACTTAGATTCAAACTTTCTATTAGCTAACTGAATTGATACAATATTAAATTAGAATCACTAATAATTATAAATAATACTGTAAACTCCCCAAATATGGCAAAAAATCCTCTGAAATTTAGAAATAAAAGAATTCTTCCTTAACCTAGTAAAAAAAAAGTCTAGCAAATTTATAGTAAAAATTATAATCAATAAAGAAACATTTCAAACATTCCATTACAAATCAGTTAAAACTCAAGACAATTCCTTCACGAAAAAAACAACTAAAATAGGCAACTTTAAGAAAGGAAACAAGTAAGTCATTGGAACATTAGTGACTTATGGCTATGAACTCTAGAAGAGCAGGACGTGGAATAAAGTCACAGCCCCAGAGTGGCAAGGGAACAAAAGTGAATGTACAAAAGGTGTAGAAGGAAAACAGTTTTCAGGAGGTTCTACATTCTGAGGAATTCTCCCAGAAGTTTTTAGCTCAAAATAGCGGTTACCACTTGAACAAGCAGTCTCAACCTATCAGAAGTCAAGTTTTAGTTTTGCAGTTGGCAATTTACCATTGTGTGCAAGATACATTTCCATGCAAGGACTAATGAGAAATCCATAGGAATAGAAAATTAAATATTCAGGACAGGTACTCTGGGAAGAAAGGATAGAGCATGCCCAACTGTGAGTGGACAAAAGGAAAAGTACTAGAGAAGTGGTTCCATGGAAAAGTCGTGTTTTTAATACTTAACCATGATAGCATAATAGCAATCCTAGAAGAAACTAACCTGTCCACACCTACTTTTTCTTCTAAAAGTGCAGGAGAGCTTGTTTCACTTAAATATGAGGATGAAGAAAGGATTCTAGTTGAATTTCAATATGATTATATGACTTTGTAAAAAAAATTTAAAAACATGAATACACATATAGAAAATGAGTATATATGTGTATATGTATATGTGTACATATGTGTATATATGTGTGTATACACACATGTTCTCAAAGCACAGTTAAACTGGAATATGATGATAGAAAATGTTAGAGGACACTGAAAAGATAACAGATGATACAAACTATGAATCATCACCTTCATACATACATACACATCCTATGCTTCACAATAAAAATTGTTAAAAGTCATTTTGTAACTTGGATCAATTGACATTATGATTTCACATAGGTTTGAAAACTATCTATGTGAAAAAAAGTTTGTAAGACTTTTTTATTTGCAAAAAATTTAGTATTGCTCTGTTAGTATTTTATTTATTTTTATTTCATCTTAATTTTAGAGATAGGGTCTCACTATGTTACCCAGGCTGGCATTGACATATTGGGCTCAAGTAAGCCTCTGGCCTCAGCCTCCCAACGAGCTGGGAGCATAGGAATACAGCAATAGGGCTGATTCTTACTGGAATTTGAAATTATTGTTTCCTATTTCTGTTTTTATTTTCCCTCATGATCTTTCTTGAATAAAAAGAAAAAATGCTAGAATTGAGAGAATATAGATAGAAAAATGTTTCCTAAATGTGTTCTTCATTCTTCAACTTTAGCTTTTAGAATTCTTTCAAAAATCTTTCTAATTCCTGTTTGCTTCATCTTCATTCTCACCTATATTCTTTTCTTAAGCCACCTTGAATTTCCAATAACATTGCTTTGGTTTGAACCTAGAATTTTCCCAATGACTGGTGATTGAGGATTTGGTCCCCCATGCAGCAATATTCATAGTTATAGCCTTTGGGAAGTGACTGCATCATGAGAGCTCTGATCTCATCAATGGATTAATAAGACATTGAAGGATTCATACTTGATGGCATTGTTGGGAGGTATGGGAAACTATAGATGGTGGGGCCCAGTTGAAAGAAATAGGTCAGTCACTCCATGACTTGGGATTTAAGCAGTGGGAATACTGTTTCTCTGGGAGTTATTAGAGAACCCCTGACAGCTGCTCCCACACAGGAATTCCAACCATGTGCTTGCGAGGGTCTCTTGGCCTCAGCATTTGCACAGGACCCCTGGCCACTCACCCACACAGGACCCCTGGCTGCTGCTCTCGTGTGGACCCCCATCTACTAGTATGGGACTACTCTGGTCACCTCCATCTTGGGACACTGAAGCCAGTGCCACAGTCCCCTTCACAGGGTAGCCTGCACCTGGGGACACCAGACAGGGTCTGGGGATAGCTGCCCGCCACAACACTCCATTCCACAGAGCTGCATTTCTGAACATGGTAACCAACACCACCACCTAGCTCGCCCCAACACTCTGTCTCTGAAAGAAGATGCCTCCATCCTGGGGCACATTTGTCACCATCTTGAATTATCCTTGCTACCACCATCATCATCCTTTGTTGGGGTAATTCCCAGCTTGGGACACCAACTGGAGCCTAGAAGCAATATCAAGGTACTTACAGGCCCCCAACTCCCCCCTCTCCCCTGCAGCCACTAACCTAGCACAGTGCTTGCAGCTATGTGGCCGGTTTATAGCTTGCAAAGCTTGATCCAGATCTGCCTGATACAAAACAGCTCTCCATGACAGGTGTGTGACATGTGCATGGGCCCCAGAGAGCAGCCCACAAAACCTTGGGAGAGAGGTTCCTGATTGGGAAGTAGAAAGGGAGGAGGTGAGTGAGATACAATTTAGAGACTAAATTAGAGACCAGGAATTGGGAGGTCTACAGGTGATATAAGATAAGTCCAGGCACCCATATCACACAAGTGAGTCCCAAAGGAGATCCTTGGAGTACAGTCTTCCCACAGGGACTGGCAAGGGCTATACCACACCTCCAGGAGTTCTGCCTCTAAGACCAACCCTCCTACCCTAATAACCTTCACCATCCTGAGGGTAGAAATACTAGCAAACAACAGACAACCTCAAGCACTGGATGAGAAGGAAGCAGGAAAAATACTGAACTCCAAAAAACAATCCTTTAATGTAGCTTGAGATTGTTTTCTATTATCTTTTTTTCCTTGTTCTTCTTTTCTCTCTTTCTTCTCCTGTCCTCACATCCCCAACATTTGTGAAACCAAGTATTTTTCATGCATTAGGCTAATGAGAACTAGGATGTCTGATTAGTATATTACTGTTGTATATTCTTTTATCTTCTATTTTTACATTTTTAAATTTTTCTTAATTTTTATCTTGTTTTTTATACTCTTTGTTTTCTTCTTACTTACTTGTCTTTGCCAAATCTTTTTCTCTTTTCTCCTATTACTAGCCAACTACTTTTGATTCCTCTTTCACAATTTCTAAGATCTAATAACTCTATATCCTCACTTCCTACCTCCTTAACATCTTACCTACACCCCACTCCTCGTTCTCTCTTTGTCCACCATCAGAAACTGTAGACCCTTTTGCAAACCTACCATTTATATTGTAGATAATTATTGAACTCACCATTTCTGTATATTTTGACAAAACCATAAATGTCTTATTATGAGTTATTTGGCTTAAAGGTGTATATTGTTTGTATTAGTATCTGTTAATATTGATCTCCCCCTTAAAGAAGAGGTATTGAAACTCTGCAGGAAAGCTATAAGCCTATAGAATAAAAACTGTAACACCTCAGATTGATAGTGCTAAAAGGGAAGACAAATGAACAACATGAAAAAACAAGGGAAGAAAGTGCCCCCAAATAAACCAAGATACTACATTATTAGAATCCGTGGCCAGCACAGCTAAAGATATGTCAGAGAAGGAGTTCAGGATGTACATAATTAAAATGCTCTATGAATTAAAATATGATATAAGAGAGCAAACACAGGCAAAAAAAAAATAAAGAACTATATAGGCAAATACAGGAAACAAAAGATTACTTCAATAAGGAGATAGAGATTCTCAAAAAAAAAAAAAACAGAAATCCTTGAAATGAAAGAAATAATAAACTAAATTAAAAACTCAATAAAAAGCATCACCAACATATTAGATCACTTGGAAGACAGAACCTCAGAAAATGAAGACAAAATATGTAATCTTGAAAATAGAGTTGACTACACAATGAAGATGGTAAGAAACCATAAGCAGAATATTTGAAAATTATGGGACAACATTAAAAGACTAAATTTAAGAATTATTGGGATAGAGGAAAGCATAGAGGTACAAACCAAAAGAATGAACAATCTATTAAATAAAATAATATCAGAAAATTTTCCAAACATGACAATGAATTAGAAAATCAACTACAAGAGGCTTACAAGACACCAAATGTACAAAATCACAACAGATCTACACCAAGGAACATTATGATGAAAATGTCTAGCATATAGAACAAGGAGAGAAGTTTAAAAGCCACAAGAGAAAGGAATCAGATTACACATAGGGGGAAACCAATTAGGATCTCTGTAGATTCCTCAATTGAGACTCTTAAATCTAGAAGAGCCTGGAATAACATACTAAGCTCTGAAAGACAATGTATGATGCCAACCAAGACTTTCATATCCAGGAAAATTAAACTTTAGATTTGATGATGAAATAAAAGCCTTCCAAGATAAACAAAAGTTAAAAGAATTTACAGCAAGAAAGCCTGTACTACAGAACATTCTTAGCAAAATATTTCACAAGCAGGAAATAAAAATCAAAAATGAAAATGGGCAAAGGGAGGAAATACACTAAAGGAAAAGCCAATAAAAGGAGAAACAAAGTCAAGTTAAAAACCAAAATAAAACAAAATGAATTGGAATACAAACCATATTTCTATAATAACCCTGAATGTTAATGGCCTAAACTCATCAGTTAAAATACAGAGACTGGAAAATTGGATTCAAAAAAGACCCCAAAACATGCTACATCCAAGAGACTCATCTTGCAGGAAAAGATATCCACAGACTAAAGGTGAAAGGATAGGAAAACATGTGTCACTCACATGGACAGTGTAAGCAAGCAGGGATTTCCATCCTCATATCAGATAAAGTGGACTTCAAACCAAAGTTAGTGAAAAGAGATAAAGAAGGTCATTTCATATTGCTTAATAGAAGCAATATATCAATAAAACATAATAATCTTAAATATCAATGCTCCAAGCAATGAGGCATCTATGTATATAAAACAAACCCTTCTCAACTTCAAGAATCAAATAGACCACAACACAATAATACTCAGTGATTTTAACACAGCTCTTTCATCACTGGATAGATCTTCCAAACAATAACTAAACAAAGCAACTATAGAACTCAATAAAACAATCAATAATTTAGACTTAACAGACATATATAGAATATTCCATCCATCATCAGGTGAATACACTTTTTTTCTCAGCAGCACATGAATTCTTCTCCAAAATAGATTATATGTTATATCACAAAACAAATCTTAGCAAATACAAAAAAAAAGATATTACTTTGCATTCTATCTGACCATAATGGAATGAAATTTAAAATCAATGACAAATTAAAAAATAGATGCTACTTCAACACTTGGAGACTAAATAATTTGCTATTGAAGAACACATAGAGTACAGAAGACATCATGAAGGAGATAAAAATTTCTTAGAGATAAATGAGAACTCCGATAAAACATATCAACATCTTTGGAACACTATGAAGACAGTCCTAAGAAGAAAGTTCCTTGCATTAAGCTCATTCATTAAAAAAAGAAAAAGTCAACAAATAAATGACCTGACACTACATCTCAAAGCCTGAGAAAAAGAGGAATAAACCAACGCCAAAAGAAGAAAAAGACAGGAAAAAATTAAAATCAGTGCTGAAATCAATGAAATTGAAACAAAAGAAACAATTAAAAATTGACATAACAAAAATCTAGATTTTGAAAAAATAAATAACATTGACAAACCCTCAACTACCCTAACAATAAGGAGAGAAAAACCCAAATTTCTAAAATTTGTGATGAAAAAGGATATATCACAACAGACACTATTGAAATATAGAGAGTAATTAGAAACTATATTGAAAATTTATACTCCAGTAAAATAGAAAATCCCAAAGACAGTGACAAATTTCTAGAGGCATATGACCTAGCAAACTGAACTAGGAGAACATAATAATACTTAAACAGATCAATTTCAAGTAAGGAAATAGAAGATACCATCAAAAGCCTATCAACAAAGAGAAACCAGGAACCAGATGGATTCTCAGCTGAGTTCTACAAGACCTGCAAAGAAGAATTAATACCAATTCTCCTCAAATTATTCCATAAAATAGAAAATGAGGGAACTATTTCAAACTCATTCTGCAAGACTAGTATCACCCTGACACAAAAACCAGAGACACATCAAAGAAAGAAAATTTTACACCAATATCCCTGATGAACATAGATGCAAAAGTTCTCAATAAAATTTTGGCAAATCACATACAAAAACATATTAAAAAATAGTGCACCATGATCAAGTGGGGTTTATTCCTGGGATGCAAGGTTGGTTCAATATACAGAAATCAATAAACCTAATCCATCACATCAATAGAATTAAACATAGGAATTATATGATTATATCAATTGATGCAGAGAAAGCACTTGACAAAATATAGCACCTTTTCATGTTCAAAACACAAGAATAACTAAGGATAGTAGGAACATACCCCAACATTGTAAAAGCTAGCTATGCTAAACCAAAGGCCAACATCATCCTGAATGGAGAAAATTGGAAGCATTCTCTCCAAAAACAGGAACAAAACAGGGATTCCCTCTTTCACCACTGCTATTCAATGTAGTCCTTGAAACTCTAGCCAGAGCAATTAGATGAAAGAAATTAAAGGGATATGAAAAGGAAAAGAAGAACTCAAACTATCATTGTTTGCAGATGACATGATAGTATACTTAGAGGATCAAAAAAAAAATTCCACCAGAAAACTTCTGGAATTAATAAATGAATTCAGCAAAGTAGCAGGATATAAAATCAACAGCTATAAATTAAATGTATTTCTATGCATCAGTGATGCATCCTCTGAAAGAGAAATTAGATTAAGAAAACTACCTCATTTACAATAGCCTCAGAAAAAAAATAATTGGGACTCCATCTAACAAGAGAGGTGAAAGACTTCTACAATAAAAAGTACAGGACACGAAAGAAAAACATTAAAGAAGAACTTATAAGATGGGAAGCTCTCCATGCTCTTGGATAGGCAGAATCAATATTGTCAAAATGGCCATACAAAGTGCTATACAAATTGAATGTGATTCCAATTAAAATATTAATGTCATTCCTTATAGAAATAGAAAAAGCAATCATAGAATTCATTTGGAAAAATAAGAGACTCAGAATAGCCAAAGCAATTCTTAGTAAGAAGAGTGAAGCAGGAGGCATCACAATACCAGACCTTAAACTATACTACAACGCTATAGTAACAAAAATGGCATGGTATTGGCACTAAAATAGACATGTAGACCAATGGTACAGAATAGAAAACACAGAGACAAACCCACATAAATACAGTTATCTCATACTAGACAAAGGCATCAAAAACATACATTGGAGAGAAGATAGCCTCTTCAACAAATGGTGCTGGGAAAACTGGAAATCCATATGCAGCAAAATGAAACTAAACCCCTATCTCTCAACATGCACAAAACTCAAATTCAAAGTGAATCAAGGACCCAGGAATTAGATCAGAGACCCTGCACCTAATAGAAGAAAAAATAGTCCAAAATCTTTATCATTTCCTTAACAAGACACCTAAAGTGCAAGAAATAAAACAAAGAATCAATAAATGGGATGGATTAAAACTAAAAACCTTTTTCTCAGCAAAATAAACAATCAATGAGGTAAAGAGAGAGCCTACATTCTGGGAGCAAATTTCTGCTACACACATAAGATAGAGCACTGATCTCCAGGATATACAAAGAATTCCAAAAACTTAACACCAAAAAAACAAAACAAAACAAGTAACTCAGTCAATAAATGGGCTAAGGAGTTGAACAGACACTTCTTAGAAGAAGAAATATAATTAACCAACAAATATATGAAAAAATATTCAACATCTCTAGAAATTAGAGAAATGCAAATCAAAACTACTCTAAGATTTCATGTCACTCCAGTCAAGAGTGGCAGTTATCAAGAATACGAGCAACAATAAGCACTGGTGAGAATGTAGGGGAAAAGGCACACTCAGACATTGCTGGTGGGACTGCAAATTGGTGCAACCAATCTGGAAAGCAGTATGGAGATTCCTTAGAAAACTTGGAATGGAATTACCATTTGACCCAGCTATCCCACTCCTTGGTCTATACCCTACAGAGTTAAAAACAGCATACTACAACAATGCAACTACTTCAATGTTTATAGCAGCCCAATTCACAATTGCTATACTGTGGAAGCAACCAAGATGCCCTTCAATATATGAATGGATAAAAAAAGAAAAACTGTGGTATATATACACAATGGAATATTACTCAGCAGCAAAAGAGAATAAAATCATGGCATTTGCAGGTAAATGGATGGAGCTGGAGAATATCATGCTAGGTGAAGTAAGCCAATCCCCCAAAAAACAAAGACTGAATGTTTTCTCTGATTAGTAGATGCTGATCCATAATTGGGGTAGGGATGAAAAGCATGGGAGAAATGGAGAAGCTTTGGATAGTGCAAAGAGGAGGAAGAAAAAGGGGGGGGGATATGGGAGTAGGAAAGATGGTGGAAGGAGATGGACATCACTACCCTAGGTACAAGTATGAAGAAACAAATGGTGTGATTCTACCTTGTTTACAACCAGAGAAATGAAAAATTGTGCCCCATATATGTACTGTTAATTGAAATGCATTCCACTATTTAAAAATAAATGAGAAATAAAAATAAAAATAAAATTAAAAAAATACCTTTTCTTCAATCTTCCCTTGACTTCTTTACCTTTCATGAATGCCATAAAAGGAATATAATTCCTTCTTTTAATCCTTCTGCCATGATGCTCTATCTCACTACAAGCCCCAAACCATGGAGTCAGCTTACCATAGACAGAAATGGCTGTAACCTAAACTATAATAAGCATATCCTTCCTTAAGTTGTTTTCTCCAAGTACTATATCATGTGTATGAAAAGCTGATTAACACAGAAAATTGGAATCAAGAGTGGTGTCACGGGGGCGGTTCCAAGATGGCGGCCTAGACAGTCCACTCTGCGCTAGGCTCTCAGGGACCAAAGCTGGAAGTGGTGGAGGTGCCGTTTTCCAGCCAGCTTCCTGGCATCATTCTGCAGCTCAACATCCCACGCAGGAATTTCGCTCGTGTATGTGTGAGTACAGGATCACC